>OZ012739.1:98653040-99253040 GCA_963859935.3 Lathyrus sativus | reverse complement strand
ACTCCCGCTTCGGGGTCGGTAACTACGTCTTTGGTATGTTTAAGTTATCCTTTGACCATATATGGTAAAGACTTCATTATGGACTTGGTGTGTTTGCCGTTAGAAGGATTAGATGTGATCTTGGGTATGAATTGGTTGCAGTATAATAGAGTCTGTATTGATTGTTATCACAAGTTGGTAAGGTTTCCTTCCTTGGAGGAGGATGAGGAAGAGAGTTTTCTATCTACTAAAGAGTTGAAGAAACTTTTGGTGGATGAGGCTCAAGTTTTCTGTTTGTTTGCATCATTGTCGGAAGAGAGTAAGGTTGAACTCGATATGGTTCCAGTGGTGTGCGACTTTCCAGAAATATTCCCGGAGGACATTGCGGACGTACCGCCGGAGAGGGAAGTTGAGTTTTCGATTGATCTAGTTCTGGGTACTAGACCGATTTCGATGGCACCGTATTGTATGTCGGCATCGGAGTTAGTAGAGTTGAAGAAACAGTTGAATGATTTGTTAGAAAAAAGGTTTGTTAGGCCGAGTGTTTCTCTTTGGGGTGCACCAGTATTGTTGGTTAAGAAGAAAGATGGGAGTACGCGGTTGTGTATTGATTATCGGCAGTTGAACAAGGTAACTATTAAGAACAAGTATCCGCTTCCTAGAATTGATGATTTGATTAACCAATTGGTTGGTGCCCGTGTTTTTAGTAAGATTGATTTGAGGTCGGGTTATCACCAGATTCGTGTTAAAGAGGAGGATATTCAAAACACGGCTTTTAGGACACGGTATGGTCATTATGAATTTTCAGTGATGCCATTCGAAATTTCTAATGCACCAGGTGTGTTTATGGAATACATGAATCATATTTTTCATGATTAGTTGGATCGTTTTGTGGTTGTATTCATCGACGACATTTTGATTTACTCTAAGTCCCAAGAAGAGCATGTAGAGCATTTGAGAGTTGTATTGCAAATTTTGAAAGAGAAGCAATTATATGCTAAGTTGTCGAAGTGTGAGTTTTGGTTATCGGAAGTGAGTTTTCTGGGGCATGTTATTTCTGGTATTAGTGTCGATCCGTCCAAGTTTGATGCGGTAATGCAGTGGGAAGCTCCTAAGTCAGTTACCGAGATTCGAAGCTTTTTGGGATTAGCCGATTATTATCGGAGGTTTATTGAAGGATTTTCGAAGTTAGCACTTTCGTTGACTCAATTGACTTGTAAGGGAAAAGCCTTTGTTTGGGATATTGAGTGTGAGTAGAGTTTTGTTGAGCTTAAGAGAAGGTTGACAACGGCGCCAGTTTTGATTTTGCCAAATCCGAAGGAATCGTTTGTGGTATATTGTGATGCTTCCTTGTCCGGTTTAGGCGGTGTTTTAATGCAAGATGGGAAAGTTGTGGCTTATGCTTCGAGACAATTGAGAGTGCATGAGAAGAACTACCCTACGCATGATTTGGAGTTAGTGGTTGTGGTGTTTGTTTTGAAAATTTGGAGGCATTATGTGTATGGTGTGAGATTTGAAGTTTTTAGTGATCACAAGAGTTTGAAATATTTATTTGATCAGAAAGAATTGAACATGAGGCAGAGGAGATGGTTAGAGTTTTTGAAGGATTATGATTTTGGTTTGAATTACCATCCGGGTAAGGCAAACGTGGTAATTCAAACATTGATGGTAAGAGAATGGGAATTGTTGGAGAGTTTTAGAGATTTGAGTTTGGTTTGTGAGGTAACACCTAGTAGTTTGAAGCTTGGTATGTTGTATGTTACGAATGATTTTCTTGCTACCATGTGCGAAAAGCAAAAGTTGGATTTGAAGTTTGTTGATTTGATGATGAATGAGAATGAGGACTTCAAGGTTGATAATTTTGGAGTTTTGAGATTTTGTGGTCGTATTTGTATTCCCGATGATGTAGAGTTGAAAAGGATGATATTGGAGGAAGGACACCAGAGTAACTTAAGTATTCATCCGGGAGCGAATAAGATGTATCAAGATTTGAAGAAAATCTTTTGGTGGTCCGGATTAAAGAGGGATGTAGCTCAGTTTGTGTATTCGTGCTTGACTTGTCAGAAGTCTAAAGTGGAACATCATAAGCCTAGTGGTTTGATGCAACCGTTGGACATTCCAGAGTGGAAATGGGATAGTATATCGATGGATTCTGTTACGGGATTGCCTAATACGCAAAGAGGTCATAATGCTATTTGGGTGATTGTTGATAGGCTTACTAAATCTGCTCACTTTATTCCGATAGATATTAGTTATCCTTTGGAAAAGTTAGCCGAGATTTATGTTGGTGTGATTGTGAAGTTACATAGGGTTCCTAAGAGTATTGTGTCGGATAGGGATCCTAGATTCACTTCGAGATTTTGGGAAAGTTTGCAAAAGGCTTTGGGTTCTAAGATGAGATTGAGTTTGGCTTATCATCCGTAGACGGATGGTCAAACCGAAAGGATGATTCAATCATTGGAAGATTTGTTGCGTGCTTGTGTGCTCGAGCAAGGTGGTGCTTGGGATGGTTATTTGGCATTGATTGAGTTCACCTACAACAATAATTTTCACTCAAGTATTGGTATGGCACCATTTGAGGCTTTGTATGGTCGGAGATGTCGAACACCTTTGTGTTGGCATGAAACCGGAGAGAAGTCGGTAGTTGGACCGGAGATGGTACAACAAACGACGGAGAAGGTGAAGTTCATTCGGGAAAAGATGAGAGCTTCTCAGAGTAGGCAAAAGAGTTATCATGATAAGAGAAAAAAAGGATCTTGAGTTTCAAGAAGGCGACCATGTGTTTTTGAGGGTTACACCGATTACGGGTGTGGGTCGTGCTTTGAAGTCGAAGAAGTTGACTTCTCGTTTCGTTGGTCCGTATCAGATTACTGCACGAGTTGGTGATGTGACTTATCGTGTGGTGTTGCCTCTGAACCTTTCGAATTTGCACGATGTGTTTCATGTTTCGCAACTTCGGAAGTATGTTCCGGATCCGTCACATGTGATTTCGATGGATGATGTGGAAGTAAGGGATAATCTTACAGTTGAGGTTTTACCGGTTAGGATTTTGGACCGTGAAGTTAAGAGGCTCAGAGGTAAGGATATCCCCTTTGTAAAGGTGGCATGGGGAGGTGCTGCGGAAGGCAATATGACTTGGGAATTGGTGAGTAAGATGCGTGAGTCGCATCCAGAACTGTTTGGATCAGGTAATATTTTCGAGGACGAAAATTTCTAAAGTGGGGGAGAGTTGTAACGCCCCGATTCTGAATTCCCATTTTTATTGAGTCCTTATTTGATTTATTTAAGTGATTATTTTATTTATGTGGAATTTGTATGATAATATTTTATGTTTACATATTGAGCTATTTTTTCCAATTTTGAGAGTTTTGGGTAAAAATAGGTTGGAGGGTATTTTGGGCATTAGTGATAATATTAAGTGGTTGTTTTATGAGAATTAATTGATAAGTGTGTTGAAATAATTTGGGAGAAAAGAAATAGAATATGTGATATAGAGAGAAAAGAGAAAGATAGAAACATTAAGAAGAAAAACAAGAGAAAGAAAAGAGGAGGAGAGAAAAGAAGAGAAAGTGGAACAAAACCTAGACTCATCAAGAATCAACCGTATCTTGCAATTAATCAGATAAGGGTGAGAAGTTTTATCATCTTAATAATGTATATGATCATGTATGTGCTAGATTGGGTTTGTCGGATCGTTTTCTATGTTTCCATTTCTAGGTCGGAAGTTGATTTAATCGGTAGAAACTGAGTTTTATCGGCTAGAATTTGGAATAGACGGTGTAGTATAGTCGGGTGATGAGTGGGTCGTGCTACTGGAACTGATTTGGATTAAATTGGTCGATTTGTGAGGTTTTGGGCTTTTGGACAGCCATGGGAGTTCTGAGTTCGCAGGTTCGCCAGGAGAAGCCCAACGAGCAGCAGCGAACTAAGTCAGTAGTAAACATCCTGTCTTCGCTGGCAAGTTCGCCAGGCAAATGAGTGTGGCGAAGGTTTTCCAGGCGAGTATGCTAGCGAGTAATTCCAGAATAACTCCCAGTGGTCTTCGCTGGCAAGTTCTCCAGGCGAACGAGGTAGTGAAGGTTCGCCAGAGGCTTCGCCAGGCGAAGGTTAGCAAACACAACAACATATTTTCTTTTCTTGTGTTTTCCATTCGTAGATTGGTTGTGTGGTTTGGTTGTGATCATTCCTTGTCTGAGATGACTAATTATATGTTGTTATGTGTGTTGAGGGTAGCCGTATGGCGTGAATTCTAGTTTGTGATTTGTGAGGTGTGAAATGTGGTCGTTTGGCAATTTTGTGCATTTACTTGAATTGAATGGAAATGCATGGTGGGATTGATTGTGAATGTGAACCATGTATGAAAATTGGGTTGAATGGATGGTGAATATATATATATATATGCTTTGTGATACATATATTTTGAATGCATAATGGATATATGCGATGAATGTGATGAATGCATGAGTATGTTTGCAAACATGTATGTATTTCAAGAGTGTCATGAGTCATGTTGCATGTGAAGCATCATGGTATGCATTCTTTTGTTGATTGATTCCTCAGCGAATCTGCAGAACCTCTTGTGCCCTTGTGGGGAGTGAGCGATGGTTATATATTGATCCCTCGGTGGATTTGCAGAACCTCGTGTGCCCTTGTGGGGTGTGAGCGATGGTTATTTATTGATCCCTCGGTGGATTTGCAGAACCTCGTATGTTGCGATGGTTATATTTGATTCCTCGGTGAATGAGCAGAACCTCGTGTGCCCATGTGGGGTGTGAGCGATGGTTATTTTGGTTCTTCAATTGAACCTACTGAAATGAGTCGGTACCGCATTTGCATCTGCATTGAGTCGTTTTTCGGTCTCTATGAGTTGCATGTTGACATCTGTGCATGATGTATGGTGAATAAACATGAATGTAGATGTTTATGTAAATTGTTGATAATTGGCATGAATGATGGCTTGAAGTTACATGTATGTGTGAATATATAAATATATATATATATATATATATATATATATATATATATATATATATATATATATATATATATATATATATATATATATATATATATATATATATATATATATATATATATGTATGTATATGTGTGTATGTTTATGAATTGATATAAACATTGTTGATACATATTGTATATGCTTGGTGCTCTATTTGTAAATAGTTAATTTTGAATACATTGCAATGTATGGTGTAGTGAGACGAGTTGCGGTGAGAATGCGGAAGACGTTTTTGGACGTTATGTGTGTGTGCGTGTCTATATATATATATATATATATATATATATATATATATATATATATATATATATATATATATATATATATATATATATATATATATATATATATATATATATATATATATATATATATATATATATATATATATATATATATATATATATATATATATATATATATATATATATATATATATATATATATATATATATATATATATATATATATATATATATATATATATATATATATATATATATATATATATATATATATATATATATATATATATATATATATATATGTTTATGTGCATTATGTATTATGATATTGTTTCTCACCCTTCTGCTGTTTTATAATGCTCTATGAGGCATTGCAGATTAAATTGCTGGAGTCTTATGAAGCGAGTCTTCACTTCTTTTGGTCAGATGGCTCTGATATGTAACACTGGGTAGTTAGGAATTATTTTGATTCTTTTGTGATACATCTGTGTATGTATCTGCTGCTGAATGTTTTATAAACCCAACTGATGAATTGAATTAATCTGAACGATGTATATGATGCTTATGTTAATGAAGTGATTTCAATGTTTAGATGTTTCCGCTTTATTCTAAATGTTGATATGTGGGTTTTAAGCGCTATGCTTTGTTTTTAGTAGAGATTTTCCCCTTTTGTTTCATATCTTCATGTGCTGGTGTTATTTATGTTTCGTTTCGATGATAATGTGATGCGCCTCTTTTGTACCATGTTATAATTATACTCTGATGGAATTTTTATTAGTGCCTAAATGATTTAATTGTTTATTTGGGGGTATATAAAGGGGGTGTTATAATGAGTACAATGATGGCTCTGTTGGGGAGGTAGAAAATAAACAACCTTTCTGGTATCCATGATGGTTCTCGATGCGTACCAAGCTTGAAATGGAGAATACTGCTCATCCCTTAAGGTTTTTCGATAAATCATACAATGCATAATGCTTTCTCTGTTAATTTAGCTTTTTGTTATTCTCAACGCTTTATAGTATTATGTGATTGCAAATAATCTTCTATTTTGCAAACAAAATACTGGAAGAGATAATGGAGAAATCAACTGATGAATTTTATTGAATATGAAAAGTTTGTACATAAAGTGTGTACAAGGATGCAAAAATCCTTGATGAAGAAACTTGCAAAAAATTGAAAAATAAAAGTCAATGGAAATGGGAAATTTATGTTTTGCATTGATTACAACATTGGCTACCATCCACTGTAAGATCTAGGTTCCAATATCTTGCTTCCGTTGACGATGATTGAATCGATCCTTTACCGTCTGAGGCCTAGCTGTGGAGAAGATAGGCTTAAGTGTTTGCAGTCAAATGCCTTTATCCCTAATTTTTCCTGAACATTTTACTTTTTTTTTCGTCCACCAAGATACCCAATTTTTCCTAAGTCGCCCTTTCAGGTTTTCAACTTAGTGGGCTTACTTATTTTTTGTTCATACCTAACTTTTGCATGGATATTTCTTTTTTTGTTCCATCGGGATACCCATTTTTTCCTAGATTATCCTTGCGGATGTCAATCTAGCGGGCTCTTTATCTCATTTTTTTAGCCATAGAATTTTCTTACCGCGTCGAAGTTCACGAGTAGTTGGGAGTCTACTTGCCTCGTGGATTCGAGTGTATAAGAGAGTATCTCTTGAGCACGAGTTCTCCTTCTTGGAATACTCGAGGGAGAACTTTCTTGTCAAAACCTCTTTTGAGGCGTCTCTGGTACAACTGACCGTGGCAGACGGGTGTTAGGTGCTTCTCATTGATGAGATTCAGATGGTTATATCTGGATTGGACCCATTCAGCTTCGTCGAAATTAACTTCCATGATGAATCTGAGTGAAGGGATTTTAACTTCAATTGGTAGAACGACCTCCATACCATACACAAGAGAAAACGGAGTTGCCCCCAGTGGAAGTGTAAATTAAAGTTATGTAGCCATGCAATGCAAAGGGAAGCATCTCATGCCAATCTATGTAAGTTCTAAACATTTTCTAGACAATCCTCTTGATGTTTTTGTTTGCTGCTTCGACGGTGCCATTCATCTTGGGCCGATATAGTGAAGAGTTGTGGTGTTCGATCTTGAATTCTTGACATAACTCATTCATCATCTTGTTATTCAAGTTACTAGCATTATCGGTAATAATGCTACCAGGAATACCATAGTAACATATTATCTCTTTCTTGATAAATATCGCAATCATTTGTCGTGTAACATTTGCATATGAAGCTGCTTCAACTCACTTGGTGAAGTAATCGACGACAATTAGAATGAAGAAAACTGTTGGAAGCTTTTGGTTTGATCATTCCAATTATATCAATACCCCACATAGCGAAGGTCCAAGGAGAAGTCAAAAAATTCAATGGAGTTGGTGGCACATGGATTTTGTCACCAAAAATTTGGCATTTATGACATCTTTAGGCAAAGTTATAACAATCAACTTCCGTTGTTATCTATTAATAACCAGCTCAAAGGATCTTCTTAGCCATGGCAGGCCCTTTGGCATGTACACCTTCACTGCCCTCATGTATGGACCTTATAATCGTGTTTGCTTCGTGTCTATCCATGCATCTGAGTAATACATAATCATAATTCCTTTTGTATAACTGTCGCATCACTGCGAAAAAGAGCCGACAAAGATAGAAGAGTTACCACCGTTCATTATTTATGCCAAAGAGAGGGAAAGGAAACGATCGAAGAAAACCTACGAAAAAGAGGAAAACAAGGTCATCGCAACCAAATATTTGGTTCAGGAGTCGGTTACACAAGGGGAAGGTATGAGCACCCCTCACATTTGTTGTACTCAATGGGATCCACACTTGTTGTCTAATCTATGGGTGAAAAAATATCTAATGCTACTGCTAAACGGGAGGAACAAAAAGAACTGACTCGATAGGACATCGTCGCCTTATGCCTACGTATTCCCTCGTGCAATGGGAAAGTTAGAGTCAACGTAGTTCGGGAAACTACGGGTGAGGTTGCTCGCCAAAACATCGCATCTTGTGCCTACGTATCCTCATCTGGTATGAGATATTAGAGCAAAACATAGTTCAGAAAACTACAGGAAAAGATCTCGATCGCACGGGGGTGAGAGAAAAGGTTCTGGATAATAGGTTAGCCTCAATTGCACGGGGGCAAGAGAAAAGGTTCAGAATAACAGGTTGGTCTCGATTGCACGGGGGCAAGAGAAAAGGTTCAGAATAACAGGTTGGTCTCGATTGTACTGGGGCAAGAGAAATGGAAGTTAGTTGTTAGTATGCTCGTCAAGGATAGGGATCCTCGTGCCTACGTATCCTTACAAGGGAATAAGGAATCAAAGCAGCTGTAGTTCGGCCTAACTACGGAAAAACGGGTCCCGATCGCACGGGGGCGAGAGAATAGGAGTCTCAATCGCACGGGGCGAGAGAAAAGGGATCTCGATCGCACAGGGGTGAGAGAAAAGGGTCATAGGCCTGAAACGCCTAAACGGAAGGGAACCGGATCGGTTTGGGAACGTACACGCTAAATCCTAAGGCGTAGGAGCGAGTGCGTCGCATATTGTCCAAAGGGTATACGCTAAACACTCTAGACAATGTGAGAAGAGGCTCCCCACTTATCATTCCTACGCATCTAACGCTTGACTTACAACACTCATAACGGTTACGGTTTGAAAACGGTCCGAAAGGTGTAAGTGAATCGAATCGGGACCAATGTGACGCTAAACTGTCGTAGCTCGACTTATGAGGGAATTCAAACTACAGGAGGTCGGGTAATTGATATCCGTGCTAAGGACAAGATAGAGAAATGATATTGAGGATCATCCTCTGATTTAATCGTGTCGCGCAGACCAAAAACAGTGGGATCTCCTCTTAATCGCAAACATAATGTCGATTAATTGAAGGTAGCCTATCGCGATCCCAAAGTAAAGAAAATGACCCAAATGGTCATTTTCCATAGATTTGAAATTGGGAAGTTAATCAACTCCGACAAATCCGACGCTTACGGGTACAAGACTTCATCGATTGAGGAAAAGTCAAAATAAAACCGAAAAGAAGAAGAAGTGAGGAGAGAAAGGAGTTGGTCTCGGATCCAACATTATTCATCAATAGTTTGAATGGTAACGGTTTACAGAAGTCTCGTTATCGACAAAAAAGCG
Organism: Lathyrus sativus; assembly: GCA_963859935.3. NCBI lineage: Eukaryota > Viridiplantae > Streptophyta > Magnoliopsida > Fabales > Fabaceae > Lathyrus > Lathyrus sativus. Next base: position 99,243,641 of record OZ012739.1, on the reverse strand, counting down.
ATAAAATGACCAAAGATGGATAAACGGTCGAAAATAGAAAGTGAAGAGAAAAGTCGGTCTCGGACTTGTCGTTTCCATCAATAATTTGACGTATAACAACTTGGAGGTCTCTTCATCGACAAAAAAGAGGAAATAAGTCCTCAAAGGTGAATAAAAATATCAAGATCTAACTTTTATAGAAAAATATTAAAGAGTTTCTAAAAGAAACTACAATCTAGAAAAATATATTGAAATAATCTCTAAAATTTAGAAATATATATATATATATATATATATATATATATATATATATATATATATATATATATATATATATATATATATATATATATATATATATATATATATATATATATATATATATATATATATATATATATATATATATATATATATATATATATATATATATATATATATATATATATATATATATATATATATATATATATATATATATATATATATATATATATATATATATATATATATATAAAGGTTGTTAGAAAAAATATTGAAACTAATTTAATACATTTACTAAATACAAAAAAAAAATATTTTAATAAACTAATATAAACACCTATGAACTATTTAGAAAATATACACATTTTAATAAAAACTAAATAAAAGAATAAAAAAATAATTTACATAAAGAAAAGAGGGGGTTTCAAAAAACTAGAAAATGGGGTGGAAATAATAAGAGAGAAACGGGTCGTGAGGCCCACCAACAGCTCACAGCATACAATAATAAAAAACAAAAAAAAATCTTCTTCTTCTTTAATTTCGCCTTGCCACATTTTCCTCTCTGTATCACTGTTCTTCAGCAGAAACGAAACCAAACAACTAAACTCTGTTCAATTCTAAATCTCCTTTTCGTTGTAGAATTCTGGGTTTAGGTTGAGAGAAATCAAATCGAAAGGTTTATGGTGGTTGTTGTGGATGGATGTTTAAGTTTCTCTGGATGAATGTGTTTCAATGGGTTTTTCGGAAGCTTGGGGCTGACTGGTTTTGATTAGGTATGTTGGTTTGTTGAGGAAACGGCAGCAAATTCAAAATGGAGAAGAGGGTTTCTGAAGTTTGTTAATGGATGTCGAGTGGTTGTAGGTTTCGTCAGAAATGAAGTGGTTTATGTTGTTTATTGGTTTGAAACAGAGGAAGATCGAGAATTTACAAAACTCGTCGGAAACAACTTAGAAATGGTGGTGGTGATTTGTGGAGTTGCGAAATTTGAAGATGGGTTTGACGGAGGGTTTCGCGGTGTGAGATTTGGGACAGCTTGTGAAGGTTTATGATCTGGAAATTGATGAAGTGTTGAAGGAGATGTTATGTGATGTTCTGGGTAGGTGGTATGTTGGTGATGATGAAGGTCGAGTGATTATATTGAGATATGAAGGTTGATGAAAATGGTGGAAAGGGTCGAGTGATTAAATGATGATGAAGATGGTTGGATTTGAGTTTTATGGGTTAAAGAGCTTGACTGAGAAAGATGAACGTGGATGGATATGGGTTTGGACGGAGGTGGAGGTTCTCGGAAGAGGTTGAAGATTGAAGGGAAGAAGGTGAACAGGGGTAAAAGTCATTCTGGGTTGGTTTTTGCGTTTGAGATGGTGAGATAAAGAAGAAGCGAATGAACAGTGGGAGGGTGAATTTTCCGGCGAAAGGGAGAGAGATGAAGAGTAAATGTGGCTAGGGTTTTTTTTAGGTTGGAGATGATGAATAGTGGGTTATATACCCACTGTTCGACACGTGGCAAGCTGGTTGCGGTTTTTGATGACTTAATTTGTTGTTAAGGAATAAAGGCTGATGATTAAACTGGTATTAATGATAAACAAAACCCAAATCCTAATTCTAACTATAACTAAACTAAATAATTAATCTAAATTCTAATCCTATTAATTCTAATTAAATCTATAACTTAATTAACTGACAATTAATAAACTAACTCTATTAATCTAACTAAATAAAATCCTTAATAAAAATAATCTATTCTATTTCTAAAACTATATTAAAATTCTAATTCTATAATGAAACAACTATTTTCTAAAAAACAACTAGTTCTAATTTCTATTAAAAAACTAAGTTCGAAATCTATTTTAAAGACAAATTCTAATCTAAACTCTATTTAAAAATTCTATACTAAATACAAACTTAAATTTTAAGTAAATTCTAAATAAAAACTAATTAAATCTATATTAACAAAATATATAATTCTAAAAACTAATTCTAGTAAAAATAAGGCAAAAATAGAAATAAAATCACAAAATGCCATGGAAAAAGAAACGGAAAAAACGAGCGAACACCGGATTGTACAAAATTATCAGCACAGACTGAAGCATCAGGAAGAGAGCAACTTTTGCTCGATTTCGACATGGAACTTAACATTTGAATTGTTTTGAATCATCTAAAATGCGAGCAAAGCGACTATAATCCTGATAAATTTAATCCGACTGATAACATAGGCAGGATGCGACCTAAATGATATGCAGATGAATGCGAAGCGAAAAGCCAGTCAAAGTTAGAAAACGGGTGGGAAAAGTTTAGGGTGCAACAGCTGCCCCTATTCAAACAGCTTGGACCTGAAGGGATGAAAAGCAGCCGCTTTCAGACATTAATGGTAGAAGGTGATTGAATACAAAAGAACCCGGAAATTTGCAGTCTGATCGGGATGTATGCAATTAGATCCCGATCATACGTCGTCGAAAAGAACACCATATCCAAAGATCACATCGTCTAATGATAGACGGGAAGCAAACCATATCCAAAACTTACACCGTCTAATGATAGACGGGAGGAAAATCCAAGATCACATCGTCTAATGCTAGACGGGAAGAAAACCATATCCAGAACTCGCATCGTCTAATGATAGACGGAGAGAAAACCATATCCAAAATATCACGTCACCTAATGATAGACGGGAAGAAAAATCATATCCAAGATCACATTGTCTAATGATAGACGGGAAGAAAACATCATATCCAAGATCACATCGTCTAATGCTAGACGGAAGAAAACAATATCCAAAGTTCACATCGTCTAATGATCGATGGGAAGAAAATCCATCTCCAAAGATCACATCGTCTACTGCTAGACGGGAAGAAAAACATCATATCCAAAGATCACATCGTCTAATGCTAGACGGGAAGAAAATAATATCCAAAATATCACATCCTCTAATGCTAGACGGGAAGAAAATAATATCCAAAATATCACATCGTCTAATGCTAGACGGGAAGAAACAACATATCCAAAATCACATCGTCTAATGCTAGATGGGAAGAAAAACATGCTGGGAATATCATCATCATAGGGTTGATGGACGAAGTATGACCGACGTACGATCTGGAACCCAAAAGTAAGCAAGCAGATGAGTTAATTGAACCAGGCTGCTGGAGATATGCCACTGTCTTGATTGAAGAGTTGATTCAGGTTGCCACGAAAGGCTAACAAAAATTGGCTTATGCTTTGCATGCACATGTTTGAATTTTTTTTATATGGCGTAATGCTCCATACGAGATGGAAATGCTACACATTTGAGGATGAAATGCAAAGATGCTAACTATATGCAGAAACGCATATGTAGGCTCGGGCTGCTGGGGAAAAATGGATGTGAAAGAACCACTCCAGCAAAATAAATGCTGAAGAGACGAAGCCAACTCCTTTGGGGATAATCGGATGTGCCAAGTATGATTGGAGTTTTGCTTGTAAAGACAGGTGAAACCTGACAACGATTGGTTTTATTGGTGAAGGGTCAGATACGGCTGATGTTGGTAAATGCCTTGTCTGGATACAGGGTTGGAAAGCGGCTTTTCTGGATACAAGGTTGGAAAGTGACTTGTATGGATACAAGGTTTATGGTTGAAGGGTTAGGGGAATGGTTAACATGAATTCTCGGCATTTGTCTTGAACTTGAAGGTTGACTGAACCTGCTTGAATAGTGTAACAACCCAAATTTCATTAAATAATTAATTGTAGTAATTAATTGATTTAGTGAGATTTTTATTAATGTTGAAAATTAATTTTTATTAATTGGTATGGATAGAAAATTGAGAAGGAAATTGGGAGGAAAGAAAATAAAAGGAAATATATAATAGAGGAAGAAAGAAAAAGAAAAGGGAGAAAAACATTTGGAAAGAAAGAGGAAAGAAGAAGAAAGGAGAGAAAGAGAAGAGAAGAAGAGGAAAAGTGGAAATCATCAAGAACCAACATCAAAGCTCCGATTAATCGAGGTAAGGGTGAGAAACATTGCTATTTAATCATTGTATGATGTTATGTATGTTGGGTTGGGGTTTTGGTAGAGTTTCATCATTTTCCAATTAGGGCAAATGTTGGATAATCGGTAGATTGATGATTTAATCGGTTGAAACTGAGCAATAATGCCGTAGAATAGTCGGGTAACATGTATGGATGCTGTTTATACTGATTTGGATGTGTAAGAGAGGGTTGATGGTGGAATGGTGAAGGAGAAGACAGAATGGAATTCTGTTCTGCGCAGGTTCGCTGGCTCTCGCCAGGCGAGTGAAGGCGAAGCTTCGCCAGGCGAAGCCTAGCGAATACTGGCGAATAATTATGATTAAGTCCCAGTGGACTTCGCTGGCGAGTTCGCCAGGCGAAGTTGGATAGCGAAGGTTCGCCCAGCGAAGGTGCTGGCGAGTGGGGGCGAATGAAGTCAGTAGCTACTGACTTGGGCTCGCTGGGGAGTTTCGCCAGGCGAAGCCTAGCGAGTGTTCGCTGAGAGAGTTCGCCAGGCGAAGGCCAGGCGAAGGTTCGCTGCGAGGGTTCGCCAGGCGAATGAAGGCGAATGTGACAGCATTCTTCTTTTGCTGTGTTGCTCATGTGGTGATTGTTTGATTGATTCGCATAGGTTAATACCTCTATGATATGATATAGATATGATCTATTGTGATGATGTGTACTGTGGGTAGCCTCCGGGCGTGAATCCTAGTTGAGGTGCGATGCGTATTAATTATGATAAATAGAAATACATGTGAAATACAATGATGAATGTATATGTATTGTCTAATGAATTTGCGAATGCTTAATGGGTATACAATATTGTGAGGGATGCATGGGAACATATCGTGGATATGTGTGCATCTTTAATAGTTGTGAGAAATGCATGGGAACATATCGTGGATATGTGTGCATCGTTAATAATTGTGAGGGATGCATGGGAACATGTCGTGGATATGTGTGCATCGTTAATAGTTGTGAGAAATGCATGGGAACATATCGTGGATATGTGTGCATCATTAATAGCTGTGAGAAATGCATGGGAACATATCATGGATATGTGTGCATCGTTAATAATTGTGAGGGATGCATGGGAACATATCGTGAATATGTGTGCATCGTTATAATTGTGAGGGATGCATGGGAACATATCATGGATATGTGTGCATCGTTAATAGTTGTGAGAAATGCATGGGAACATATCGTGGATATGTGTGCATCGTTAATAATTGTGAGGGATGCATGGGAACATATCATGGATATGTGTGCATCGTTAATAGTTGTGAGAAATGCATGGGAACATATCGTGGATATGTGTGCATTGTTTGATGACGTGATAATAGCATAAATGTCATGGATGTATGAAATATGCTTGTGAATATAATGGGTTTTGGATGATTAGGGAATATGTATGAAGGGATATGTTTGGGTATGTTCATATTTGTTGAATATGGTAAATATAACTATGAAATGAATTTGTGGTGGGAAACGTAGAATGCAATTATATGATACCTGTATATATATAATCTTATGCATTGATTATTATGGTTATATTTCTCACCCTTCTGCTGTTTTATAATGCTCTATGAGGCATTGCAGATTAGGATGCTGGAGTCCTTTTGTGAAGAATAGTCTTCATTCTTTTGAGTCTGCTGCTCTGATATGTAACACCGGGTAGTTAGACTAGTATAGTCATTCTTTTGTGATACATTGCGATGTATCAGCTGATGTGGTTTTGTAATCTAACTGATATGATGTATTAATCTGGATGACTTATGTGCATTTGAATTAATATTTTGGAACTGATCAAATGATGTTATCTTCCGCTTAAATTAAATGTTGAAATGTGATTTCTAAAACTATGAAAAATGTTACATATTTTATAGAGCAACAATGTGAAAGTGTTTTATTGGTAAAGTTGTGACATTCTTCTTTTATACCTTATTCTAAAACTTTTACTCTGATGAATTTGTATACGCTTAAATGTTTTATATGCATTTATTTGGGGTATAGAAGGGGGTGTTACAATAGTGGTATCAGAGCAGGTCGGTTCGTCCGGCCAAGTTGTTAGAGTGTTTTTCCCTGTGTGTTATTGATATGCGTGTGATGCATTATCAATATTGGTTGTTCTTACGTAGTTCTGTTGTTGGAATTAGTAAGATGGTTGTAGGGAGGAACGATGAAGCGATTGCGGAGGCATTGACGAGATTGGCGGGGGCAATTGGGCAGAATCATCCGGCCAATGTGAATGTGAGGAATCATGCTGATGATGGATTCCGTGCTTTGGGGAAATTCCAAAAGAATAACCCTCCGGCCTTCAAGGGAACTCATGAACCGGACAAGGCACAAATTTGGTTGAAAGTTGTGGAAAAGATTTTTCGAGTTATGAATTGCTCGGATGCACAGAAGGTGCAGTTTGGGACTCATATGCTCGAAGAAGAAGCTGAAGATTGGTGGGGTAATACTCGCCAAAGATTTGAGGAAGATGATATTGTGATTACGTGGGATTTGTTTAGAGAAACCTTTTTGGAGAAGTATTTTCCAGAAGATGTGCGAGGAAAGAAAGAGATCGAATTTCTTGAGTTGAAGCAAGGTAATTCGACGGTTGCTGAGTATGCGGAGAAATTTGAGGAGTTGATCAAATTTTGTCCTCACTATAATACTGGTAATGCTGAGAGGTCTAAGTGCCTCAAGTTTGTGAACGGTTTGAGACCCGAGATTATACAAGCTATTGGGTACCAGGAAATCAGACGGTTGTCTGAGTTGGTTAACAAGAGCAGAATCTATGATGAAGACAGTAGGGCTCGGTCTAGCCATTACAAGAGTTTAAGTGATAAGAAAGGAAAAGGTCAATTCAGAGGAAAACCTTATGTGACTCCTGCAGACAAAGGGAAGCAGAGAATGGGTTATGGCAAGAGGCCAAGTGGGGGAGCTTCTACTCCGATGAAGTGTTATAGGTGCGGTGAAGAGGGACACCGTGCTTCGGAATGCAAGAGTGTTGAGAAGGCGTGTTTTAAGTGTGGCAAGCCAGGCCACAAAGCCCTTGAATGCAGAAGCGGTGCAAATGTGACTTGCTACAACTGTGGCGAGCAAGGACACATTAGTACCAAATGCGATAAGCCGAAGAAGAATCAAGGGAGCGGGAAAGTGTTCGCTCTATCTGGATCTGAGACTGCTAGCGACGATCGATTGATCCGAGGTACGTGCTTCATTAATGGTACACCTTTGATCGCTATAATTGATACCGGAGCTACGCATTCTTTATTTCTTTGAATTGTGTTAGAAGGTTGAATCTTGAGTTGTCTGTGATTGGTGGCGGTATGGTTATTGATACTCCTGCTATGGGTTCGGTAACTACACCGTATGTTTGCTTGAATTGCCCGTTGAGTATTTTCGGTAGAAATTTTGGGATTGATTTAGTGTGTCTTCATTTAGATCAACTGGATGTCATTCTTGGAATGAATTGGTTAAAATTCAATCGTGTGTATATTAACTGTTTTGACAAAACGGTTATTTTTCCCGATTCGGATGTCGAAAGGGATTTGTTTATGACGAGGAAACAAGTGAAGGAATCAGTGCAAGATGGAGCTAAGGTACTTATGCTTTTGGCAACTTTGAGGGCTAGTGAAAGTGAAGAGATTGATGCTTTGCCCATTGTTAGAGATTTTCCGGAAGTATTCCCTGATGAGATAAAGGATTTACCGCCGGAGCGAGAAGTGGAGTTTTCGATAGATTTAATTCCTGGAACTAGCCCGATATCGATGGCTCCATATCGTATGTCGGCCTCGGAGTTAAAAGAGTTGAAGAGTCAACTTGAGGATTTGCTTGAAAAGAGGTTTATTCGTCCGAGCGTGTCACCGTGGGGTGCACCGGTGTTGTTGGTTAAGAAGAAAGAGGGTTCTATGAGGCTCTGTGTGGATTACAGACAGTTGAACAAGGTGACTGTTAAGAATAAGTATCCACTTCCAAGGATTGATGATCTGATGGATCAGTTGGTTGGTGCAAGCGTGTTCAGCAAGATCGATTTGAGATCTGGGTATCATCAGATTCGCGTGAAAGCTGAGGATATTCAGAAGACTGCTTTTAGAACGAGGTATGGACACTATGAGTATTCCGTGATGCCATTTGGTGTGACTAATGCACCAGGTGTATTTATGGAGTACATGAATAGGATTTTCCATCCTTATTTGGATAAGTTTGTGGTGGTGTTTATTGACGACATCTTGGTTTATTCGAAGGGCGAAGGAGAGCATGCCGAGCATCTGAAGATTGTGTTATCTGTGCTGAGAGAGAAGCAGTTGTTCGTGAAGCTTTATAAGTGTGAATTTTGGTTGAAGGAAGTTAGTTTCCTTGGTCATGTGATTTCGAGTAATGGTATTGCGGTCGATCCGTCGAAGGTTGAAGCGGTGTCGCAATGGGAGACTCCGAAGTCAGTTTTTGAGATCAGAAGTTTTCTTGGTTTAGCCGGTTATTATCGGAAGTTTATTGAAGGATTTGCTAAGTTATCGTTGCCGTTGACGCAGTTGACTAGGAAAGGTCAAGCCTTTGTTTGGGACGCCAAGTGTGAAGCGAGTTTTCAATAACTTAAACGAAGGTTGACGACAGCTCCTGTTTTGATTTTGCCAAATCCGGAAGAACCATTCGTTGTGTATTGTGATGCTTCTTTGATGGGTTTAGGAGGTGTGTTGATGCAGAATAACCAAGTTGTAGCTTATGCTTCGAGGCAACTCAAAGTGCATGAGAAGAATTATCCGGCGCATGACTTAGAGTTGGCCGCCGTTGTGTTCGTGTTGAAACTTTGGAGGCATTATCTGTTTGGCGCAAGATTTGAAGTGTTTAGCGACCATAAGAGTTTGAAATATCTTTTTGATCAAAAGGAATTGAATGCAAGACAAAGAAGATGGCTTGAACTTTTGAAGGATTTTGATTTTGGCTTGAACTACCAACCGGGTAAAGCGAATGTAGTAGCGGATGCATTGAGTCGGAAATTATTGCATATGTCGGCGTTGATGGTGAAAGAGTTAGAATTGGTCGAGCAATTTCGAGATTTGAGTTTGGTATGTGAGAGAACTTCTTTTGGATTTAAGTTGGGTATGTTAAAGCTTACAAGTGGTATTTTGGACGAAATTCGAGAAGGACAGAAATCGGATTTGAGCTTAGTTGATCGGTTGACTTTAATCAACCAAGGCCAAGGTGGTGATTTTCGGATTGATGAGAATGGTATTATGAGATGTCGGGATCGAGTTTGTGTTCCGAACATGGTTGAGCTTAAGAAGAGCATCCTTGAGGAAGGACATCGTAGCAGATTGAGTATTCATCCGGGTGCTACTAAGATGTATCAGGATTTGAGGAAAGTATTTTGGTGGCCTAGTATGAAGAAGGATTTACCGAATCTCGACCTGATTTCCCCAGATCTGCTGCATCTTAGAATGACTGACTCCCCTGGCATGACTTGCCCCTGTTCAACGGAGTATTCGAGTGTTCTGTATCTTATCGCGATCAAAGTTTCCATTGTGGAAACTCTCCTGATGTCAAGTGCTCACTCACAAGTAAAATAAATCATTTTGCAAATGATAATATTAATGCAATGCATATGACAGTTTTGAAATCCAAGTCTGTTCACTCGAAAAAGTCGTGACATTTAGTGAACGCGTCACTTGTCAGAATGTCAATATCAATACCCATAGGGTAAGAAAATCCTTTTAGGAGTCAGTTTCGACGCGATCTTTACCGAAGTATGCTTTCGAAACAAACCTGTTTCAATTAGGTCTTTTGACGGTTGTAACTTGGCCAAGTTCATGGTTAAGAATGGATATAAGGCTCAAAGTTCTGTTTAACCCACGCACTCTCCTTGATGTTCTCCAATCCTATATTCAGCTAATTTGACACAAGTGCTCACCTCTCAAAGGTTGGATGACAGGAGTGATGGCTAAGGAAACCATAAGTTTTCGGAGTGACAGTCACTCGCTTTTCGTCTTTGGTGTCTGGAGTCACACGACTTGTTTTTCATCATTTTTTGATTTTCCCTACTTTTGCCTGGACTGACTCTTTTGAATATATCTTTTTGGAGTTGATAACGCAAAATCATATCGTTTATTTGGCTTGATTTACATGCATTTATTTGTGACTATTATTAATTTATCTTGATTTATGCTCTGTTATATGATTAATTTACTTCGTTTAGCAGATTGGGGAGAATTTAGACTAAAGAAAGAAAAGGAGAAGAAATGGAAGGAAAAGAGATGAAAAACAGATGAAAAACAACAGATACAGATTCTGCTGATATGACGGTCATCACAGGTCCATTACGACCGTCATGCGTGTGACGACCGTCACATTTCATGACGACCGTCACGCAGACAAAATATCAGTACGTTCAAATCAGAAGCAGCCACGATCAATCTCAACTTAATTTCTTCCTACACTTTCTCCACTCACCGCCCACTACTGGAAGTTACTCCCACTCCCTCCATAACTCACACATGATCTCTGGAAGTTGAAGAGTGAATTATCCCCTATAAATAGGCCTTAGATTCACATTTTTATGGGGGGGAGGCCTTCGACGTATCGAAGTGCTGCCAAAATTCCCATTAAAGCCATTTTTCCCAATTTTATTGTTTTTATTTCCTTTCTGTTTTCCCTTTAGTTCAGAGCTTTGTATTTCTTTCTGCAAATTTTATTTGGCCAATTGGCCAAAGTAGAATCCTGCCGACATTGTGGAGGACTACTCTTCAATATCAGTACTACTTTACAGGTTCTTATTAATTGAATTACTACTTTATTTCTGTCACAATGCATGTTTTATTATTCTGTTGTTTATATTTATTCCCGTTTGCATTAATTATTATGTCTAGCTAAATTAGTTTTATCGGTATGTAACCAAATTAGTAGGACAGGATTCGATAGTAACCAGAATCTTCCCTTTTTACAAACAACCTTTCTGGCCGTAGTTTTTAATCAAAATTCTAAATAAACCTTTGTCACGACAGTGAGAAGCTATTTACGGTGGTTTTGCCACGACAGTGGGAAACCATATTAAGGTACGAACCAACAAGCGACAACTGAGGCTAGAACCAGATAGTAAAAACTAGGCATTGATTTTAGACACAACGAAAGCGCTTTAAAAGAAATTAGAATCTATTTGTTTACAAAAAGTAGTTTTAACCCCGAATGGGACAGCGAAAGCGTGCATTCGGCCCTTAGAATTATGACCCGAGTCAACAACCATCATGAGGCGAAGGTCTTTAAATGAGTAAGTTCTCCTGAAAAGTGTTTGCAATAGGCAAAAAGGCACCGGTAACCTGCCGAATTCCCGATAGCTAAAGCGTTACATACCGATATTCCTTTACCGCATTTCTTTAAACCAAAAATCTTTATTTCTTGTGCATTTAATTTCATCCACATTTAACTTTCCAAATTCCATTAGCCTTAGCTTTACGCCGTAGCAATAGATAACAGTAGATTGACATTGGTCTCTGTGGGTTCGACAATCTTTTATATTACTTCGATATTTCCGTGCACATGCGGACGCATCAAGTTTTTGGCGCCGTTGCTGGGGACCAACAGTCAATATTGTGATTTCGTTGTTGCATAGTATAGACTAAGGCACTCTTATCTCAATTACTATGTATAACCCAAATTTCCCTTATAACTACCATCCCCATTATTATAGCTACCACCCCCAGTATTTTGAGGAACCACAAGCTCCGCTTAAATCTGACCTCGAAATATTACTAGAAGATTTCAATACGAAGCATTCTCGACCAAATTCCCTCTATGATGACTACTCCCAATACTATGAGGAAACGCAAGAATTCGACACATCCAACCTTGAACTATTACTAGAAGAATTCGAAGAGACGTTTACTCACTCTAGGATCGAATCTATGATGGAGCGCTTTGTGGAGACACAAACTCTCCAAAATGAAGACTTTAGAAAACAACATCTCCAAATTGATGAAGACCTTAAGCAGATGAGCATTATATTCGATTCCCTCGCGACTCACAGCAAGGCTTTGGAGACTCAAACCTCTTTGCTTACACAAACATCTCTAGGACCCTTCCTTGAGAGCCATGTGAATGTTGTAACCACTAGTAACGAAGAACAAATAGAAGATCTTAGGGAGATTGATGATGAGTCTGAGGAGAATTTTGGTGAGACAAGCACAATTATTGAGAAAAATCCACCGACACCACCCGAGAGGGAGGTTGTCGAAGAGGTAGAGAAGGAAGCACCCATTGTTGCTCCTCCTCCCTATACCCCACCTAATTCTTTCTCACAATTGGTTGTGGAAGCCAAGGTAGACTCCCAATCCAAAACATATGTGGAGGTACTGGAAAATACCCACACCAATGCACCTTTGTCTAAGGCCCCTCATAGGAAAAGAAAATTCGAGGACCGTAAAACTAAGGTCATTATTACTGTTAAAAGGGTACGATTAACTTTTGAGGTGGTGGATGGAATAACTAAGACCAAATTTGAAAAGCTGATACGCAAGATAGATCCAGACCCACCACCATGCATTCAAAACAAGGAACCACCCTACAGAAGAAAGAAACGAAAAGGTGAGGGATATGAGTGATGGCTTGATAAGTGGCCATGGAAACCAAAGACCATTCAAAGTTTGATCGAGGAACCAGTCTCAAAAGAACCACCATGAGTTCTTGCACTCCTTGGCCGTCGAGCTATCGACGTTAAACAAAGCGCTGTGTGGGAGGCAACCCACAATGTCTCTATTTTAATTTGTTTGTTTAAATTTGCAGAAAATAAAGAAATGTATCGCTTGTTACTCTTTAGCTATATCTAAGCGAAAACCCTCTAGATGACGATCTGAGAAGATGAGCTATGCCCACGGACATTCCTACGAGTGTCGCTGCTGGTAGGAACACTGATGATGAGTACTTCCTCTTGACGTGAGCAACATGATGAGCTGGTTCGAGAATTACACAAAGGTATCTCAAAATGCCCGCCGCCAAAGTAGAAGTGATCAACAAAGACAAGGATAGCAAGAGCAGTAGCATTCATACATGTTCTATCTTTCCTTTTCCACCTTTTACTAAAACATTGAGGACAATGTTTGGTTTAAGTGTGGGGGAGGAACTCTATTGTTTTACATTTTATTTCATGCTTCTAGGAATTTTTATCTATTTTTAACATTATGTCAAAGTCTTTGCATGTGCTGTCGAGTCTTTATGCGTGGTTTTCGCTTGTTATTCAATTTCCCCAAAAATTTCAAAATTTCAAAATTCTAACCTCCAACAAATTTTTGCTTCGATTCATGTCATGGTTCTCTGAAAGTATATAGGATGTCCAAGCTATGTTAGAAAAACGTGGGAAAGTTTTGATAAAATTGATACCGCCCTGACACCCTTAACCCCCTAAATATGCAAAATCAATTTGAGTACCCATTATGCCGAAACCTTAAAGCTCCAGGTTCTTGTAGTAATCCCTAAGTAGTTTATTTAAGCAGTCAGCACCATCCTAAACACACTAAGTAAGAAACCGATGCAAATAAGTGTATGATCTCTAGCGTAAAATGAGAAATTAAGAAAGAAAATAAATTATGAAGAAAAAGACATGTTCCTTCTAAGTTAGGTGCTCCTCACCCGAGCACTTAGCCTAACGGTACAAACTCTTTAAGTTCAATTGATGCTTAAGCATATTTGCAGAGAAAAAAATGAAATAGCATCAAGATCATAGTCACTAACAGGTTTACTTGCCATGAATGTGTATGGATAACGGGCTTAATGTGATTGCACTATATTGAAATGGGGTGAAAGAGAGCATGAGATATAGGTTGAGTTATAATGGCATGATTCTGATTGGTTTGCATAAGTAGGGAGTTTTTGAAATTCTGTCGTTACGGTATCCTTGGTATTGATATTTAGTAGCTATCGATCTAACATTAGCCTGGCAGCCACGTATGATTAGAGTCTCATTGTGTCTTTGTTTCAAATTATATTTATTTCTTTTTTAACGTGTTGGCTGATTGCTTGAGGACAAGCAATGGTTTAAGTGTGGGGGTGTTTGATAACGCGAAATCATATTGTTTATTTGGCTTGATTTACATGCATTTATTTGTGACTATTATTAATTTATCTTGATTTATGCTCTGTTATATGATTAATTTACTTCGTTTAGCAGATTGGGGAGAATTTAGACTAAAGAAAGAAAAGGAGAAGAAATGGAAGGAAAAGAGATGAAAAACAGACGATACGGATTCTGCTGATATGACGGTCGTCACAGGTCCATTACGACCGTCATGCGTGTGACGACCGTCACATTTCATGACGACCGTCACGCAGACAAAATATCAGTACGTTCAAATCAGAAGCAGCCACGATCAATCTCAACTTAATTTCTTCCTACACTTTCTCCACTCACCTCCCACTACTGGAAGTTACTCCCACTCCCTCCATAACTCACCCATGATCTCTGGAAGTTGAAGAGTGAATTATCCCCTATAAATAGGCCTTAGATTCACAGTTTTATGGGGGGAGGCCTTCGACGTATCGAAGTGCTGCCAAAATTCCCATTAAAGCCATTTTTCCCAATTTTATTATTTTTATTTCCTTTCCGTTTTCCCTTTAGTTCAGAGATTTGTATTTCTTTCTGCAAATTTTATTTGGCCAATTGGCCAAAGTAGAATCCTGCCGACATTGTGGAGGACTACTCTTCAATATCAGTACTACTTTACAGGTTCTTATTAATTGAATTACTACTTCATTTCTGTCACAATGCATGTTTTATTATTCTGTTGTTTATATTTATTCCCGTTTGCATTAATTATCATGTCTAGCTAAATTAGTTTTATCGGTGTGTAACCAAATTAGTAGGACAGGATTCGATAGTAACTAGAATCTTCCTTTTTTACAAACAACCTTTCTGGCCGTAGTTTTTAATCAAAATTCTAAATAAACCTTTGTCACGATAGTGAGAAGCTATTTACGGTGGTTTTGCCACGACAGTGGGAAACCATATTAAGGTACGAACCAACAAGCGACAGCTGAGGCTAGAACCAGATAGTAAAAACTAGGCATTGATTTTAGACACAACGAAAGCGCTTTAAAAGAAATTAGAATCTATTTGTTTACAAAAAGTAGTTTTAACCCCGAATGAGACAGCGAAAGCGTGCATTCGGCCCTTAGAATTATGACCCGAGTCAACAACCATCATGAGGCGAAGGTCTTTAAACGAGTAAGTTCTCTTGAAAAGTGTTTGCAATAGGCAAAAAGGCACCGGTAACCTGCCGAATTCCTGATAGGTAAAGCGTTACATACCGATATTCCTTTACCGCATTTCATTAAACCAAAAATCTTTATTTCGTGTGCATTTAATTTCATCCGCATTTAACTTTCCAAATTCCATTAGCCTTAGCTTTACGTCGTAGCAATAGATAATGGTAGATTGACATTGGTCTCTGTGGGTTCGACAATCTTTTATATTACTTCGATATTTCCGTGCACTTGCGGACGCATCAAGTTTTTGGCACCGTTGCCGGGGACCAACAGTCAATATTGTGATTCCGTTGTTGCATAGTATAGACTAAGGCACTCTTATCGCAATTACTATGTATAACCCAAATTTCCCTTATAACTACCATCCCCATTATTATAGCTACCACCCCCAGTATTTTGAGGAACCACAAGCTCCGCTTAAATCTGACCTCGAAATATTACTAGAAGATTTCAATACGAAGCATTCTCGACCAAATTCCCTCTATGATGACTACTCCCAATACTATGAGGAAACGCAAGAATTCGACACATCCAACCTTGAACTATTACTAGAAGAATTCGAAGAGACGTTTACTCACTCTAGGATCGAATCTATGATGGAGCGCTTTGTGGAGACACAAACTCTCCAAAATGAAGACTTTAGAAAACAACATCTCCAAATTGATGAAGACCTTAAGCAGATGAGCATTATATTTGATTCCCTCGCGACTCACAGCAAGGCTTTGGAGACTCAAACCTCTTTGCTTACACAAACATCTCTAGGACCCTTCCTTGAGAGCCATGTGAATGTTGTAACCACTAGTAACGAAGAACAAATAGAAGATCTTAGGGAGAGTGATGATGAGTCTGAGGAGAGTTTTGGTGAGACAAGCATAATTATTGAGAAAAATCCACCGACACCACCCGAGAGAGAGGTTGTCGAAGAGGTAGAGAAGGAAACACCCATTGTTGCTCCTCCTCCCTATACCCCACCTAATTCTTTCTCACAATTGGTTGTGGAAGCCAAGGTAGACTCCCAATCCAAAACATATGTGGAGGTACTGGAAAATACCCACACTAATGCACCTTTGTCTAAGGCCCCTCATAGGAAAAGAAAATTCGAGGACCGTAAAACTAAGGTCATTATTACTGTTAAAAGGGTACGATTAACTTTTGAGGTGGTGGATGGAATAACTAAGCCCAAATTTGAAAAGCTGATACACAAGATACATCCAGACCCACCACCATGCATTCAAAACAAGGAACCACCCTACAGAAGAAAGAAACGAAAAGGTGAGGGATATGAGCGATGGCTTGATAAGTGGCCATGGAAACCAAAGACCATTCAAAGTTTGATCGAGGAACCAGTCTCAAAAGAACCACCATGAGTACTTGCACTCCTTGGCCGTCGAGCTATCGACGTTAAACAAAGCGTTGTGTGGGAGGCAACCCACAAAGTCTCTATTTTAATTTTTTTGTTTAAATTTGCAGAAAATAAAGAAATGTATCGCTTGTTACTCTTTAGCTATATCTAAGCGAAAACCCTCTAGATGACGATCTGAGAAGATGAGCTATGCCCGCGGACATTCCTACGAGTGTCGCTGCTGGTAAGAACACTGATGATGAGTAATTCCTCTTGACGCGAGCAACATGATGAGCTGGTTCGAGAATTACACAAAGGTATCTCAAAATGTCCGCCGCCAAAGTAGAAGTGATCAACAAAGACAAGGATAGCAAGAGCAGTAGCATTCATACAGGTTCTATCTTTCCTTTTCCACCTTTTACTAAAACATTAAGGACAATGTTTGGTTTAAGTGTGGGGGAGGAACTCTATTGTTTTACATTTTATTTCATGCATCTAGGAATTTTTATCTATTTTTAACATTATGTCAAAGTCTTTGCATGTGTTGTCGAGTCTTTATGCGTGGTTTTCGCTTGTTATTCAATTTCCCCAAAAATTTCAAAATTTCAAAATTCTAACCTCCAACAAATTTTTGCTTCGATTCATGTCATGGTTCTCTGAAAGTATATAGGCTGTCCAGGCTATGTTAGAAAAACGTGGGAAAGTTTTGATAAAATTGATACCGCCCTGACACCCTTAACCCCCTAAATATGCAAAATCAATTTGAGTACCCATTATGCCGAAACCTTAAAGCTCCAGGTTCTTGTAGTAATCCCTAAGTAGTTTATTTAAGCAGTCAGCACCATCCTAAACACACTAAGTAAGAAACCGATGCAAATAAGTGTATGATCTCTAGCGTAAAATGAGAAATTAAGAAAGAAAATAAATTATGAAGAAAAAGACATGTTCCTTCTAAGTTAGGTGCTCCTCACCCGAGCACTTAGCCTAACGGTACAAACTCTTTAAGTTCAATTGATGCTTAAGCATATTTGCAGAGAAAAAAATGAAATAGCATCAAGATCATAGTCACTAACAGGTTTACTTTCCATGAATGTGTATGGATAACGGGCTTAATGTGATTGCACTATATTGAAATGGGGTGAAAGAGAGCATGAGATATAGGTTGAGTTATAATGGCATGATTCTGATTGGTTTGCATAAGTAGGGAGTTTTTGAAATTGTGTCGTTACGGTATCCTTGGTATTGATATTTAGTAGCTATCGATCTAACATTAGCCTGGCAACCACGTATGATTAGAGTCTCATTGTGTCTTTGTTTCAAATTATATTTATTTCTTTTTAACGTGTTGGCCGATTGCTTGAGGACAAGCAATGGTTTAAGTGTGGGGGTGCTTGATAACGCGAAATCATATCGTTTATTTGGCTTGATTTACATGCATTTATTTGTGACTATTATTAATTTATCTTGATTTATGCTCTGTTATATGATTAATTTACTTCGTTTAGCAGATTGGGGAGAATTTAGACTAAAGAAAGAAAAGGAGAAGAAATGGAAGGAAAAGAGATGAAAAACAGCAGATACGGATTATGCTGATATGACGGTCGTCACAGGTCCATTACGACCGTCATGCGTGTGACGACCGTCACATTTCATGACGACCGTCACGCAGACAAAATATCAGTACGTTCAAATCAGAAGCAGCCACGATCAATCTCACCTTAATTTCTTCCTACACTTTCTCCACTCACCGCCCACTACTAGAAGTTACTCCCACTCCCTCCATAACTCACCCATGATCTCTGGAAGTTGAAGAGTGAATTATCCCCTATAAATAGGCCTTAGATTCACAGTTTTATGGGGGGGAGGCCTTCAACGTATCGAAGTGCTGCCAAAATTCCCATTAAAGCCATTTTTCCCAATTTTATTGTTTTTATTTCCTTTCCGTTTTCCCTTTAGTTCAGAGCTTTGTATTTCTTTCTGCAAATTTTATTTGGCCAATTGGCCAAAGTAGAATCCTGTCGACATTGTGGAGGACTACTCTTCAATATCAGTACTACTTTACAGGTTCTTATTAAATGAATTACTACTTTATTTCTGTCACAATGCATGTTTTATTATTCTGTTGTTTATATTTATTCCCGTTTGCATTAATTATCATGTCTAGCTAAATTAGTTTTATCGGTATGTAACCAAATTAGTAGGACAGGATTCGATAGTAACCGGAATCTTCCCTTTTTACAAACAACCTTTCTGGCCGTAGTTTTTAATCAAAATTCTAAATAAACCTTTGTCACGACAGTGAGAAGCTATTTACGGTGGTTTTGCCACGATAGTGGAAAACCATATTAAGGTACGAACCAACAAGCGACAGCTGAGGCTAGAACCAGATAGTAAAAACTAGGCATTGATTTTAGACACAGCGAAAGCGCTTTAAAAGAAATTAGAATCTATTTGTTTACAAAATGTAGTTTTAACCCCGAATGGGACAGCGAAAGCGTACATTCGGCCCTTAGAATTATGACCCGAGTCAACAACCATCGTGAGGCGAAGGTCTTTAAACGAGTAAGTTCTCCTGAAAAGTGTTTGCAATAGGCAAAAAGGCACCGGTAACCTGCCGAATTCCCGATAGCTAAAGCGTTACATACCGATATTCCTTTACCGCATTTCTTTAAACCAAAAATCTTTATTTCTTGTGCATTTAATTTCATCCGCATTTAACTTTCCAAATTCCATTAGCCTTAGCTTTACGCTGTAGCAATAGATAACGGTAGATTGACATTGGTCTCTGTGGGTTCGACAATCTTTTATATTACTTCGATATTTCCGTGCACTTGCGGACGCATCAGGAGTCCAGCGGGATGCCCTGATTTTTGCCTAAGCCACTTGTTTTCAAGTTATCGACTTAGCGGGCTTTTTATTTTTCTCCTTTTGATTCTCTTTTTTTTTTCCGGAACAAATCATGTGACACCGGCTTGTCTGACTTGTTGAAAGGATTGTAATTGCCTCACTCCTTGGCTGGTGAGGTATAACCAATATGGTTTTCTTAGGTACGACCTCTACAGGTGTGATTGATCCTCGAACAGAAATATTCCTTCTGCAATTCAGATGCGAGGTCAAATTAACTAACACCTACCCTGCCCCAAGTTAAGATTGAGGGTTTTTCGTTTTCAGAAAGAAACTCCTACTACTAAGCTCAAAGGGGCTGACAAGGTATTATCATCCTTATATCTCCGGTGTTTAGGAATTTGAAAAAATGCCTGTACATGATCAGCAGAGGCTTTATTCAAAAGCATACAATCAGAAGCTTTGCGTCTTTCAATTTCATCATCCTCCCTCAGATTCCGCTTAAACAAGCGTTTGACATCAATAAAAAGTATTGAGTGAACATGAATGGATTTACTGCATATTCATTTCATCATCATTATCAATCGAAAACAGACAAGTTTTACAAATAAGTTTGCACTTTAACAGAAAAGAAAACACAAATGCAAAGAAATGACATGACATAACAAATTGCCAGCTTCCGGGAACTGGGCTCTCCAATCTTGACTTGCTACTGAACTAGCCATCTTCAGAATTGCTCATCGAAGTCAGCCTGATACTCTTCTGAATATCTTCTTTTGGTGAATTCCTCCACAACATTAACTGATAGACCCACATGACTGGACGAAAGAGGATTTCTAATCTGGATACCCTGAGGCGTGACAGAGAACATGTTGGAGTCAAACAGAGTCTGAATTTTGCTTTTTAACACTTTACAGTCTACGGTTGAATGCCCGTGTGCACCAACATGGTACTCACTGTAACACCCATTTTTAATTATTTAGTCTTTTGGTGTTATTTTATTTTGGTGTGTCCTTTGTGGGGGAGTGTATCGGAGCTCGAGGGTGGGTGTCCTTGAGTTATAGGAGTTATTCAATAAAATGTAGAGTTAATAATAATATAATATAATCAATAATGATAATAATCTAATAATTAGTAATATTATTATTATTATTATTATTATTATTATTATTATTATTAGTATTATTATTATTATTATGATTATTATTATTATTATTTGTATTATTATTATCATTAATAAAATAAGGATTAAAGGGGTATTAGAAGAGGTTGAGGGAAAGGAGAGAGTTAGAAACGATAAGTCAGTTTCAGAGAGAAGAGGAAAGAGGAAGAACAAGGAGGCAGTGAAGAAGGCTACGACTAACAGTTCTTAAGAGTCCTTTGTCAATTGGAGCATAAATCGAGATAAGGGGGAGAAACGGGTTAAGATTGGTAAATTGCATGAATAGGGTAGAGGGGATTCCTTAACCCCGTAGGAATTTGGTGAATATGAATGATATATTGAAATGTTGATGATTATTGTTTTTGGTATGATGAATTGTATGTGCATTGATGTGTTTATGAGCATGGCTGCCATTGATGACTTTGGGTACGTGTTGTTGTGAGATTGGGGAAGTTTTGAGTAACTTCTGTAGTTCTGAGGATGAACATAGGTGTGGGTTCTGGAGTTAAAATTGATAGAAAATGATAGAGTAGTGTTTATTGGTTGTAGTATTGATATGATTGAAGATATAAGTAGAATGATAGGCTTGAATTTGAGCAAGATAACAGTTCTGGACTGTGAGGGTTTTGAGAGATCATAGAACTCGCTAAGCGAGTAGCTAGCGAGCGATTCGCTAGGTAGTTCGCTAGGCGATCTAGTAGCGAGTGTTTGCTATGGCTTCGCTAGGCGAGATGGGTAGCGAAGGCTTCCAGTAGCCACTGTCTACCTTCGCTAGGGAGTTCGCTACGCAAGCAGCTAGCGAGCGTTCGCTAGGGCTTCACTAAGCGAATGAGCCAGCGAGCATGATAGCAAATTGTGATTTTTGTATGGTGAGGTGGTTCTTTTGTGTTGTAGTATTCCTTGAGTTGTGACCAATATATATATGGTGATTGGTGGTGAAGAGTGTATACTTGACATTAAGAGGTGAAATTATGTAGTGATTGAACTTAATTAAAACAAGTAGATTAAGGTGTGAGATAAGTATGGGGTATGGTGATGGGATCAGGGGGATCGTGTGACTTTAATTAAAATAATTAATTGGTGAACAATGTGTATGTGTGATGTATGGTGGTGTGATCAGGGGATCGTGTGCACCTTGTGTGCTTGAGCTCATTTGTTGTGCATTTGGTGTTATGCATATCATGGTGTTGGTGGAACGAATCATTGCTCAAGAGGAGTGCAGGTGATTCATCCGTACTCCATTGTGGAGAATGGTGGGGATAGATCATGTCCAAAGACGGGTGTATGTGATCTATCCAGGGTTCGATTGAATGAACCAATGAGTCGGTACCACATGCATGGTGTTGAGTTGCATATTTGCATTATGTTGTGTTGTGTTGTTGTTGGACAGTAGGTTGTTTTTAATGAATGTTGGATGATATTTTATCTGATTGCTACCATTATTTCATGTATTGTATTACCGATAATTTTGATCATGTTTTCTCACCCCTTTGTTGTTGTTGTGGTCTGTGCTTCTTCGGAAGTACAGATAATCCAGGTGCTTAGCTAGCTTGGATAGTGATGTGCGAGTCGAGTCTTAGGATGCTTTGATACATAGCACGGGACTTGGGTGTTTATTTATTTTTATGCTGAACTTGTTTTATTTCCTGTGACGTATCATGTTGGTGAACATTTTCATGAATCTTTTGATGTAATTCGGCGGTTGGCCGAGAATGATGAATTAAATATTATTCCGCTGTTTTGTTTTGAAAACCTTTTTAATGAAGAGTATTATGGATTATGTGATGTGATATCCAACTTGATGAGGGGAGACTCTGAAGTTTATTTGGATTAATCGTATTTTATTTTAATTTTGGGAAGTGGGGTGTTACACTCACAGTGGACATTGACATCAAAACCTGGCGGATACGACAAAATCTCCGAATTAATCTTCTTCGGCACTATCAACCCACCTTTAAACAAATCTGGCAACATCTGACTGTACGACATTGGCAACTGAGTGAAGTGCTTCTTTGGTCTCCTTGGTCTTCGTCGAGCGTGCTGACGCGGCGGATGACAATATGACTGCTGACTTTGGAGGGGAACAGATATCTGATACACAGACCCAATAGGTTGTTGAATCTGAACACTCGAAATGTCTGAAAATTGAATCTAACATATCAGAGATTCTGGGATAACATCACTTTCCTTCTCCCGTTCTTCTTGTGAATTGATAACTGATTCGCTTTCATAAACTAAGATGTCTGAGGTGTCTCAAATCTTTCCACTCTTGATTCCGATCTCAATACGTTCCCCCATTATCATCAAGTCAGAAAAGTTTAATGCCCCACTACCAACCATCTTATCGAAGTAATGACCTTGCAAAGTATCCACGAACATGTCAACCAATTCTCGGTCCAGAATGGGTAGTTGAACGCGCGCAGCTAACTCTCTCCATCTCTGAACATACACTCTGAAACATTTATTGTCCGCTTGAGATAAGTCTTGTAATTGCATGCGACTGAGAGTCATGTCTAGATTATAGTTGTATTGATTCACAAAGGAATTGGCTAAATCTGACCATGATCGGATGCAACCATTCTCCAACTGCATGTACCAACTCAACGATGCGTCACTCAAACTGTCCTTGAAACAGTGAATCATAAGCTTGTCATTGTGGACATATAAGGTCATTCTTCTGCAAAACATTACTAAATGCTGCTTCAGACAACTATCCCCTTGGTACTTCTCAAAATTCGGCGTCTTAAACTTCGAAGGCATCACAAGGCCTGGTACCAAAGACATGCTTGAAGCATTCAGATTAAGAGTATCCTGATCCCTTAAGGCGTCAAGTTTTTCCTCCAACAGACGACATCTTCTCATAAACTCAACAGTCTGCGAATTCTTAGGATTAATCTTCGGAACAACCCTTTGAGAATCTGGCACAGAGAAAGTGAAACTCTGATAGTCCGTATCATTGAGAAAAGATGAATCTCTACCTCATACAATATTATGCTCTTGATCTCCAACAGGAATCTGCACAGGCTGAGCTTGAGCAACATTGTTCACTAGAGTCCTCTGAATATTGGCCTCTCCTCTGGTCATAGCTGTCATGGCTTCCATGAGCTGATCCAACTGATTTTTCATCAACTCAAACTCTGCCCTTGTAACAACCAAATTCTGCTCTCTTGAGTCCATGATCCTTCCAAAAGCTAAATCAAGTCCAATGCGAATGTCGGGAAATAAACTGCGGGTTGGACAAAAGATGGGTAAGCTCTCTGGTCCCAGCGGAGGATGGATATGCAAACATGATATGGAAATGCAATGCAATGCAAGATGCTAATGCAACAAACAAAGAACCACAACTCCCACAAAGCTCTGAATAAATGCTGACTGAAGAAGTTCATAAGTCCGCTCTAAAGAGAAAACCAGAATACCGGGTTGGTTGGAGGCCTAGTTTCCTGCATAACCCTCCCACTCACAGGTATGGATCTAATCTGATAAGGTTCGACATCCTATGCGGTCGTCAGCGTCACAGACTTTCGAGAAACGATGATACGTTCACCATTTCTGGTTTGGCATCATGGTCAAACAAAGCGGCCTCACTTAGCTGACTCCCAAATGATCGGTCTCCAGAGTCGACAGCTTCCAGATCCAATACCCCCTCTTGACCAATGCACATGATATGATGCCTTCAAAGAAAACCTCGTCTGAACGCGAATTTCGTGAGGACTAGTCCATGCTAACATACAAGTCCATCACTACTTTCCACTCTAATGCTAAGTATGCTCTCAAGCCTGGGTATTGGGCTTATCTCTCAATGGAATAATCCCACCCAACAACACAGCAATATATAATAATAAAGTGAAGAAAAATTAAATACAATAATATACAACAACACACCCACAAACAAAAAACCGACAAGCGCTAGTATTGACTCGCATAGGGGATGGGAAATTCCCCAACAGAGTCACCAGCTGTCGCATCACTGCGAAAAAGGGCCGGCAAAGACAGAAGAGTCGCCACCATTCGTTATTTATCCCAAAGAGAGGGAAAGGAAACGATCAAAGAAAACCTACGAAAAAGGGAAAAACAAGGTCATCGCAACCAAATCTTAGGTTCAGGAGTCGGTTACGCAAGGGGAAGGTATGAGCACCCCTCATGTCCATTGTACTCAATGGGATCCGTGCTTGTTGTCTAATCTATGGGTGTAAAACTATCTAATGCTACTGCTAAACGGGAGGAACGGAAAGAACTGACTCGATAGGACATTGTCGCCCTATGCCTACGTATTCCCTCGTGCAATGGGAAAGTCAGAGTCAACGTAGTTCGGGAAACTACGGGTGAGGTTGCTCTCCAAGACATCCCGTCTTATGCCTACGTATCCTCATCTGGTATGAGAAATCATAGCAAAACGTAGTTCAGGCTACTATGGGAAAAGATCTCGATCGCATGGGGGCGAGAGAAAAGGTTCTGGATAACAGGTTAGCCTCTATTGCACGGGAGCAAGAGAAAGGGAAGTTAGTTTTTAGTGTGCTCGTCAAGGATAGGGATCCTCGTGCCTACGTATCCTTACTAAGGAATAAGGAATCAGAGCAGCCGTAGTTTGGCCTAACTACGAAAAAACGGGTCTCGATCACACGGGGGCGAGAGAAAAGGAGTCTCAATCACACGGGGTGAGAGAAAAGGGGTCTCGATCGCACGGGGCGATAGAAAAGGGTCCTAGTCCTAAAACGCCGAAACGGAAGGGAACCAGATCAGTTTGGGAACGCACACACTAAATCCTTAGGCGTAGGAGCGAGTGCGTCACATATTTCCCAAAAGGTATACGCTAAACACTCTAGAAAATGTGAGAAGAGGCTCCCCGCTTATCATTTCCTAAGCATATAATGCTTGACTCACAACACTCATAATGGTTACGGTTTGAAAACGGTCTCAAAAATTTGAATTTGGCGCCTTTTGGAGGAAAACCTGCACAATGGTGTATTTTCAATCGTTTTGGGCTCTGTTAAGCTTCTGAAACTTGTTCTTGAATATTCCAACTGTGAGAATTCTTGATATAGCCTACATGCTGTCTCCTGCACTGAAAATAACCTGCAAAACAAAATAAAATCGACCGCTCGATTGCTGGGCAAAATAAATGTCGGAGCCTCCGATGCTCGCTGTTCAGTCTCTTGCACTAAAAGAAATCTGAGCCACGGAAAACTTGATCCCCCTGCCTCGAACACAAATTCCATGCAAATGCAGATAAAATCAACCGCTTGATCGCTGGGAAAAATAAATGTCAGAGCCTCAGATGCTCACTGTTCAGTCTCTTGCACTAAAAGAAATCTGAGCCACGTAAAACCTTGATCCCCTGCCTCGAACACAAATGCCATGCAAATGCAGAAAAAATCGACCGCTCGATCGCTGGGCAAAATAAATGCCAGAGCCTCTAATGCTTGTTGTTCACTCTCTTGCACTAAAAGAAATCTGAGCCACGAAAAACCTTGATCCCCTGCCTCGAACACAAATGTCATGCAAATGCATAAATGCGAAAACGAAATGAAACACAAGCCAAGTACAAGAAATGGTTGGGAAAATTTTGGGGTACAACAACTGCCCCTATTCAAGCGACTTGGACCTGACTGAGTGAAAAGCGAACGACTTTCACACAATCAAGGTAAAAGACGGTTGAATACCAAAGAACCCGGAAATTTGCCAACCGCAGAAATAAACTACAAACTCTAATCGGGGATAAAAATCTCCATAAATAACTGAACTGATAGTTGCAACGACAATAAGCTGATTGATTAACAAAAGTAAAGGATAAATTAAAGAAAGGAAAAAAGGTTTCTTAGAATATAAATACGGGAAATCGGTATGCAATGCCTTAGTTCTTCGAGGATTCGACAAGTCACCAGCGTGTTTTAATAAATTCAAAAAAGTTTTCAAAAGAAAATAACGGTTTAAAGACTTTTGTCTCACATTGGTTGTTGACGCTAGTCGCAACTCTAAGGCAGAACGTATGCTTTCGCTATCCCGTTCGGGGTTAAAATTGCTTTTTGAAAACCATTGAGTTCTAATCTCTTTTAAAGCGCTCCGGTGACTTGTCGAATCCTCATCTCAGCTAGAGCCTCATAGTAGCATTGATGCCCCCGCTATCAATCGGAATGATTTCGAACTAAAACCATCATTGTTATCAGCTGTACAACAACACCAATTCTCAGAAAATGCAACAGAGGATCCGAACGAACATTTAACGAAGTTTGTGCAATACGCAGACATAGTGAAGGCAAATGGAGTAACTCCAGACGCAATAAGACTTCGTCTTTTTCCTTTTTCGCTTAGAGGTAGAGCTTGGGCTTGGTTACAATCCTTACCATCCAACTCCGTTACGACGTGGGAATAGTTGAAGAATGTTTTCTTAGCGAGATACTTTCCGCCAAGCAAAATTGCTATGCTAAGAACTCAAATTAACGGATTTAGACAAAAAGATGACGAATCTCTCTATGAAGCATGGGAAAGATTCAAAGATATGATGAGAGCATGTCCTCACCACGGTTTAGAAAACTGGGTGACTATTCATACCTTCTACAATGGGCTTCTGTATAACACCAGATTAACAGTAGACGCCGCCGCAGGCGGTGCACTTATGGATAAGCCATACGATGAAGCCTACCAACTTATCGAAAACATGTCTCAGAACCATTGCCAATGGGGAGGTGAAAGAACTCTGTCATAGAAACCCGCAGCAAAAGGTGGGATGTACGAGATCAACAGTCTTGAAAAATTCAACGCTAAGGTAGATGCCTTGATGCAGAAGATTGACAGTTTAACTGTAACGCCACCTGCAACCGTAGCTGTTGTAGCTCCAAACTGTGAGTTATGTGGAATCGCCACTCATAATGCGCCCGAATGCCCATTATTGGCAGGAATTCCACCAGACCAAGTAAACTACGCTCAAGGTAACCCTTACGCGAACACCTACAACCCAGGCTGGAGAAACCACCCAAACGTTTCCTACAAAAGCGATAACGCATTGCAAGCACCTGCTGCTCCACCAGGTTATCAGAAACCAGCCGTAGCTGCTCCGAATGCCCCTAGAAAATAAAATCTAGAATTGATGATGGAAAAATTCATAGCTACTCAAGGTCAAATGACTAAAGAATTCCTGAATCAAAACATACATACTAGCGAGCAGATTAAACATCTAACCAGCAAAGTAGATGCTTTAGCCACCCACCACAAAATGCTTGAAACACGGATATCACAAGTGGCTCAACAACAAGCATCTGCAGCCGCACCCGCAGGTACATTTCCTGGGCAGCCAGAACCTAATCCGAAAGGTCATGCAAACACTGTCATATTAAGAAGTGGAAAAGAACTGGACGGACCGACCGATCCTAGGAGTGGAAACTCAGCCATGCATTAGAAAACTGATAAACAAGCAGAAAAGGAGTTTGAAACCGAAGAGAAGGAAAATAACGAGAAGGAGGCCGCCAAAAATGAAAACCTGTATGTACCTCCACCGCCGTATAAGCCACCGATCCCTTATCCTCAAAGATTCATATACTCTAAAACTACAGGACAATTTAAGAAATTCGTAGAACTTCTGAGGCAACTGAATATCACCATTCCTTTCACAGAAGCTATCACTCAAATGCCCTCATACGCTAAATTTCTCAAAGAAATCCTGTCTAACAAAAGAAAAATCGAGGATAATGAAACAGTTACACTTACTGCCAAGTGTAGCGCGATCATTCAAAATAACTAGGTGAACTAGACCAACCAAAATGTCCGTGCAATTGGCTGACCGATCAGTCAAGTATCCCGTCGGTATACTGGAAAACGTTCTAGTACGCATAGGTCAATTCTACATCCCAACCGACTTTATAATCATGGATATTAAGGAAGACTCTGTTACCCCGATTATCTTAGGAAGACCCTTCCTAGCAACAGCCGGAGCTATTATAGACGTGAAGAAGGGTAGGCTAACATTCGAAGTAGGAGAAGAAAAGATAGA
Organism: Lathyrus sativus; assembly: GCA_963859935.3. NCBI lineage: Eukaryota > Viridiplantae > Streptophyta > Magnoliopsida > Fabales > Fabaceae > Lathyrus > Lathyrus sativus. The sequence continues at coordinate 99,214,841 of OZ012739.1, read as the reverse complement.
ATTCATCCTCACCAAGTTCTTAAAAGCACCATCCATAGACGACACATGCTATTTAGTAGATGTCATTGACGAATGCATATGAGAACTGAAGAAGGAAGAAACTAAATACTCTGAAATCATGAAAATCCAAATCCCTGAAATTCATGAAGACGACAATTGGCGTGCGCCATACAAAGATGATAGCCTAAGCAAAATCTTAGCACTAACTCCTAATCACATGCCAAGTCCGAAGAACCCAACTTTAGAGCTTAAAGAATTACCTGAGACCCTCAGGTACGAATTCTTTGATACCGAATTCAAAAGACCAGTGATAGTCAACACCGATTTAGGAATGTTAGAAACTAAGAAACTATTAGAAGTCCTAGGGAAATACCCAACTGCATTAGGCTATAGTATAATTGACCTGAAGGGTATAAGTCCTTCCATCTGTATGCATCGAATCATGCTAGAGGAAGACTGCAAAACTTCTAGAGAACATCAGAGAAGGATAAATCCTATCCTAAGCACTGTAGTCAAAGACGAAGTGAAAAAGTTACTAGATGCAGGAATCATATATCCGATATCCGACAGCCAATGGGTTAGCCCAGTGCACGTCGTACCCAAGAAAGGAGGCGTTACCGTGGTAAAGAACTCGAAAGGTGAATCGATAACCCAAAGAGTTGTAACTGGAAGCAGGATGTGTATTACAGAAAACTGAATAAGGCCACTCGGAAATATCATTTCCCTTTACCTTTCATAGACCAGATGTTGGAGAGATTGGCCAAACATTCGTATTTCTGCTATCTAGACGGTTATTCAGGATTTTAACAAATTCCTATTCACCCCGATGACCAAGAAAAGACTACATTCACCTGTCCTTATGGCACTTTTGCTTATCAACGAATGCCGTTTGGACTCTGCAATGCTCCAGCAACATTCTAGAGATGCATGATGGCAATCTTCGCAGATTTCATATATGACATCATGGAAGTGTTCATGGATGACTTCTCTGTATGCAAACAAAGTTTTGAAGGTTGTTTGTCGAACCTAGAGATGATACTCGAAAGATGTGCGAAAGTGAACCTTGTTCTCAATTGGGAGAAATGCCATTTCATGGTCCGACAAGGCATAGTTTTAAGACACATCATATCTGACAAAGGGATTGAGGTTGACAAAGCAAAAATAGAAATTATAAAGGATATTCAACCTCCGAAAACTATATGAGAAATACGAAGCTTTTTAGGACACGCCGAATTCTACCGACGATTCATAAAAGATTTCTCAAAAATTACAAATCCTCTAACAGGTCTGTTGATGAAAGATGTTGAATTCGTTTTCAACAAGGACTGCTTGGAAGCATTCGAAACTCTAAAAACAGCCCTCATTACCGCACCAATCATGCAACCACTAGACATGCAACTACCATTCGAAATCATGTGCGATGCGAGTGATTACGCTGTAGGTGCAGTTCTAGGACAAAGGAAAGACAAAAAGATTCACGCAATCTATTATGCCAGTAGAACTTTAGATCATGCCCAAATGAACTACACCACAACAGAAAAGGAACTTCTAGCAATTGTGTTCGACCTCGACAAATTCCGTTCCTACTTGGTAGGAGCGAAAGTAATCATCTACACAGACCACGCTGCCATTAGGTACCTGATAAGCAAAAAGGATGTCAAACCGAGATTATTGCGCTGGATCCTATTGTTACAAGAGTTTGACTTAGAAATAAAAGACAAAAAAGGAACCGAGAACGTAGTGGCCGATCACCTATCCCGAATAGAAGGCATTAATCCAGAATCAGTGCCTATCAACGACGATTTCCCTTACGAACGCCTGATAGCCAGATTGGAAAGCGATATGCCACACTTAACCTCGGAGGAAGCAGAACTAGAAAAAGTCGTGGAAGCCGTCTACGCACAAGTCACCCTGCCTTGGTATGCTGATATTGTAAATTACTTAGTCTTAAGCGTGCTCCCACCAGACATCAGTTATCAACAAAAGAAGAAATTCTTCCACGACTTAAAGCACTATTATTGGGACGAACCTTTGCTTTTCAAGAGAGGAGCCGACAACATCTTTCGTCGATGCGTCCCGGAGGAAGAAACAGATGACATCATCTCTCATTGTCACTCTGCCCCTTACGGTGGACATACCAGTACCTCAAAGACATGTGCGAAAATCCTACAATTTGGCCTATTCTGGCCCAACATTTGGAAAGATGTCCATGCTGCTATACTAAGGTGCGACCGGTGCCACTGCATTGGAAACATTTGAAGGCGCGACGAGATGCCCCAAAAAGGTATCTTGGAAGTGGAAGTCTTTGACGTATGGGGGATCGATTTCATGGGTCCATTCCCATCTTTTTTTGGAATCAAATATATACTCGTCGCTGTCGACTACGTATCAAAATGGATTGAGGCCGTTGCCGCTCCAACTAATGACACGCGAGTGGTTATCAAACTCTTTAAGAATACCATCTTTCCCAGATTCGGTGTACCCAGACTTGTCATCAGTGACGGTGGTTCACACTTTATAGCGCGAATTTTTGACAAAATGCTATCGAAATATGGACTAAAACACCGTGTTGCAACACCGTATCACCTGCAGACCAACGACCAAGTGGAGGTCTCCAACAGAGAAATCAAGAAAATCTTGGAAAAGACAGTTGCCACCTCCAGGAAAGATTGGTCATCGAAACTAAATGACGCTTTATGGGCCTATAGGACTGCTTACAAGACGTCGATATAAACTACACCATTTAAATTAGTCTATGGGAAATCATGTCACCTGCCAGTGGAACTAGAGCACAAAGCTTTTTGGGCTATTAAGACGCTAAACCTCAAATACACTGAAGCAGGTGAGAAATAGATCTTGAATCTGCGTGAATTGGAAAAACTTAGATTGGGCGCATATGAGAATGCTCGCATATACAAGGAAAGAACCAAAAAGTGGCACGATAAGCGTTTAGTCCGAAAACAGTTCAGTATGGGAGACGTCGTGCTCCTATTCAATTCAAGATTGAAACTCTTCCTAGGAAAACTAAAGTCTAGATGGTCAGGTCCTTTCGAGATAACTAAAATCCTTCATAGTGGAGCTATCAAAATTAGCGATAAAACCAATGCGCTGTTCATAGTCAACGGACAACGTTTAAGGCACTACAATCAAAATGACAACAGTAACCATGTGAGCAGTTTCAAACTGCTAGAGCTTCCTACTCAACACCCCGACTAGCTTGTCACCAAGCTATCGTCAGGCTTTTGACGTTAAAAACAGCACTGCATGGGAGGAAACCCATTTTCCCTCGTTTTTCCCTCTTAGTTTAATTACTTTATGTTTTTCATTTGATTTATACCTTTTATACTGTTTCTCTATTACTTATCAAATTTTCCTTTCTTTTCCCTTTCTTTATTTTATTTTCTTTATTTTTATCACCTTCTGCTTCTAAAAATTTTAATTTGATTAAAATTTGCTTTCAACTGTTTCCAGGATTTTAAAGCCTTCCTACTTCTCTCCTTTTTATCTCACTAACTCTCGAGTATGGCTAACATCGACTACACGATTAACGTTTTTAGAGGACCCGCTCATTAAGTCCGATTTGAGGCCCTGACTCTGAGAGGCATCGCTTTGACCTTGTACTATGATGGATCCACTATGGATCAGTTAGAAATCCATGATAGCATCCTCTATTTGTTTAACCAACTAGACTGGGAGCGAACTGCTCTAAAAACCCGTTTTGTCACCTATCGCGAACTCACGTTCGAATTCCTTAGCTCCCTAGGCTACAGACCCGAATACGGCTATGGATCCACCAAGGAGCTGATATGCTTTAGACTGTTTGGGACAGAATTCACATACAACCGTAAATCACTGGCTGACCTCTTAGGCTTCCCTAGAGGATCCTTCGTGTATACTGATGCCCAGGAAGCTGATATGGATATCGAGTTAGATTATTCTGGGGTACCATTACAGGTAATTATCACCCTGAGCCGAACGACATGAATACTAACGAGATACATAATCCTGCACTCCGCTACTTCCATAGGATATTAGCCCATACCCTCTTTGGGTACGAGGAAAACATTACCGCAGTCTCTAAGGAAGAGTTGTTTATCCTGTACTGTGCATCACAAGGTCGTCCCGTCAATGCCATACCGTTTATGGTGAGAACCTTTGAAAAGCTTACTCGCCAAAAACTTGATCGCGACTTTCTAAGTCTAACCGAACTAACTGCAAGTGTACAGTCTATCGCGTAGTAATAAAAGATATCGATCCCACAAGAAAAAAGGAGATTTACGACACTTGAGTTGTGACAGTTATCATAAAACCGTCCTTATTATAAATACATTACAAATTATAAATTATAGATTAAAAACATTACAAATATGTTTTATGGAAATTTTATATATATATATATATATATATATATATATATATATATATATATATATATATATATATATATATATATATATATATATATATATGTTTTATGGAAATTATAAATACATTACAAATTATAAATTATAGATTAAAAACATGTTTAAACTTTAAAAAAATATTGAAAAAGAAGTTTCAGAAAAAACTACAATAGTACAAGATTACAGTTTGACATTTGCCCCGTTTTTAAGCCTGATTGTCTTTATCCATTTCATCGAAACTGTTCACCGAGCAGGTGAGTGAAACTTGTGGACTCCACCTTCTTCTTCTTCTCGCAAACGGTTTCCGAAAAATCCCAAAACCCTACACTCAACCATCTTCAATTCGACCTTCAATTCCTTTTTAATCATTCCTTCTCCAATTTAACTTCTAAATCCCTCAGCATCTTTCAATTTACGGATCTTCTCTTTCTCTCAAATTCTATCATAAAACCCCTTCATGGATGTATCAGTGAAGACAGAATCGGAATCCACAGTTTTTCTCAATCAGGCTCACGAAATGCGCACGGTGAATGATTGCATTGTTTACACTCGAGTCAAAAGGTCTCTCATTTCGTGTAATGGTTTTTTTCGAGGAGGTTGATTGCAAGAGATTCAGTACAAATACGGAAACGCATATTTTATTGGAGAATGTATTGGATAATGGAGTCGATTGTTGCAGGGAAAGTAGGGACGGCAGCTAGTCTGGTGATAGTGATGGTTTGAAGAGTGAGTTTCGAGAGGTTGCAGAAACGGCCTTTAAACGAATTAATAGATCGGCGATGGCGATGAAAGCGAAAGTTGAGTCTAGTAAGGTGCGGGAAAAGAGTTTTTCAAGAGGATTACACCTTCTACGATGAAGGCGAAAGTTGAGTCTGATGAGAAGATGGCTCATGTGTTAGGACATAGAGGTGTTGTCGGTGTAAGAGGTAAAGTTAAAGGCGATGGTATGGTGACAGGGAAAAATTTCAAGCTATTTACACGTTCAGCAATGAAAGAAAATGCCATCTCTTGTGATGTGACGGTAGTAGAACAACAAGGTGTTGCAGTTGTAAGTGTTAAAGGCGATGTCGCAGTGCCAGTGAGAAATTTGAAGCTGCTTAGACGTTCAGCAATGAAAGAAAAGGGTGAGTCCTGTGAAGTGACAATGACCATGATAGAACAACAAGGTGCTACAATTGTAAGTGCAATCAGGTGATGTTGTGGTGCCAGGGAGAAATTTGAAGCGGTTTACACGTTCAGCAACGAAAGAAAAGGCCTAGTCCTGTGAAGAGACGTTGACTGTAGTAGAACAACAATTTGATGCAGTTGTAAGTGCTAAAGGCGATGGTGTCTCCGTGGTTTACATCAGCGGCCTTAAGAAGGTTACTAATTTTGTACAAAATGATCAAAGTGCTCATCTTCGGAGGATGATTGTTGACCTTGAGGTAAATTACTTTATGAATGCATTCCTCTCCCAAAATCACCATCTTTACTAAGTATTGACTACTTTTTTTCTCTGTCCTCCCGATGGCATCCGGCATATAGATTCCTAGATTTGACAGTGGTTCTATAGTTAGCCAGGATCCTGCAATATCTTACATTTGGTCTGAGCAGAGTTTGAATGATGATCAACTTAGAGCTATTCTCAAGGCAGGCACAATCTCTGAATTTGTTCATCATTTTTTTCCGACATTTTTTTTACTGTTTCGTTTTGAATTCATTGATTCGTTCATTAGTTTTATCACACTGCAGTAAATTTTGATTCGGTTCTTTCGATTGTTGTGTGATTTTCTCACTGTAGTAAGTTTTGAACAGTATGAAACTCACCAATATCATCATTTTGTGTTTTTGTTTATAGTGAAGAGAAGGTAGCTCCGGGTGTTCTTCCAGCTCTCAGTATCCACCTCTCTGTGGAATCAATTCTTCTCTACGCTGCTCCTTCAAAGGTTTTTTTCCTGAAATTGTTTATGAGCATTAAAGAACATTAATCTAAGATATGTATTATTATTATTACCTCAATATGATGACGGCTTTATTGATATGCACTGTTTTTATTTTAGTAGATGTGAGGGTATAAAAATATGCATATAGAACACTATAATGTAGAATGTTTATTATAAAAGCATTCTAATTCAAACAACTAAATATATAAAAATTGGTTAATGCATAGTTTGGATGGGGTCAAATGAAACAACATGTGACTATAGAAATTAAACATTCTTCTCCATTTTTACAAGATTTTTTAAGTCAATTCTATCATCCTAGTTATTTTAGATTCGTGTGTCCATTACCTTTAAGAAGATTTGCATCTTTTGTCATGGGAAGTTATGGTTTCCCTCTGTGGAACCACTGTGTCAAGTCAAACGTGTTCCTTTAGCATTGCAGTGCTTGTTCCAGACCAACAGCTACACCTGGTTACTGTTTCTTGGTTGCTGAACAATATTTGGCAATCCAAGGATCCATCCCATAACTCTGTTCTGTTGACAATTTGCAGGACGAGAATGATTCTGCAGACAATTTGGATGACATGCACATAGATAATTATGATAATCTTGTACCTTTTTATTTACATATGACATCAAAGGAACACTTTATCCAGCAGTTGGATTTCTCGGCATCTGCTATAAGTTTTCTCGGCATTTGGTGTTCATGTAAATTTTTTCTTTTTGATATAACTTTTCTTTTTCATTAATTCTTTTTGAAAAATCATAGATCATTTTGTACGAGGCAAATACGCGTATAATAATAAGTGATCTATCTCAGTTGTTTTCTATAAGTTAAAAGAATTTATGGAAATGATTGTTGATGATTGAAGAGTGTGAAGTGATGAGATTATATATGGGAGATTGTGTAACCGATTCGGGCAAGGATTGGGTAGGTCTATTACAGTTAGAGTGGGGTTAGATTAAATAGAGTTCAAAGAAGGAATTCGTTAGAAGTTTGTTAACAATGTTAAACCTCTATTAAGTGCAGTTAGAGTTTGAACTTGAAGTTAGTTGAGGTTAGAGTGAATTAACAAGTTCATAGTTAACTGCTAGGAACTATTATTTGAAGTAGATTGAAGTTGGAATGTGATGTATTAGTGTTATCTTGCTAAATAAACTGCTCTGAGAATGAACTGGTTTGGTGTTAGACTATTAAGGACCACTTGATTGGAATGTTGGCTAAAGTATTAATGCTTTTAAATTTTAGTTAGGAACATGAATTAGTTACATTGAAAGTTAATGTTTAAATGGAAGATAGCAGGACTCGGGATTCATTGACCCACACATTATTTAACTTAATAAAGCGTCCAGATGAACAACAAAGACGGGTAATAATGGATGTAAGTTGATTTGACTTCTTATTAGTTGATTAAAAAATCTGGTTTTCAATACAATTATGATCGTTTCAGGCATGTGTAAGCCTTGCAAAGAATGTTGTAGAGATGAGAACTGAAACAAAATTGCTTCCTCAGTGTTGGGAACAAGTATATCCTAACTTTAATTTTTGGCTTACTCCTGACCATCATAACTTGGAATCCTTTTTTCAGATGTTCTGTGTAATGGATTTCAGATAAATTGATAGAAGGGTAAAATATAATTTAGAATTTATATTATTAGTTATTAGTATTGTTATTGGGCTATTGTTGTAATTGGGCTCTTAAATTATTATCCATTAGGAACATTATATATGTATTGTCTTTGACACACTTTAGGGTATCAAATGAAAAATCAAGTATTATCTTTATTATCCTTTAGTTTTATCTCTCTTAGTTTTATTTATCTTCTTCAAAGTGTAGAGTTTTCTGTTTTTATTAGTCTTGTTAGGGTTCTAACCTAGTTTCCTATCAATTTGGTGCTTTCATTTCGATCTCATTCCTGCTAAATAGGGTTCGTATTGAATTTTTATGGACTAGAAGAATCGTATTGGTGGATCTTTTTAATTGAAAAATATTTTAGAGACAAAAATATTGTGGAGGATGAGTAGAAGATGACGGAAGCTGCAAAGAGAATGAGAGGTTGTACTATGAAATGGTGGCTATGGAGGATTCAACCTCATTCATCTATGTCTTGGAATATTTTCATTGAAATATTTTTTTGGCATTTTAAACCCAAATGGAGATACTCTTCCTTAGAATTAGATGAGGAAATAGAATCCATAGATCTAAAAGCTATTGTAGAGGATGAAGCAGAAGTTCCACAACCAAACATGTATGAGCTCCAACCCCCATTGTTCATGGAGGAGTCAGATATGGGTTTGAAATATGGAGGGAGAATGGAACACTCTGAAATCGATTTTGCTGCTAATGCTGCTTCCAACCCCGAAGAACCACGAAACAGTTCTGAGGATCATTCTCCACCATCAGATCTCAATCATACGGTTGACGAAGATGATGGTTCACTTGCTGTAGAGCTTCATGAGAAGTTGGATTTGAAGGTTGAAGATGAAGAAGGGGCTACTGAAACTGAGGTTAAAGTTCCCGGTGAAGAATCTGTTAAGGATGAAAATGAAGAATCTGTTGAAGATGTAGTGTTTGTTAAGGGTGAAGAAAGGCTACATTGATTTGAATCACCCGGTGAATGGGAGGACTACCCTAGGATTTTTGGTGTAGATGGTCCTGATATTCAGTATACGGGTGGGCAAGATGAAAGTTTTCCATATGTATATTTTACACCTAGCTATGGATTTGCACAGTCTCCATACAATCCTTATATTCCAGGTGCTATGATGGGAGTTGATGGGTCATTTGGAGGAGCACAACAGTATTACTCCATCCCCAATTACCAAAACCCTATTTCTGCGCCAGCTTATTTTCCTGAGGTTCAATCAGAACATTTTCATGACAGTTCTGTTGATCCATTATTTGACAACAGTGCTTTTGTCAATAGACCTGATGGAAGAGGTACGAACCATAAGTTCAATTCAGCCTCTGCTACTTTTACTATGAACTCTTCAAAACCATTATCAAGTCAGACAAGTTCCTTAGTCTGGGAACCTGAGGGGCCAAGAGCTGATGCTTTGGCAAAGAAGGATTTGACAAATGGAAGCGGCCCTAACAGTGGTTTTCCTAATTTTGCTTCATCACCTTATCATCAGGCTAGAAGTGCAGATGTCTCATTCCAGCCTAAAGATACTTTTTCCAATGGAAATGTTTTGTCCCATCGTAATCAATTGAATGTAGCTGCCCCAATCAGTAATGGGTTTTCTGACTATGGATTGAATGCTTCTGGACAGTCAGCAATTGCTAAATTTCGGCCAAAGGTTCATGCTGCTAAAGTTCCGGGTGATTTAAATAGGGGCGGTGATGTATTATTGGGTGAGCTAAATCGGGGCCCTAGAACTAGTAGGCCGAAACATCATATGGCTGTCAAAGCCTATACAGCCAAGGCAGGAGATGCCAACACTCAAGAGAACATTATTTATATTGATCAATATAACAGGGAGGACTTCCCTATTGACAATGAAATTGCGAAGTTTTTTGTTATAAAATCATACAGTAAGGATGACGTTCACAAAAGCATTAAATATAATGTGTAGTCATCAATTTCCCATGGAAACAAGAAACTGCAGAGTGCCTTTGAAGACTCTAGGAGAAAAGCTATTGGAAAATCTGGAGGTTGTCCTATCTTTCTTTTCTTTTCAGTTAATGCTAGTGGTCAATTTTGTGGAGTTGTTAAGATGGTTGGTCCTGTTGACTTTGATAAGGATGTGGACTTCTGGCAGCAAGATAAATGGAGTGGGAGCTTTCCTATAAAGTGGCACATCATAAAAGATGTGCCAAATACCAATTTTAGGCACATTTTACTAGAGAACAACGAGTTCAAGCCTGTAACTAATAGCAGAGACACACAAGAGATAATGTATAGGAAGGGTCTGGAAATTCTGAAGATATTCAAAAATTATACTTTGAAGACATCTTTGCTTGATGACTTTATGTAATATGAAAACCGACAGAAGGTCATGCAGGAGGAGGAAGCTAAATTTCTAAGCAAGAATTTTGGAAGTCCATCATCAATATCAGTGTTGGAGCCGCCTCGAAAGCTGACTTATGCTTTTGAAATTCCTCCTGTCAGTGATGAGAAAAATTCAAAGATGGACAATCTCGATATCTTAAAACATACTTCAATTTCAAGTGTTGGAGCTACTGTTAATAGTTCCGATGCCACCAGCAATGCATATGCGGATGAAAAGGCCGAGACAGGTGAAGTTGATAGCCAATATATTTCTTCTGTCCTGAAGATTGGTTCTGTCACTATTACCCCCAAACAGGTACTGATTGATGTTGTCACAGTAGGCTCAAGCAGCTTCACTACTGTTGCGGCCAAAAAAAGAGTAAGTTTTGGTATTATTTTAGAACCTTGAGGACAAGGTTCAAGTGAACCCGGCGGCAATGATAGAAGGGTAAAATATAATTTAGAATTTATATTATTAGTTATTAGTATTGTTATTGGGCTATTGTTGTAATTGGGCTCTTAACTTATTATCCATTAGGAACATTATATATGTATTGTCTTTGACACACTTTAGGGTATCAAATGAAAAATCAAGTATTATCTTTATTATCCTTTAGTTTTATCTCTCTTAGTTTTATTTATCTTCTTCAAAGTGTAGAGTTTTCTGTTTTTATTAGTCTTGTTAGGGTTCTAACCTAGTTTCCTATCATAAATCACATGTACGAGGAACGTAGACTGCTTGTTGCTCAATCATGTGGAGAGCTAGCAGAATTTGTACGCCTTGAGATTCGCGATTCTCTTATTTTATCAATTGTGCAACAACTAATAGAAGTTTCTGCCACTATTGTTCGAGAGGTCGCAGCTCATAATTTGGCTAAGCTGCTTCCGCTTTTCCCAAACACAGATATATATTTCAAGGTTAGCTTCACTATATATGCTTCGAGGCAATCATGGAGAAGATTTCTGACTTGAGAGAATTGGCTGCAATGTAAGCTCAGAGACAGGTTGACGGGACGGTGTAGGGAATGGAGCTTTATACCCTTACCATAAAATTAAGACACTTTCTTTTTCTTTTAAAAAAAGAATAAAGATAAAGAGTTTCTCCAATTCTTTGTTTTATTTTTTGTTAGGTTGAGGAGTTGATGTTCCAATTGATATGTGATCCCACAGGAGTGGTGGTGGAAACTACACTCAAAGAGATGGTTCCTGCAGTTGTAAAGTGGGGAAACAAATTAGACCATGTTTTGGGGGGTTTTACTCTCTCATATTTTCAGCTCTGCTCAGGTATTGGTTTTCCTTTATGCCTTCAATGTTCCTTTGTGATCCATAACTTCATCCTTGGCACTTATTTCTGAGTAAAATTTTGTTCCTGGAATTGCAGCACTGTCCACCGCTTTCTGTAGTTGAAGGGTGTATAGAGTCATATCTACATGTGTTGCGGGAAAGAGAGCGTTGGAATATAGATGTTCTATTGACAATGCTGACAGATTTGCTTTCTTTCGTATACCAGAAAGCAATTGAAACATGCCCCTTCTTGTCCAGCATAGAAACTACACAATTTGTGCTATCTACTACATTGCTTGAATTATATGCAAGGTAAGCTTGACTTAAACTATTCAATTTGCACTATTATGTAGAAACTATAGGAAATGAAAGAATTGATTGAACTGATCCCGGGCTCTCGAATGTTGTATTTTTCCCTTCAACGCATTAGTTACTGGTTGGAATATTGTGTAAAAAGGGTGAAGTGAATGGACGGATAGGTGGTATATTTTCAAAATTGGTTGAGTTCCTTTTGCCAATTTTTCTCATGAGCTCTATTTGTAATGCAGCATATATGAAGAAAACCAGGGTATGATATTTGAAATACTGTGGGAAATGGTTGTTAGCTCTAACATAAACATGAAAGTAACCGCTGCCAAACTTCTAAAAGTTCTTGTAAGCTTACTACTTTCTTAGTTTCTATTTAAATCTCATATTAATGGCAGCACTAACTTAGATTACTTCATTATTAGGTTCCACATATTGACGCAAAGGTTGTCTCTACTCATGCTTTGCCTGCATTAGTTACTCTCGGATCTGAACAAGACCTTGATGTGAAGTGTGCTAGCATTTGATGCATTTTGTTGGTTCAAAGTTAATGATGACTAAACGTTTAAAATCCCGACTAAGAATATGATATCTTGCAGATAGTTGAAAAGATACGTGTTCAAATGGGTGCTTTTATTGAAGATGGATCCCATGAAGCTATTATTGTTGTCACTCACGCGTTGGTAGTTGCAGTACCTCGTACAACAGAACAACTTAGAGATTATATCCTTAACTTTATTTGTTTGAAAATAATATTAAGAAGTGCGTTTTTTAATTTCCACTGTTAGTTTCTTAACCTTGATGCACATCTTTTGTCCAAGATTGCTCAACTTACAACCTTGCCAGTTACTACTTCAACTAATTTGACGCGCCGGCAAGAAAGAGCCAATGTATTTTGCGAGGAAATCCGTGTTCTGGATGCTACAGGTTTGCTCCATGACATTTATAAATCTTTCTTATTGATCATTGTCAAGGTATTTTCTGGTATTCTTGCCATGGTGTAACAATAATATTAGTAATATATCTCACATGGCCTTGCCAGAGTTGCTCTGAAAACCTAACTCTTGTCATTGTATGTACCATCAATGCAAAAATACTTCAATTTTATGCCCTATCTGGTAATAACAGTCCTGAATTGTAACATTACTCAGAAAAATAGCAAATTGCTTTTATTTTTCAAGGATCGGAAACATGATTTTTCTGATCTTTAGCTTCTCTTTCTTACAGCAAGCATGATTTATTACTGTTCATCATACAGATCTTTCTGCAAACAGTGTCAAAGACCACCTCCTGCCTGCAATACAAAACTTTTTTAAATACTTGGACGCACTGGATCCAGCGCATAAAGAAGCCCTTCACATTATTATGAAGGAAAGATCAGGGATAAGTTATAGTAGTATAAGTAATAAGGTGGTGAGTACTCATGTTGGTTTGGCATCATCAATGAGCAGCTTCTTTGGTGATGGTGGCTTGCTTGGAAAGAGAGACAGTACAAAAGTGCTATCAGAAAAGTCTACTTCTCCCAGGAGTGCTGCGTCACCACCACCACGGGCGGATGACACTAGATTTAGGCGCATCATGCTGGGACATTTCAGCGACATCCTTCGTGGCAAGGGAAGATCATCAGAGGAAAATCATAACTAATTACAAGCATTTTGGCCTTGTAATTACACCCAAAATGTACATGTTTTTTTTACTAAAATAGTATGATATAAATGATAGATATTTAGATTAGGGATTCAATCCCATCCAGTTCTAATAGAAAAATATTGAGACCAACCTACCGAGATATCTTGATTTTGGAAAAAATGTGAATTTTGTTTGTCAAACACATGTCTTATTTTATGTACAGCTTCAAGTTCTGGTAAACTGTACACATTAAGAATGACTCCAGTGAAATTTTTAGTAATTGATGAAGCTGCACAACTAAAAGAATGTGAATCTACGATTCCGTTGCAGCTTCCTGGTCTTAGCCATTGCATTCTTATAGGTGATGAGAGACAGCTTCCTGCATTGGTCAAAAGCAAGGTACTTAATAGTTTCTTAAACTTTTGCATTAATAAAAGATTATTCTGTGATATTTTGAAAATGTAATATTTGTAGATAGATAACAAGTGTGAATTCGGAAGAAGTATGTTTGAGAGGCTTGTAAGATTGGGATACAAAAGGAAAATGCTTAATATTCAGTATAGAATGCATCCATCTATCAGCTTATTCCCATGCAAGGAGTTTTACGATGAAAAACTTTCTAATGCGGGCGTTGTCAGGCTTCCGTGGAAGTTAAAGGTTTGGAACCAGTCTTGGACACGAGAGAGGATAGAACAGATGAGGATAATGTCCCGAAACATGCTGAAAACGAGGGTGACATTAAGCCATCAATAGATGATGATGTGCAGTTGAATTTAGCAAAGGGTTGTGAGGAGTTGAAATCAAAGCATTATGAATGTAAGTTTTCTAGTCCATGTGGCTGTCATACTTAAAACGTGATTTTCTCAAATTGTTGGTTAGTAGTATGAACTTTATTAGGCTACTATCTAGAATGGAAATTGATGGAGAACATGAATTAACACGCGTAATTTCAAGCTATCTAATATCTATTAACTCTGCATTTTACTAATATGTGAATAAACAGGGCTAGGATCATATCATGATGCCATATTGTTTAGTTCCTTTTGAGCTAAAAAATAGAGAACGCAAGGTTAATGATTGAAAACTTTTTTATGTTAGTGTTTATTGTGTGAATATCATAAATATTGATGATTGCCATTAATGTAACCTACTATAGTTGTATTATGAATCCTAAACTGAGTGCAGATTTTTTTTTTTAAAAAATATTTGCAACTTGCGACGGTTCAAACCGCCACAATATATTATTAAAAAAGAATATTCGCAATTTGCGGCGGTTCAAACCGCCACAATATACCATAGTTTGTTTTTAAAAAAAATTTGCAAATTGTGGCGGTTCAAATCGCCACAATATACTTTCGCAATAAAAAAAAATCATTAAGCAAGTTAAGACGGTTGACAACCGTCACAATATAGAGATTACAAGAGTTAGCTACCCTTCGTGAGAATAACAACGGTTTGTACGACAGTTTTTACAACTGTCGCAATACGGCCTCGCGACACACGTTTCTGCGACGGTGTTGAAACCGTCGTAACTTACAAATTGCGACGGTTAAAACCGTCGTAATCTATCAAAATGAACCGTCGCAATTTGCCAATTCTCTTGTAGTGCAGTCTCTAAGGAAGAGCTGTTTATCCTGTACTGTGCATCACAAGGTCGTCCCGTCAATGTCGTACCGTTTATGATGAGAACCTTTGAAAAGCTTACTTGCCAAAAACTTGATCACGACTTTCTGAGTCTAACCGAACTTACTGCAAGTGTACAGTCTATCGCGTAGTAATAAAAGATATTGATCACACAAGGAGTCGTAATCAAACTAGTGTTCTCGGGCGTTACTATGTTTAGCTAGGTTGGATATGGTTTAAGGGAAAGGATGCAAAAGTAAAGGCTAAATTAAAGAAAGGCAAAAAGGTTTCTTAGAATATAAATACGG
This sequence comes from Lathyrus sativus, assembly GCA_963859935.3. Lineage (NCBI taxonomy): Eukaryota > Viridiplantae > Streptophyta > Magnoliopsida > Fabales > Fabaceae > Lathyrus > Lathyrus sativus. The sequence goes on along the minus strand of OZ012739.1, from coordinate 99,199,373 downwards.
GAAATCGGTATGCAATGCCTTAGTTCTTCGAGGATTCGACAAGTCACCGGCGTGGTTTAATAAATTCAAAATAGTTTTCAGAAGAAAATAACGGTTTAAAGACTTTTGTCTCACGTTGGTTGTTGACGCTAGTCGCAAATCTAAGGCGGAACATATGCTTTCGCTATCCCGTTCGGGGTTAAAATTGCTTTTTGAAAACCATTGAGTTCTAATCTCTTTTAAAGCACTCCGGTGACTTGTCGAATCCTCATCTCAGCTAGAGCCTCATAGTAGCATTGCTTCCCCCGCTATCAATCGGAATGATTTCGAACTAAGACCATCATTGCTGTCAGCTGTACAACAACATCAATTCTCAAGAAATGCAACCGAGGATCCGAACGAACATTTAACGAAGTTTGTGCAATACGCAGACACAGTGAAGGCAAATGGAGTAACTCCAGATGCAATAAGACTTCATCTTTTTCTTTTTTCGCTTAGAGATAGAGCTTGGGCTTGGTTACAATCCTTACCATCCAACTCCGTTACGACGTGGGAACAGTTGAAGAACGTCTTCTTAGCGAGATATTTTTCGCCAAGCAAACCTGCTATGCTAAGAGCTCAAATTAACGGATTTCGACAAAAAGATACCGAATCTTTCTACGAAGCATGGGAAAGATTCAAAGATATGATGAGAGCATGTCCTCACCACGGTTTAGAAAACTGGGTGACTATTCATACCTTCTACAATGGGCTTCTGTATAACACCAGATTAACAGTAGACGCCGCCGCGGGCGGTGCACTTATGGATAAGCCATACGATGAAGGCTATCAACTTATCGAAAACATGTCTCAGAACCATTGCCAATGGGGAGGTGAAAGAACTCCGTCAGAGAAACCCGCAGCAAAAGGTGGGATGTACGAGATCAACAGTCTTGAAAAATTCAACACTAAGGTAGATGCCTTGACGCAGAAGATTGACAGTTTAACTATAACGCCACCTGCAACCGTAGCTGCTGTAGCTCCAAACTGTGAGTTATGTGGAATCGCCACTCATAATGCGCCCGAATGCCCATTATTGGCAGGAATTCCACCAGACCAAGTAAACTACGCTCAAGGTAACCCTTACGCGAACACCTACAACCCAGGCTGGAGAAACCACCCAAACTTTTTCTACAAAAGCGATAACGCATTGCAAGCACCTGCTGCTCCACCAGGATATCAAAAACCAGTCGTAGCTGCTCCGAATGCCCCTAGAAAATCAAATCTTGAATTGATGATGGAAAAATTCGTAGCTACTCAAGCTCAAACGAACAAAGAATTCCTGAATCAAAACATACATACTAGCGAGCAGATTAAACAGCTAACCAGCAAAGTAGACGCTTTAGCCACCCACCACAAAATGCTTGAAACACAGATATCACAAGTGGCTCAACAACAAGCATCTGTAGCCGCACCCGCTGGTACATTTCTTGGGCAGGCAGAACCTAATCCGAAAGGTCATGCAAACGCTGCCATATTAAGAAGTGGAAAAGAACTGGACGGACCGACCATTCCTAGGAGTGAAAACTCAGCCATGCATCAGAAAACTGATAAACAAGCAGAAAAGGAGTCTGAAACCGAAGAGAAGGAAGATAACAGAAGGAGGCCGCCAAAAATGAAAACCTGTATGTACCTCCACCGCCGTATAAGCCGCCAATTCCTTATCCTCAAAGATTCATAAATTCTAAAACTACAGGACAATTTAAGAAATTCGTAGAACTTCTGAAGCAACTGAATATCACCATTCATTTCATAGAAGCTATCACTCAAATGCCCTCATACGCTAAATTTCTCAAAGAAATCCTGTCTAACAAAAGAAAAATCGAGGATAATGAAACAGTTACACTTACTGCCGAGTGTAGCGCGATCATTCAAAATAACATGCCTCCTAAACTAAAAGACCCAGGTAGCTTCTCCATACCTTGTGTCATAGAAAAGTTCGTCATAGACAAAGCTCTATGCGATTTAGGAGCCACTATAAGTGTTATGCCCCTATCTATATGCAAAAAGCTAAATATGGCTGACCGATCAGTCAAGTATCCCGTCGGTATACTGGAAAATGTTCCAGTACGCATAAGTCAATTCTACATCCCAACCGACTTTATAATCATGGATATTAAGGAAGACTCTGTTACCCCGATTATCTTAGGAAGACCTTTCCTAGCAACAGCGGGAGCTATTATAGACGTGAAGAAGGGTAGGCTAACATTCGAAGTAGGAAAAGAAAAGATAGAATTCATCCTCACCAAGTTCTTAAAAGCACCAACCATAGACGACACATGCTATTTAGTAAATGTCATTGACGAATGCATAAGAGAACTGGAGAAGGAAGAAACTAAATACTCTGAAATCATGAAAATCCAAATCTCTGAAATTCATGAAGACGACAATTGGCGTGCGCCATACAAAGATGATAGCCTAAGAGAAATCTTAGCACTAACTCCTAATCACATGCCAAGTCCAAAGAACCCAGCTTTAGAGCTTAAAGAATTACCTAAGACCCTCAGGTACGAATTCTTAGATACCGAATTCAAAAGACCAGTGATAGTCAACGACGATTTAGGACAGTTAGAAACCAAGAAACTATTAGAAGTCCTAAGGAAATACCCAACTGCTTTAGGCTATAGTATAACTGACCTCAAGGGTATAAGTCCTTCCATTTGTATGCATCGAATCATGCTAGAGGAAGACTGCAAAACTTCTAGAGAACATCAGAGAAGGATAAATCCTATCCTAAACACTGTAGTCAAAGACGAAGTGAAGAAGTTACTAGATGCAGGAATCATATGTAAGAACACATATTGTTTCTTAGTTATATCTCTATATTTTGATGATAACACGAATGAATTTTGTATTCAAGAATTATATACTCTAAATTTGTTCTAGACTGTTTGCTACAGGTACTAAAGAAAATATTCTTAAAAGAGCAAATTTGGATCTGAACAATGATATTATGAAAGGCTTCAAAGGTTCAAGAGCATCTTAAATGAAGATTTGAACGCTGCTCCCAGAAGAATCTGAATGCTGTCTACTGAAGATTCTGAAGCAGGAGCCTCTAAAGAATAGAAGACTCTGAGAGATCAGAAGCTTAGTCATCAGAAGACTCTGAAGACACTGCGCTGCTTAAGTATTGAGAATCTGATATAGAAGACTCTGCTCTGATAGATTTACACGCTCAAGCACACAAGCTGCACATACTCTGATTCAGCTCAATCTGAAGAACATCCAAGAATCTGAAGATCCAGAAGATCTTTACTCTGGAGATTCTGAAGATTCAGACTCTAATGTTGAAAGCTGAACTTATTTAGTGAAGAAGATTTAAATATGTACGTTGGCATATCTCAACAGCTCTTTCCTCTTCTGTGCTAGACACAAGAACACAGACAAAAAGGTTTTATCTGTGCATTCCATTCTAAGGAAAGTTTCTGCAAAGTGAAGACAAAAGGCATCAGGCTTTTTCAGCACAGCCTCCAATGTAAAGACAAAAGGCTCCAGGCTTTTCAGCACAGCCTTCAACGTTGAGAAGACTTCATGGATCTAAGTGCCTATATAAAGAAGTCCACTCCATCTTCTTCAGTAACAAATTACTTGCAAAAATCACTCATCAAAGCAAAACTCTCAAAGCTCTTATTATTTTATTTTGCTATAACATTGTTCTTAACTTAAGAGAAATATCACAGTTGTGATAACAGCTTCTTAGAAGCATTCTTACTCTTGTAATTGTTTTACGTTGTTTGTAAAAGGTTTTCCTTAAGAGGATCCAGTTGGGATCAGTAGCTCTTGAGAAGACTAAGAACAGTTGTTCTTAGGTGTTACTATTGTAATCTGTTTGATTAAATAGTGGATTAAGTCCTTGACTGAGAAAGGCAAATCACTCTTGAGAGGGTGGACTGGAGTAGTTGAGTTCAACAAACCAGGATAAAAATAATTGTGTTTAAATATCTGATTATTTGTCTTACTTATTCAACCCCCTCTTCTAAGTAATTTTCTCACCTTCAGTTGGCATCAGAGCTCCGGTTCTGCGTGTGCTACCACTTAACCGTGTCAGTAAAGATCCAGTGAGAAAACTTACTTTGTTAAATATCTGTTTGTCATTATGGGTGACACATCTACATCCAACTGTAACAAATATGAAGGGGATAGAATCAACACAAAGCCTCCCATGTTTGATGGAGAAAAATTTGATTACTGGAAGGACAGGATAGAAAGTTTCTTCCTGGGGTATGATGTTGATTTGTGGGACTTGGTTATTGATGGCTATGAACATCCTACAAATGAGGATGGAAAGAAAGTTGACAGAAAATCAATGACAGAAGTCCAGAAGAAGGATTTCAAAAATCATCATAAGGCTAGGACAATATTGCTTAATGAAATCTCTCATATTGAGTATGAAAAGATTACTAACAGAGAAACAACTCATGGAATGTTTGAGTCACTTAAAATGACTCATGAAGGAAATTCTCAAGTGAAGGAGACCAAGGCTCTGGCGCTTATACAGAAGTATGAGGCGTTCAAAATGGAAGAATATGAAAATATAGAAACTATGTTTTCTAGATTTCAGATCCTTACAGCTGGTCTAAAGGTTCTGGACAAGGGATACTCCACATCAGATCATGTAAAGAAAATCATCAGAAGTCTACCTACCAGATGGAGACCAATGGTGACTGCCTTGAAGATGGCTAAAGATCTGAACAAGATCTCTTTAGAAGAACTCATCAGCTCACTCAGGAGCCATGACATTGAGCTTGAGGAAGATGAACCTCAGAAGAAAGAAAAAGGTAAATCTATTGCTTTAAAATCTAATAAATCTGCTAAAGCTTTGCAGGTTATTGAAGAAAGCTCTGAAGGATCTTCTTCTGAAGAAGAAGATGAATTATCCATGTTGTCCAGAAGGATCAACAGGCTCTGGAAGCATAAGGGAAAGAAGTTCAACAACTTCAGAAAATCTGATCATAGAAAGGAATCTTTTGGGCACAGAAGATCTGGCAAGAAAGAAGTTGTATGCTATGAGTGCAAAGAGCCTGGGCATTATAAGAATGATTGCCCCAAACTTCAAAGAGAAAAACCTAAGAAGAAGGTTGACAAAAAGAAGAAGGTTCTGATGGCAACATGGGATGACTCAGATGATTCTGAATCATCTTCTGAATCAGAAGAAGAATGTGCTAATGTTGCACTGATGGCCAGCACAGAAGATCAAGAGGAAGGAACCTCAGGATATGAATCAGATTCAGAATCTGATGATGACGCAGAAGAGGTAATGGCTAAACTTACCAAAGAAGAACTTACAAAAGTTTTAATAGAAGTTCTTAAAAGTTATAACAATATCAAACTCAAATACAAGAAGCTGAAAAGCAATCTTGAATCTGAGATTGATCTTCTGAAGACAGAACTTGTTGAGCAAAAAGAAATTAATTTGAAAATCAAAAATGACTTTGAAATAACTCAACAAGAATCTGAATCTGAAACTAAGTCATGTGAAAAGATTTTAGAAAAATATGACTCTAGCTTTCAGAGATTCCTTACTAAGAGCATAGACAAAAGCAAGATGGCTTCTATGATCTATGGTGTTAGTGGGAACAATAGAAGAGGTATTGGATATGAATCTTCATCTGGAAGTAATCCAAAATCTGTTGACAAACTTTTCATCAAGACACCTTTGTATTCTCAATTCAAATTTGGTCACTTAAATGATATTAAACACACAAGCTCTGAGAAGAATACTTATGTGTTTAAACCCAAGGCAAGTCAGAATAAACATTATGTTGAAAAACAGAAGTTTAGACAAACCTACAAACCAACTAACCCCAAAGGACCCAAGAAGATCTGGGTACCTAAAAACAAAATAATTCCTGTTGCAGATGTTCTTAGCAGCAAGATCCGGACGCCAGTCATGGTACCTGGACTCTGGATGCTCACGACACATGACAGGAGAAAGGTCTATGTTCCAAAGCCTGGAACTTAGATCTGGAGGTGACGTGAAGTTTGGAGGGAACCAGAAAGGCAAGATCATTGGATCTGGCACTATTGGAAATGGTAAACTTCCCTCTATAACTAATGTTTTACTTGTTGAAGGTCTAAAACATAACTTATTGTCCATAAGTCAATTAAGTGACAATGGTTATGATATTACCTTTAGTCAAAAATGTTGTAAAGCTATATGTCAAAAGGATGGCTCTATCCTATTTAGTGGTAAGAGGAAAAACAACATTTATAAAATAAATCTTTCAGAACTTAAAGTTCAAAATGTTAAATGCCTCTTGTTTGTTAATGAAGAGCAATAGGCTGGCACAGAAGATTGGGCCATATTAATATGAGACGTATATCTCAGATTAATAAACTTAATCTTGTCAGAGGACTCCCTAATCTGAAGTTCACTTCAGATGCTCTTTGTGAAGCATGCCAAAAGGGGAAGTTTTCAAAAACATCTTTTAAATCAAAAAATGTTGTTTCTACTTCCAAACCACTAGAACTACTTCATATTGATCTGTTTGGACCAGTGAAAACTGCATCCATCAGAGGCAAGAAGTATGGATTAGTCATTGTTGATGACTATAGTAGATGGACATGGGTAAAGTTCTTAAAACACAAGGACGTGTCACATTCTGTGTTCTTTGACTTCTGAAAGCAAGTCCAGATTGAAAAAGATTTCAAAATTATAAAAGTCAGAAGTGATCATGGCGGTGAATTTGAAAATAAATATTTTAAAAAATATTTTTCTGAAAATGGCATTGCTCATGATTTTTCCTGTCCTAGAACTCCACAACAAAATGGGGTTGTAGAGAGGAAAAATAGGACTCTGCAAGAAATGGCCAGAACCATGATCAATGAGACAAATCTGGCAAAACACTTTTGGGCAGAAGCAATCAACACAGCGTGTTATATTCAGAACAGAGTGTCTGTAAGACCTCTTCTGAAAAAGACTCCATATGAACTGTGGAAGAACAGAAAGCCTAACATTTCATATTTTCATCCTTTTGGATGTACTTGTTATATACTTAACACTAAAGAAAATCTTAACAAGTTTGATTCCAAAGCACAGAAGTGTTTCATGCTTGGTTATTCTGAATGCTCTAAAGGCTACAGAGTATTCAATACTGAAACACAGATTGTGGAAGAATCTATTCATGTAAGATTTGATGATAAGCTGGGCTCTGAAAAGCCAAAGCAGTTTGAGAATTCTGCAGATAGAGAAGTGATTCTCACAGACTCTGAAGGATCAGAGGCAGAAAAGGCTAAAGAAAAAGGAATCTGAAGCAACTCCAGATGCTATTCACCTATCTTCTCAATTGGACAACTTACACATTTCTGAAAGATCAAATGTCAGAGGATCTTCTTCCAGAATCAAGGCATCTCACCCAGAAGATGTGATTATTGGAAAGAAAGATGATCCAATCAGGACAAGATCCTATCTCAGAACATCTGAATCTTCATTGTTTGGCTTAGTGTCAATAATTGAACCAACATATGTGGATGAGGCTCTGAAAGATAATGAATGGATTATTGCCATGCAAGAAGAGCTAAATCAATTCACCAGAAATGAAGTTTGGGATCTGGTTCCTAGACCTAAAGGATTCAATGTTATTGGAACAAAATGGGTCTTCAGGAATAAGTTGAATGAAAAGGGAGAAGTTGAAAGGAATAAGGCAACGCTGGTTGCTCAAGGATACAGTCAACAAGAAGGTATTGATTACACTGAGACATATGCTCCAGTGGCAAGGTTAGAATCTATACGTCTTCTTATTTCATTTGCTGCACAGAATAACATCACTCTGTATCAGATGGATGTTAAAAGTGCCTTTCTTAATGGTATTATAGAAGAGGAAGTATATGTCCACCAACCTCCTGGTTTTGAAAGTGAAAACTTTCCAGATCATGTTTTTAAACTAAAGAAATCTCTTTATGGATTAAAACAAGCTCCCAGAGCTTGGTATGAGAGGTTGAGCAACTTCCTTCTGAAGAAAAACTTTATCAGAGGAAAAGTGGATACAACTTTATTCTGTAAAACTGTTAAGAAAGATTTGTTGATTTGTCAAATTTATGTAGATGATATTATTTTTGGATCAACAAATATTACGCTTGGAAAGGAGTTTTCTAAATGTATGCAGGAAGAGTTTGAAATGAGCATGATGGGAGAATTGAGATTCTTTTGGGGAATCCAAGTTAACCAGACTCCAGAGTGCACCTACATACATCAAACCAAATATGTTAAAGAGCTTCTGAAGAAGTTCAACATGGTTGATAGTAAAATGGCAAAGACTCCAATGCACCCTACAAGCACTCTAGGTAAGGAAGAGGTAAGTAAGAAGGTAGATCAGAAACTCTACAGAGGTATGATAGGATCTCTTCTATACTTGACTGCTTCTAGACCAGATATTCTGTTTAGTGTCTGCTTATGTGCAAGATTCCAATCAGATCCTAGAGAATCACACTTAACAGCTGTTAAGAGGATTCTAAGGTATCTGAAAGGTACTACTAACATGGGTCTGTGTTACAGAAGATCTGATGAATTTTCATTAGTTGGATTTTGTGATGCTGATTATGCTGGAGACAGAGTTGAACGTAAAAGCACTTCTGGAAGCTGTCAGTTTCTTGGAAGTCATCTGATCTCATGGTACAGCAAGAAGCAACCCACTATTGCAATATCATCTACAGAGGTAGAATACATTGCTGCTGCTGGATGTTGTACGCATATGCTCTAGATGAAGAGTCAATTAGAAGATTATCAGATCTATGAGAGTAATCTTTCTATCTTCTGTGATAATACTTATGCTATATGTTTGTCAGAAAATCCAATCTTGCATTCTAAGGCTAAACATATAGAAATTAAACATCACTTCATCAGAGACTATGTTCAGAAGGGTGTAATCAATCTAGCCTTTGTTGATACAAATCATCAATGGGCTGATATTTTCACAAAACCCCTTGCTGAAGATAGATTTAAGTTCATTCTGAAAAATTTTTGTATGGATTTTTGTCCAGAGTAATATTTATTAGAGGCAACTTCTCAGATGCAAAATGTTTAATAATCTGAAGTATTTCACCTGATTTTTTTTGTTCATTTATCTTTAATTAATTTATTTGTGTGAAACTCTGAACTAACAAGCTCAGAAGATCTGAAAGTTGGAAACGTTTCATTTCTTGAGAGACATCAGATGCACATACAAAGCAAACACGTGTCACTCAGTATCTGAAACGATGGATTGCTCAACTGAATTGACGTTTGTGGTATTGCTTTGAAAATCTCATTTTTTCTTGGTTTTCCCCCCAGCTGTCATAAATTTAATGTGAAATGATTACTTTCATTAAATGCTGTACAAACGTGCGTATGTGTCTTTTGTTGTGCCCAATGCTTGATTTTTGGTTCTCTATAAATACCACCTATCACACTATTTTCACACTTTTCACATTCACTACATTCATGCGTTTCTGTTCTCTCTTCAACCTCTACCAAAACCCTAAACCCAAATCAAGATCTTCTTCATCAATGGCTCCTACATCAAATACTGCTGAAAAATCCAACAAGACTATAATGTACAAGAAACCAGAATGCACCCTATTTACTCCAGTAGCAGATCTTGAAGTTTTGTGTGAGAGCTTCGTTGATCTTGAATCATTAAAGGAAAATGGGTTTGACCTAACACCTGCCATTAAAGCTCAAGGCTAGGAGAAATACTTTGAGAGATTGATGGGTACTGTGTATCCAACTCTTGTAAAGGAATTCTGGATTCACGCTAGCGCTGGTCCTAAGTTTATTCACTCATCTATTCTTGGGATGGAGATAGTGATCACTGAGAAACTGATCAGGCAACTGTTCAGTTATACCGAATCAGATGGAGTTTCAAACCTTGCTTCTTCACATATTGATATGGCTAAGGTTTATGAAGAAATCACTGTAGCTGGAACACCAACAAGTAAGGTTAAAGATCTGAAACCTATCTATAGGATCTGGGCAAAGATATTTATGAGTACATTTTTTCACAGAAAGTCATCCAACTCACCAGACTATGTGAGTTCAGAACATCTGTATTTCATGTACTACATCAGCTAGAATGTTAAGGTGGATCTGCCCTATCTGATCTTCAGTCATCTTCTGACTCATGTCAAAGAAACTAGAGAAGAGGTCAGAGCTAAAGCTGGGAAAGTTAGAACTTGGATACCTCTGGGAAGACTGATTTCAGACATCCTTGTTGAAAATAAGCTGGTAAAGCATCTGACAGATGCAAAGATAACAGAAGATCTGTCTTACATCATTGGATCTGAGATAAATGGACTCAATCTGAAAAGGATGAAAATCATTTCAAAATTGAATGGAAAACTAAGGAAGATAAACTCTGAGGAGGTCCAAGGAAGAAGAATACCCTTGGAAGACTTTCCAATGTTCAGTGCAGATGAACCAAAGGAATTTGTCTGGATGTACATTGCAGAATGTCTAAAGGAAGGAATTCCTCTACCTGCTAACCTTGTTCAGAAACTAGGAGAAGAAATGCCCAATCTGATGAAGGAAAGGCGTAGTAAGAGGAAAGCTGAAGAAGGATCGGTTCAGAAGAAAAGGAAAGTATCTGAAGTTTCAAGGAAGAAGAAGAAAGGAGGAAAGAAAGCCAGAATCAACTCTAGAGATGCCACTCTGGAAGAGGTCAGAGACACTATTCATCAGGTATTAACATCTGATCCTACACCTGTTGTTCATTCACCCCTTTCATCACCACAACTCTCTCCAAATCTTAGTCAAAGAACTTCAACACCCAAACAATCTGAAAATCCTTTATCTGAACCACCTTCATCTGAACCAGTACATTCACAACCATCTTCTGTACCAATTCCCTCTGAACCACAACCTCAAACAATTCAATCAGAAATTCCACAAACAGAAACAACTCAACCGGAAATTACTCAAACAGAAATTCCACAACCAACAATGTCACAACCAGAGAATCCCCAATTAGAGACTCTCCAACCAGAAACAATCATTTCAGAACCAAACCAACCAGAGAATGTTCAAACTGAACACTCTGAACAACCAATTCCATCAGAAGATCCAAATCTTTCTGACAATATTCTTGATATAGAACCCCTCAATCAATCAATTATAATTTCTTCAACATCTGTTCACTCAGATGAATCTTCTGATTCATCTGATTTTGAATCAGAGTCACTCAAACAAGCTCGTTCTGAAAGTGTTATGAAGGAACATCTTAACATTTCCATGTTTCATACTCCACCAAACTCTCCACCTCAACCTCAACCATCTGACATTCAACTATCTGAAACTCAAACATCTAGAACCCAAACCATTCCTCAACCATCTGAAACCAATCCATCTGAAACACAAACCATTCCTCAACCATCTGAACTCCCTCAATCTGACATCCAAACATCTCAACCAACATCACCACAACCACAACCATCTGAACCTACACCATCTGAACCTACTCCTGTTAACACCCCTAATCCTAATCCCTCTGAACAGTCTGAACAGTCAGATCTAGGATCATGTGTTAATGCTATGTTTGAAATTTTCAAAAAGGAGATAGATTCTGAGTATACTCGTGTTAAGGATGTGTGCATGTCTAGTTTGGATCCAACTATTTCAAATGCTGCTTGGAAGCGCTTCATCTGGATGTTCAACAAAGCTGCCTTAAAAGTTAGAGCTAAATGCTCTAAGCTTGCTAAGACTAAGTTTGCAGAATTAATCAAGGTAACTCTGATGAACATGCCTCCTCCTCCTCCAGTATTACTTTTGGAAGCTGCTCCTCCAGAAGTTCCTGAATCTGAAATGGTTGAACAAGCTTCTGAAGAAAACCAATCTGAAGGGAACCCTGCTGCTACTGCATCTGCTCCGTCTTCATCTGTGGTTGCAGAGCTTGTGAATGATGTGAAGGATATAAAGGATTGGATGATCAAGCAAGAGAAGACAACTGATGAAATCAAGACCTGGATGTCTAAGCAAGAAGAGTCAGCTGCCAAGATGACAGAGCTTCTGACCCTTATTGCCTCTCGCCAGACTTAGTTTTATTTGTCGTTTTTGCACATGAACTGCCTTTGCTGTTTACCTTTTGTTGTGTTATGTGTTTTGGCTTCTGCCTGTTTGACTGTGAACTTTGGTTTGTTTAATTGCATGTTACTATTTTTGCTTCTATATGCTTCTTTTCTCTGTATCTTTCTGTCTTTAAAAATCTTTTTGATTATGACAAAAAGGGGGAGAAAAAGAGAAACTAAGTATTCAACCTATAAGCAATTACTAAAACTGAAATTCAGACATTTTATTAACTTACTTTGAATTTAAGTCTTTCAGATTACATTGATATATCTGACATAATTCATTGAAGTTACCCTGAGACTTTTTTAACCAGAACCTGATCTTCCAAAGAAAATCTGAGTATTCAATCAACTCTGATAACTCTGATATCTTACTCTGATACCTTTACTCTGAAAGAGAATTCAAGCAAGATGATAACCAGGCGCTCTGACCGAAGGAAGTCATAATTATCTGGCATCAAGATTTGATTCTGAAAGTCAAACCTCTTTCATCAGGCTCTGAATCTGAAATATACTTAATCAAAAAGGGAAGTATTCTCTTCTATTAGAGTATTTATTTCAGGGGGAGATTGTTTATCTCAGGGGGAGTTATAATTCATATTTTTTATTGAACAAAATTTCTCATGTTTTGTCATCATCAAAAAGGGGGAGATTGTAAGAACACCGATTGTTTCTTAGTTATATCTCTATGTTTTGATGATAACACTTATGAATTTTGTATTCAAGAATTATATACTCTAAATTTGTTCTAGACTGTTTGCTACAGGTACTAAAGAAAATATTCTTAAAAGAGCAAATTTGGATCTGAACAATGATATTATGAAAGGCTTCAAAGGATCAAGAGCATCTTAAATGAAGATCTGAACGCTGCTCCCAGAAGAATCTGAATGCTGTCTACTGAAGATTCTGAAGCAGAAGCCTATAAAGAATAGAAGACTCTGAGAGATCAGAAGCTTAGTCATCAGAAGACTCTGAAGATACTGCGCTGCTTAAGTATTGAGAATCTGATATAGAAGACTCTGCTCAGATAGATTTACACGCTCAAGCACACAAGCTGCACATACTCTGATTCAGCTCAATCTGAAGAACATCCATGACTCTGAAGATCCAGAAGATCTTTACTCTGGAGATTCTGAAGATTCAGACTCTAATGTTGAAAGCTGAACTTATTTAGTGAAGAAGATTTAAATATGTACGTTGGCATATCTCAACAGCTCTTTCCTCTTCTGTGCTAGACACAAGAACACAGACAAAAAGGTTTTATCTGTGCATTCCATTCTAAGGAAAGTTTCTGCAAAGTGAAGACAAAAGGCATCAGGCTTTTTCAGCACAGCCTCCAATGTAAAGACAAAAGGCTCCAGGCTTTTCAGCACAACCTTCAACGTTGAGAAGACTTCATGGATCTAAGTCCCATTATAAAGAAGTCCACTCCATCTTCTTCAGTAACGAATTACTTGCAAAAATCACTCATCAAAGCAAAACTCTCAAAGCTCTTATAATTTTATTTTGCTATAACATTGTTCTCAACTTAAGAGAAATATCACAGTTGTGATAACAGCTTCTTAGAAGCATTCTTACTCTAGTAATTGTTTTACATTGTTTGTAAAAGGTTTTCCTTAAGAGGATCCAGTTGAGATCAGTAGCTCTTGAGAAGACTAAGAACAATTGTTCTTAGGTGTTACTATTGTAATCTGTTTGATTAAATAGTGGATTAAGTCCTTGATTGAGAAAGGCAAATCACTCTTGAGAGGGTGGACTGGAGTAGTTGAGTTCAACGAACCAGGATAAAAATAACTGTGTTTAAATCTCTGATTATTTGTCTTACTTATTCAACCCCCCCTTCTAAGTAATTTTCTCACCTTCATCATATATCCGATATCCGTCAGCCAATGGGTTAGCCCAGTGCACGTCGTACCCAAGAAAGGAGGCGTTATCGTGGTAAAGAACTTGAAAGGCGAATCGATAACCCAAAGAGTTGTAACTGGAAGCAAGATGTGTATCGATTACAGAAAACTGAATAAGGCCACTCGGAAAGATCATTGCCCTTTACCTTTCATAGACCAGATGTTGGAGAGATTGGCCAAACATTCGTATTTCTGCTATCTAGACGGTTATTCAGGATTTTTCCAAATTCCTATTCACCCCGATGACCAAGAAAAGACTACATTCACCTGTCCTTAGGGCACTTTTACTTATCTACGAATGCCGTTTGGACTCTACAATGCTCCAGCAACATTCCAGAGATGCTTGATGGCAATCTTCGTGGATTTCATAGATGACATCATGGAAGTGTTCATGGATGACTTCTCTATATGCGGACAAAGTTTTGAAGGTTGTTTGTCGAACCTAGAGATGGTACTCGAAAGATGTGCGAAAGTGAACCTTGTTCTCAATTGGGAGAAATGTCATTTCATGGTCCGACAAGGCATAGTTTTAGGACACGTCATATCTGACAAAGGGATTGAGGTTGACAAAGCAAAAATAGAAATTATAAAGGATCTTCAACTTCCGAAAACCGTACGAGAAATACGGAGCTTTTTAGGACACGCTGGGTTCTACCGACGATTCATAAAAGATTTCTCAAAAATTACAAAACCTCTAACAGGTCTATTGATGAAAGATGTTGAATTCATTTTTGACAAGGACTGCTTGGAAGCATTCGAAACTCTAAAAACAGCCCTCATTACCGCACCAATCATGCAACCACCAGACAGGCAACTACCATTCGAAATCATGTGCGATGCGAGTGATTACGCTGTAGGTGCAGTTCTAGGACAAAGGAAAGACAAGAAGCTTCATGCAATGTACTATGCCAGTAGACCTTTAGATCCTGCCCAAATGAACTACGCCACAACAGAAAAGGAACTTCTAGCACTTGTGTTCGCCCTCGACAAATTCTATTCCTACTTGGTAGGAACAAAAATAATCATCTACACAGACCACGCTACCATTAGGTACCTGATAAGCAAAAATGATGCCAAGTCGAGATTATTGCGCTGGATCCTATTGTCACAAGAGTTTGACTTAGAAATAAAAGACAAAAAAGGAACCGAGAACGTAGTGGCCGATCACCTATCCCAAATAGAAGCCATTAAGCCAGAATCAGTGCCTATCAACGACGATTTCCCTTACGAACGCCTGATAGCCAGATTGGAAAGCGATATGCCACACTTAACCTCGGAGGAACTAGAACTATAAAAAGCCGTGGAAGCCGTCTACGCACAAGTCACCCTGCCTTGGTATGCTGATATTGTAAATTACTTAGCCGCAGGCGTGCTCCCACCAGACTTCAGTTATCAGCAAAAGAAGAAATTCTTCCACGACTTAAAGCACTATTATTGGGACGAACCTCTACTTTTCAAGTGAGGAGCCGATAAAATATTTCGTCGATGCGTCCCAGAGGAAGAAACAGATGACATCATCTCTCATTGTCACTCTGCCCCTTACGGTGGACATACCAGTACCTCAAAGACATGTGCGAAAATCCTACAATCTGGCCTATTCTGGCCCATCATTTGGAAAGATGTCCACGCTGCTATACAAAGGAGCGACCGGTGCCAACGCACTGGAAACATTTCAAGGCGCGACGAGATGCCCCAAAAAGGTATCTTGGAAGTGGAAGTCTTTGACGTATGGGGGATCGATTTCATGGGTCCATTCTCATCTTCTTTTGGAAACAAATATATACTCGTCACTGTCGACTACGTATTAAAATGGATTGAGGCCGTTGCCGCTCCAACTAACGACACGCGAGTGGTTATCAAACTCTTTAAGAATACCATCTATCCCAGATTCGGTGTACCCAGACTTGTAATCAGTGACAGTGGTTCACACTTCATAGCGTGAATTTATGATAAAATGCTATCGAAATATGGAGTAAAACACCGTGTTGCAACACCGCGTTTTACTCAAAGTTTTATTAACGTTTTCGTGTTAATAAGTTTGGTTTTTGAGTCTAACTGAACTAACTGCAAGTGTACAATCTATCGCGTAGTAATAAAAGATATCGATCCCACAAGGACTCGTAATCAAACTAGTGTTCTCGGGCATTACTATGTTTAGCTAGGTTGGATATGGTTTAAGGGAAAGGATGCAAAAGTAAAGGCTAAATTAAAGAAAGGCAAAAAAGTTTCTTAGAATATAAATACGGGAAATCGGCATGCAATGCCTTAGTTCTTCGAGGATTCGACTAGTCAACTCCAAGGAGCTTTTCTTTCTACAGTGCGTCTTTGCTCCGGAACCTATCCAAATAGGAGGTCTCGTCACCATGATTGCACATGCAATTGGACTTAGGTACCAACTGAATAGAATCAAAGCTTTCGGCCAGATCAGACCTATGGACATCCCGTTTTGCTTTAACCAACATATCATAGGTAACTTAGGACCAGAAACTTACGAGTACCTTATTGTTGACCAACCAACTCGACTCTTCACATTGCCTAACCATGAGCTGACAAGTATCCATAACCGACACAGTTGGCTGTCTGAGTTGGATGAGCCTATGAGTCCTACCTCACCTCATTCTACACCTCAGGCTTACATGTACGACAACGATCATATATCGGAAGCACAAGACTTTATGTATTATGAAGACTATGTGTCAGAAGTTGAGACAGACCCTGAGACTCCTCTGAATTACCATAGTTTCCCTGACCCCATTCCTGACCACCAAACAAAAAAGTCGGACACCATTCTGAAAACAATGGACGACTTCATGTTGGAAATCACAACAGTCAAGGATGAGCTAACAAAACTGCAGACGGATGTCACAACCTTCATGGACGTAGTTTGTGATCAGTTCGACTACATTACTCAAGAGTTTGACAAACTAAAGCAGTAGAAGGATTGATAACTTTAGTTCTATTTTAGTTTTTACTGCATTCTGAACTATTTCCTGTTTTCTGTTTTTACAATTTGAACTCCATTTTAATTCTTGTACTCCATTCAACATTTACTTTAATTAATGAAATTTCTTTTGCATTTTTAGTTTTAATCCATAATTCTTCCTTTACAATTCATTATTTCTGATATACTGGCCTGCAATGTGAATCAATTATCCTTCAGAACCCCAGTATGAACAACATAGCACATTTTCTACAGCTGCAGAATTTGCTGTTGTGACGACCGTCACACCCCCGTTACGCTCGTCACGAGCTTCACGATCGTGACGCCCCTCACGATCGTAACGCAATTAAAATTATGCTAAATAGCAGAATACGACCGTTCCACATTCTTTCCCCTCCTTTACTTCATAACTTCCCACTCTCTCACGTTCCAAATCCCTCTCCCTCTATATTTTCAACTTCCCACTACCTCCACAATAACTTTCTCATTTATTACATTCAACCCCACCATTGCTTGTTTCACCCGTTCACCTACAAATCCTTCCATATAAACTCCCAGTTCTCATCTAATCCATTCCACGGAAAAGAAACACTCTCCCTAATCACTCTCTTTTCCACCCTGCTTCACACTAAATGACCGCAAAGCAATGGCACGCCACGGTGAACTTCCTGACATGTCTACCATCGTTTTCAGAGACGGTGAACGCGGCGAACAACAGCGATCAAACTACATTACATTCTATCAATGCTCGATTCAACCGATTCGGTACACTGACGTTGCATGCTTAACTGAGTTGGGCATTTTGGAAGGCGTCCAATGGATGCTGCAGAATACCGGTCTTTGGTTTCTCTACACGACTCCACAGCCAACGTACGAATAGCTAACCTTGGAGTTCTTGAGTTCTTTCTTGTACATCACCCCTACCGGTGAAACTAACCAGCTCAGCGGTGTTGCATGTTTCCGAATGTTCGGAAACGAATACCAGCTTAACCAAACTCAGCTTGTTCAAATGTTACAGTTCTGCCATGGTGCCGATGCTCACTATAGAGTTCCCTTGGAGTACTTCTTTCAAGAAGCCTTCGCACTCTGGAACCAACTTACCGGCACCACCGCCGATGGCTGGGACAGCCTCAATGCCACACACATCCACCACCCTGCCATCCGCTACTTTCACTGAGTGCTCGGTAACCCCATTTTTGCACGAGATAGCAACCATAAGGTCAACTCCAAGGAGATTTTCTTTCTACAGTGTGTCTTTGCTCTGGAAGCCGTCAACGCTGCCCCGTTTCTCTTGGCCCACATCTAGGCCAACTGTGGTCGAGGCTTAAAGCCTTTCTACTTCGGAGGTATAATTACTTCCATTGTCGTATCCCTCGACCTCGGTAACCGCCTCCGGGACCTCCCGTCCCTGCCTCCGATCTTTCTCGACATCGACTACTGCCGTTCCTCCCACCTCATCAAGGTCCGAGCCGACGGAAGATAACATCCGGTGGTTCGCAACCGCACTATCCGCAGCATAATCCTACCATGCCGTGACCGTGCCCATTCTCAAAACAGAGCCAACTGGCTCTTTGACATAGCGGCACCAGAGGCTAATGCAGCTGCACCTCAAGAAAATATTCAAGTGCCCGTTGATGAGGTACAGGAGTAATTGGACAAAGATGCTCAGGATGATGCTCCACAGCAACCACCTTTTGAAGGTCCTTCCTCTCGTCATCGTCGCCGACCTGAGACCAAAGCAACAAACGAAGAAATCCTTCGCAGCATTTGGAAACAAAACGAGACAGCAGCCCAGCTTGAATGTCGTCACCAAGAACAACACCAGCAGGTGATGGATTTGTTGGTAGCCCAAGGGGAATGCCTCGACAACATCATTGATGAGATGGCCGCTCTAAACGTCCGTGTGGAGGGCCTACGCGAATCCATCTTTCACACCGGCACTCTGCACCCCACGACCCGAGGAGGACGACATCGCGACAGAGGACGAGATAGAGAGTAGTGTACTTTTATTTATTGCATTTTCATTTTTGTTGTTGTACACCTTCCACATTCGTTTCAAATCAGTGAGGACACTGCTTGAGATGGTGTGGGAGCGGCATTTTATTTCTATTCACTTCTGTTATGTACTCTATTTCCATTTCAACTATTTTAATCCAGTCATTTCAATTTAATTCAATAAAGCACATCTTGATATTCTTTTCCGTTACGAGAACCTCCCCCGCTTTAATCTGTTTTACTCAAGCTATACAATTTTTTTTTCCAAAAACCTATGCAACACCCGATGCGCCAAGATTAAGGCCGAGCCAAGGAACCTCGAGAACAATTGCTAACGATACCCATACCGCTTTGACACCTTAGACTTCTGGTTTATGCGAGTCAGTTCCACTACCTACTGTACCAAAGCCTCAAGTTCGAGCACCAAGCGAAGCCCTTAGTAGTTTATATAAGCAGTCAACACCGCCTTAAGCACATACCACGTGGAAAATCGATGCAAATAAGTGATCGGTAAGATCATAAATAAAAGAATTGCGCCACAGCGATGTAGTGATTATCTACCTCTGATATCTCGGAATAACAAAAATAAGCTCATAAAGAAAAGAAGTTCTCTGTCAGTTGGTCCATAGGTCTCTGGTTATGGACTCGGTAGGGCGAACTATGGTTCGATCCCCCACAACTTACAAAGAGGATGTATCAAAGGGTACCGCACTCGTGCACCAGACCCCATACAAAGATAGACCGAAATCACCAACAGGTTATTCCACTACGTGCGTGCAAAAAGGTAAAGGGCTTAATGTGATTGCGCTGGAACGAAACTGGGCAGAACTTGATACGATCAACTTTATGCCAAGCTACAACAGCATGATTAGAACGGGCTCGTATAAGAAGGAGGCCTTCGAGAGCATACCGCTTCGTGTCGCTGTCGTATGCGTGTTGTTTTTAAATCCTCTCCGACTTCCCGACTCAGTGCCTCTGAAGCTACTTTGAAAATGCAAAGGAACGCATCGTGTGACTGCATCGTCTCAGCTCTTATGCTTTTTTGCTTGAGGACAAGCAAAGATTCAAGTTTAGGGGAGTTTGATAACGCGAAAACGTATATATTAAATGCCATGATTTTACGCTACTAATGGTTGATTTCACCCTGATTTCGGACTTCTCTGCATTGTTTGTTAAGTATTTTTGCAGGTATATGAAGTTCAAACTCAAATGAAGTAAGACAAAGAAAACAAATGTTAGAAGACACAAAACAGAAGAAAAAGGACGAAAAAATAGCAGAAATGAGATTTTGCTGATATGATGGTCGTCACAGGTCCCTCACCACCGCCACGATGTGTGACGACCGTCACGAGCGTCACGATCATCATGTGCATCACGAACGTCATATATCCTTCACGATCCTCACACTTGCAAAAACAGAATAACGTTCACTTTTGAGAACGTGCCAGCAGAAGCCCATAAAACATAATCACGACTCCCTGGATTCTCTCACCCTCAACTGCAATTCCTGAGGTATTTCATGTAAGAAACATCCACTATAAAATGAGAGCTTGAGGACTAGAATTAGGGAGCCGCATTGAAGACCACGAAGTGCTGCCCAATTTACTACAAAAAGCCATTCTTTGTTCCTGCTTTCTTTTTCTTTATTTTCGTTTAAGATTCCAGTTGTACTGTTTTCTTTAACTTTCCGTACGTTAATCGTCACCTAAGTGATAATCCTGCCGACATTGTGGGGGATTATTCAAGTGCCGAAGTAGAACTATTTACAGGTTCATTACTATTAATTAAGTTTCCATTTGCTTTATAATGTATGTTTACATATTCTGTTGTTTTCATTCAATTATGTCTGCTTTAAAATCCATGTCTAGCTAAACCGTATCAATCGGTATGTAATGAATTAGTAGGACGAGATTCGATAACATCCGACGTTTTTTCCACTTTTTAAAACTTGTTTCTGGCCATAGTTTTTAATCTAAATTTATTAAACTAAACTTCATCGCGACAGCGAGAATTTGTTTATAATAATCTCGCCATGACAATGGGAGATTCACTAAGGTATGAACCGACATGCGAAAGCTGAGGCTAGGACCAGATAGTAAAAACTAGGCATTTATTCTAAATACAACGAAAGTGTCGCAACTGCGAAAAACAACCGGCGGAAAAACAGAAGAGTTGCCACTTTCGTTATTTATCCCAAAGACAGGGAAAGGAAACAATCGAAAAAAACCTGACGGAAAAGGGAAAAGACAAGCTCATCGCAACCATGTCTGGATTCGGGAGTCGGTTACGCAAGGGGAAGGTATTAGCACCCCTCACGTCCGTCGTACTCGATGGGATCCACACATTGTTGTCTATCTAGAAGGGTGTGTTGATACTATCTAGCTAAAGGTCAAGGGACAAAAGAAAAAGAAAAGATAAGTGACTTGGCAGAGCATCGCCGCTCTGTGCCTACGTACTCCCTCGTGCAATGGGAAAGTCAGAGTCAACGTAGTTCGACTAACTACGGCTAAAAAAGGGGGGAAGGTTGATCGCCAAGACATCGCGTCTTGTGCCTATATACTTTCATCTAGTATGAAAGATCAGAGTAAACGTAGTTCGGGCTAAAAGGACCACAGGTTGGTTCAAAAGTTTTTAGGCCTGAGTAGGGTTAACAAGTAGTTCTAGCTGTTGGTGTATGCAGCTCGAACATTGGAGACTTAGACGTTACCGTTTGCGGTAGAACTAAAAGTTAACGACACTCTTTTATCTGAAAAGCTTTTCCTGATTAAGATCCCGAAGGATACAAAAGGTTTGAAGTGTTTTTGTGTTTTTTAGAGAAGAAGTGTTTTGAACATGATTTGTAACTCATGTCGCACTAGAGACTACTGAAGGTTAGAAAATACTTAGAAGGGGGGGGGGGGGGGGGTTGAATAAGTATGTAGAAAAACTTAGTAATAAAAACTCAAGGATTTTTATCCTGGTTCGTTGAACTTAACTACTCCAGTCCACCCTATCAAGAGTGATTTTCCTTTCTCAAACAAGGACTTAATCCACTATTAAATCAATTGATTACAATAGTAAGCACTAAGAACAACCGTTCAAAGTCTTCTCGAGAACTATTAATCCTAACTGGATCTTCTTAAGGTTCTTTTACAATCAAATGTAAATAATAATACAAGTGTTTAATTTGCTTCTAATAAAGCTTTATCACAACTGTGATTTTTCACTTAAGATTAAGAACAATGAAATAAATTCAGCAAATGAGTATAAATTGTATGAGAGCTTTGTAATGAATTCTTTCAAGTATTTCGTCCACTGAAGAAGATGAATGGAGTCTTGCTTTTATAGGCACAGAGGTCCAAGAGCTTTACACGTTGAAGGCTATGTACTAAAAAGGTCTGAGCCTTTTTGTCTTCACATCACATGACCTTTCCTAGAAGTAGAATGACAGAGAAATCCTTTTTGTCTATATTCTTGTGTCTAGCATAAATGAGGAAAGAGTCGTTTGGTCATTCCAACGGACATAACTTTGAATTCTTCTTCAACAAGTTTCAGCAAGTATCATCAGAGTTTGGATTTATCAGAGCCTTCTGATGTTCATCAGAGTTTGCTGAATCAGAGTCTTTGCAGCAGGTATGCTTTCAGCATGTAATTGTTCAGAGCAGAGTTTGGGATCAGATCCTCAATACTGGCAGCGTTAGTACTATCAAAGTCTTCTGAAACAACTGTGCTTGAAACTCTTCATACAGAATTCTTCAATGCTTCAGATGCTTCTGGCTTCTGCTTCAGATTCTTCTGTAGCTTCTGCTTCAGATCCTTATGTAGACAAAACTCAGAATCTTCTGGAGGCAGCGTTCAGAATCTTCTAACAGATGCTTCTGACGCTTCAGAGCCTTGCATATTTTTCATGTTCAGATCTAATTTGCTTCCAGAATTATATTCACTTTAATATCTGCAGCAAACATTCTTAAACAAATTTTAGAGTTTAAAATTCTTGAATACAAAATTTCATAAGAATTATCATCAAAACATAGAGATATTATTAAGAACCAATCTGTGTTCTAACAATCTCCCCCTTTTTGATGATGACAAAAACATAAGAAATTTTGTTCAATAAACAATATAATTATAACTCCCCCTGAGATGACGAATCTCCCCCTGAATTGAATACTTAGAACGAATAGAAACTTCCCTTTTTGCATGAGTATTCTTTTCAGAATCAGAGCCTGATTGTTCCAAAAAAAATTAGATCTTGACTTGGGATGCATGTTTCAGAATCAGAGCCTGATAGGTTAAAACTAAATCTGGGGATCTCAGAGTTACTCTTAAAGAACTTGTCAGAGTTTTCAAATGTTCTGAAATACTAAGAGTTCACGTTAGTGATAACACGAAATTGTATATATATATTGACGCATAATTCAACTAATGTTTGACTGTTTTCAATCCGATTTCGGGTTCTTTCCATGTTATTTGTCTGATATTTTGCAGGTATTTGATGATCATGTCTAAAAAAAGCAATATGAAGAAAAGAAGAAATTATAGATGAAATATGGACGAAAACCAGATGAAAACAACATGAAAAACGCAGAATGCACATTTTGCCGCTGTGACGACCGTCACACCTCCATGACGACCGTCACACGGCTGACGACCGTCACACACCATGACGACCGTCATGCAGGCAAAAACGCACAACTTCAATTGAACATGCAAAATATAGTTCCAAGTCCCAAATAATGGACCACTACTCCCTGATATTTCTGCCTCCAAGTCCACCTTCTTCAAATTACAACCGTTAGAATTCTACTTCTATAAAAGGGGAAGGAGGGGAGCTGAGAAAGGGAGCCGCATTCAGACAACGAAGTGCTGCCCAAATTTATTTCCAGAGCAAAAATTTAGTTTTATTCTTTCTGTTTTTGTTTCCTTTCCTTATTCCTGTATTCCATTTCTACAATATTCGTTTGTGCGCTCTATTGGTTTGAAGACATAATCCTGCCGACATCGTTGGGATTTGGCCAAAAGCCAATTGGATACGTTACAGGTTTTTTCATTATTTCGTTAATTGTAACTTTAATTCTTAGTAATATGAATGTTCTAAGTTTCTGTTTTTATTTATGTTTTACCTTTCCCAAATCCATGTCTAGCTAAATCAGAGTAATCGATATGTAATAATAATTCAGACGGGATTTGATAATAACCGGTTGAAAACTTTCTTTTTCAAAAGTTGTTTATGGTCTGAGTGTTTAAACTTATTTACTGAATAAACGTTCGTCGCGAAAGCGAGAACTTATTTAAAAGTAGTTTTGCCACGACAGTGGGAAATTAATTAAGGTACGAACCAACAAGCGACATATGCGGTAAGACCAGATACTAAACACTAGGCATTTGTTTTAATAACAGCGAAAGCACTTTAAAATGGATTAGAACTTAGAGATTTCCAAAAAGTAGTTTTAACCCCGAATGGGACAGCGAAAGCGTATATTCGGCCCTTAGAATTATGACTAGCGTCAACAACCATCGTGAGACGAAAGTCTTCAGATCACTATTTTCTGCTTAAATAAATTCTGAAAATTATTTCATATACCGACAACTTGTCAAATCCCCGAAGAACACAATTATTGCATATCGATTCGCGTAATTATAATTCAAGTAACATTTTTAGTTCCCTTTAGTGATAGAAATTATTCCCTTAAACATTATCTACCTAGCTAAATATAGTAACTCCTGAGAACACTAGTTTGATTACGAGTCCCTGTGGGATCGATATCTTTTATTACTACGCGATAGACTGTGCACTTGCAGTTAAGTTGTATTAGACATAGAAAGTCGCGATTAGTTAGTTAAAAAATATATAAGTTTATATGTCTGAATTTTCATTTAGGTAGAGTTTGTTTGAACATTCAGATCCATTTTCTCCCCCTTTTTTGTCATAATCAAAAAGTACTTTTAAAAGACAAATAAAAGGAAATACAGAAAAGATAAATCATGTAGAGAAAACACTGAGTCATTCATTCATTCAGAGCAAAAGATACAAATCATCAGATAAAATTCAAGTACATGTGCACAAACATCAGATAAAAAAATGAACTAGGTTTGTTTGGACAGAATCATCTTCAACAGGTTAGTGATCTCAGATGAAGACTCTTCTTGCTTTGTCATCCACTTAGCCATGTTGTCATTTTTCTGATCTTGCTTGGACATCCATTGTGCCATGTCTTCAGTCTTCTGGTCTTTCTTGGCCATCCATGACTTAATATCATATTGTCCAGCTTCCAGAACTGCAATCTTATCTTCAAGATCTGGATTCTCTTTCTTGATCTCGGATGAAGAAGGTGGGGCAGAGTCTGAAGCAGTGACATAGTCAATTTCCATAGGAGATGCAGAGTCATGAGCAACATATCCAGAGGGATGTTCCACAATAGTCATAGCCAGAGGATTTTCTTCAGAAGCAGATTCAGCAGTTACTTCTGTATCAAATACTTCAGAAGATGAAGGAACATCTTCAAGAAGCAGTGGTTCAGATATTTTTACAGTCCAGAGCATGCTTCTAGCAGTCTCAGCAAATCTGAGCTTCACATCATCAGAACATACATTCTTCAGATTTGAGGCTATAGTATTGAATCTGTTAATGAAGCTATTCCAGATAGCATCAGATTCATTGGCATCCATTATGGACAAATATCTCTTTTGAACAAAGCCTAAATGCATCTTTATTTCATTCAGAAAACTTGCAAATAAATTATCAACATTTAGCCTAGATTTTGGTTTCAGAAGGGTTTCCAAGGTGAATGGCTTTGGTTGAGATGGAGGTGGAATGGTAAATTCTGGAATAATGATCAGAGGGAGAGGGTAGAAAGGAATGGATGGATGGTCAGATGAAGTGATAGGTTTTGATCTGATTAAGGCATTAATCAGAAATGGTTTTGTATTTGATGCATAGGTAACAACATCAAATGAGGTGGAAGTGTAAGGAATGAAAGCAGATTTATCAGACAAGAGGGGTTCTTATGAAATCATTTCTGGAAGTTCTTTTATATAGGTTTGAAGAACAGATGGTAGAATGATAGAAAGCTTAGGTTTAAAAGGGGTGATAGAGTCAGATGGTTTAATTCTGTCATAGAAATTTTTAAACTTAAAAACAGAAGGAAGTGGATCAGAGGGGAATGGTTTAAAAGAAGCAAAGGATACAAACTCAGATCTCCTTGGCTTAGGTTTTGTAATGGTTTTGGGAATGAGAGTTTCAGATGAAACAGGTGGTTCTGGTTGGTTAGATTCAAATACTCTGAGAGAGGGAGGTGAAACAAAATCTGGATGGATATCAAATCCTGAGGAATCAGATGAGGTGGTTGGGGTACAAGATGTAGAAGAAACTTCAAATACATTCTTGAGAGGTGTAATGTTTAGAACCTCAGTCTCAGGTATATTTGTTTCAGGAGGATTGAATGATTTTGGTTGAATCTCATAAGTTTTGGATGGAGGTGGTTCAGACACAACTGGTTCAGATGCAACAGTTTTAGGTGTAACAGTTTCAGGTGTAAAAATTTCAGGTGCAACTGGATCAGAATGAATGGGTTCAGATGCAATTGGTTGTTGAATTTCTGGTTGTTGTAGTGTTGTAGGTTGTTCTATTGGTTTTGTTTGTGGTTCTGGAATTTGGTCTGCAGGTGTTGTTGTTGTTGGTTCAGATTGAGGAATATCAGAAGTTTTAAGTTGAGTAGTGGAGATGGGATCAGATGATTTTGGTGAGGAAGGAATTTTTGATGGTTCAGATTTTTGAGATGGAGCAGGAATATATTGTTTTTGAGTGGGAGGAGGTTTAGGAATAGAACTAAATGTTGATTCATTTATAACAATTTTAGAGAAAGAAGATACATATGATTTAGTACCTTTAGTCTTTATACGCTTGGTGGGAACAGAGGGAACTTCTCCAGAAGCTTTTCTCTTGATCTGCTTCTGTGGCTTGTCAGTAACTTTTGGCTTCTTCTGAGCAGCAACTTCTTCTGCCTCTGATTGATTTCTCTTCCTCATGTTCTCATTATATACATCTGGCATTGGTTCTCTGGCACGAATCAGAATATATGCAGGAATAGGCGTTCCATCTGCTTTGCATGCATCAATGTACCTAACAATGATATCCCTTGGTTCTTCAACACCAAAAAGTGGAAAATCTTCAAATGGAATCCTCTTTTGACTAACTTCAAAAATATTTAGCTTCTTAGGTGCAGCTGTGGGTTCATCTACAATCCTTAGCCTCTGAAGACTCTTTGCATTCAGTGGTTTTCCAATAATAGATTCAAGCTCGTCTTTAACTTCAGCTTCATACAGAGCAGTTACTAGACCATTCTCTGTCAGAATGTCTGAAATCAACCTTGCAAAGGGAATCCATGTCCTGATCTTCTGTCCCTTATCCTTTACAGGTTCTCTTAATGCATTTATATGATTCCACAGATGCATGAAGAGTATGTGTGGGAGATCTACCTTTGTACTCTGACTCAAACAGTACATAAAGTAGAGTTGTTCATTATTCACGTAATCTGGAGAATTAGTGAATTTTCTGTGATGGATGCATTTTAGAAAAATCTTTGCCCATATCTTATAGTCAGGCTTCAGATCCTTAAATTTGTTAGAGGCCTGTCCAGATGTAATGAATTCCTCATAGACTTCTTCCATATCCACACGCCCAGCTGGCAGATGACATACTCCATCAGTCTCCTCATATCCTATGAGTTTTCTAATGAGATCTTCAGTGATGATGATCTCCTTTCCCAGAACAGAAGAAAGTATAAATTTTGGATAGACAGAAGCATGGATCCAAAATTCCTTCACCAGATGTGGGTATACTGGTCCAAACAACCTGGCAAAATACTTAACCCAACCTTGTGCATCAATTATAGAATGAAACTCAAACCCATTTTTAGCTAAAGAGTCAAATTCCACCATGGATTCACAAAGAACTTCAAGTTTGTCCACAGGGGTTAACAATGTCCTCTTAGGTACCTTGAATGGAGTCACTCCCATATTTGCTGACGTAATTGCAGCCATAGTTGATTGAAATTGAGCTGTTGTAGAGGATGAGGTAGCCATTGAAGAAGATGAAGATGATTTGGACGAAGGTTTAGGGTTTTTGTGGAGAGCAAAGAGAAGGCAGAAATGCATAAAATGGTTTGTGAAGTGAAAAGTGTGAATTTGGTGTGAAATGTGATATATATATAGAGAAAGCAATTAGGGCAATCAAACAGGCACAAAAGCACGTTTTCACATAGCAATAAATGAAAATTAATGAAAAAGAATAAAAATCATTTCAAAACATTAATTGATTATGACAAATTGGGGAGAAAATCAAGATTTTCACTATTCAAACCATACCTCAAAGTCTCTTCAGTACTGTATATGCTATCTTTTCAGATTCAGAGTGGCACGTGTTTGCTTGCATGTGCTTCTGAATTCTCTTGAGAAATGAAACGTTAGCCAACGTTCAGATCTTCTAAGATTGGTTAGTTCAGATACACACAAATAATAATAACTAAATAAATCAAATAAATAACAGATGAAATACTTCAGAATTTTAAACATTTTGCATCTGAGAAATTTGCTTATGATAAATATCATTCTGGACAAAAATCCATACCAATATTTTTCAGAATAAATTTGAACCTATCTTCAGCAAGGGGTTTTGTGAAAATATCTGCCCATTGATGATCTGTGTCAACAAAGGCCAAATTTATAATTCCCTTCTGAACATAGTCTCTGATGAAATGATGCTTAATCCAACTAATTTGAAATCATCATATTTTCTGTAACACAAACCCACATTAGAAGTACCTTTCAGATGCCTTAGAATCCTCTTAACAGCTGTTAAGTGTGATTCTCTAGGATTTGATTGGAATCTTGCACACAAGCATACACTGAACAAAATGTCAGGTCTAGAAGCAGTTAAGTAGAAAAGAGATCCAATCATACCTCTGTAGAGTTTCTGATCTACTTTCTTACTTACCTCTTCCTTACCAAGTGTACTAGTTGGATGCATGGGAGTCTTTGCCATCTTACTATCAGTCATGTTAAACTTCTTCAAAAGCTCTTTAACATATTTGGTCTGATGAATGTAAGTGCACTCTGGAGTTTGGTTGACTTGAATTCCCAGAAAGAATCTCAATTCTCCCATCATGGTCATATCAAATTCTGCCTGCATACATTGAGCAAACTCCTTTCCCAGCATAACATTGATAGATCCAAATATAATATCATCCACATATATTTGACAAATTAAAAGATCTTTCTTAAATGTTTTAGAAAAGAGTGTTGTGTCCACTTTGCCTCTGATGAAATTTTTCTCCAGAAGAAAATTGCTTAATCTCCCATACCAAGCTCTGGGAGCTTGTTTTAAACCATAAAGAGATTTCTTTAGTTTAAAAACATGTTCTGGAAAATTTTCACTTTCAAAACCAGGAGGTTGGTGAACATAA
Source organism: Lathyrus sativus (assembly GCA_963859935.3). Taxonomy (NCBI): domain Eukaryota; kingdom Viridiplantae; phylum Streptophyta; class Magnoliopsida; order Fabales; family Fabaceae; genus Lathyrus; species Lathyrus sativus. The sequence continues at coordinate 99,170,037 of OZ012739.1, read as the reverse complement.
ACTTCTTCCTCTATAATACCATTTAGAAAGGCACTTTTAACATCCATCTGATATAGAGTGATGTTATTCTGTGCAGCAAAAGAAATGAGTAAACGAATAGACTCTAACCTTGCTACAGGAGCATAAGTCTCTGTATAATCAATTCCTTCTTGCTGACTATAACCTTGAGCAACAAGCCTTGCCTTATTTCTTTCAACTTTTCCTTTCTCATTTAGCTTGTTTCTGAAGACCCATTTAGTTCCAAGTATATTGAATCCTTTTGGTCTTGGAACCAAATCCCACACATCATTTCTTGTGAACTGATTGAGCTCTTCTTGCATGGCAATAATCCAGTCATTGTCTTGCAGAGCTTCATCCACAGAAGTTGGTTCAATAATTGACACCAACCCAAATAATGATGCTTCAGAAGATCTGAGGAAGGATCTTGTTCTAATGGGGTCATCCTTCTTTCCAATGATCACATCCTCTGGGTGAGAGGCCTTGATTCTGGAAGATGATCCTCTAACAGTTGATTCTTCAGAAATGTTCAAGTTGTTCATCTGAGAAGCTAAAGGAATTGCATCTGGCGTTGCTTCAGGTTCCTTCACTTGAGCTTTGTCTGCCTCTGAGCCTTCAGAGTCTGTGAGAATTACTTCTCTATCTGCAGAACTTTGAAACTGCTTTGGCTTTTCAATGCCAAGCTTATCATCAAATCTAACATGTATAGATTCCTCCACAATCTGTGTTTCAGTATTGTATACTCTGTAGCCTTTAGAGCGTTCAGAATACCCAAGCATGAAACACTTCTGTGCTTTAGAATCAAACTTGTTAAGATTCTCTTTAGTATTCAACATATAGCAAATACATCCAAAAGGATGGAAATATGAAATGTTGGGCTTTCTGTTCCTCCACAATTCATAGGGAGTCTTTTCCAGAAGAGGTCTTACAAACACTTTGTTCTGAATGTAACATGCTGTGTTTATTGCTTCTGCCCAAAAATGCTTTGCCAGATTAGTCTCGTTGATCATGGTTCTGGCCATTTGTTGCAGAGTTCTATTTTTCCTCTCTACAACCCCATTCTGTTGTGGAGTTCTAGGACAGGAAAAATTATGAGCAATGCCATTTTCATTAAAATATTTTTCAAAATATTTGTTTTCAAATTCACCACCATGGTCACTTCTGACTTAAATAATTTTGAAATCTTTTTCATTCTGGACTTGTTTGCAGAAGTCAAAGAACACAGAATGTGACTCATCCTTGTGTTTTAAGAACTCTACCCATGTCCATCTGCTGTAGTCATCAACAATGACTAATCCATACTTCTTGCCTCTGATGGATGCAGTTTTCACTGGTCCAAACAGATCAATGTGAAGTAATTCTAATGGTCTTGAGGTTGAAACAACATTTTTAGATTTAAAAGAAGATTTTGAAAACTTTCCTTTTTGACATGCTTCACAAAGAGCATCTGAGTTGAACTTCAACTTAGGAAGTCCTCTGACCAGATTGAGTTTATTAATCTGAGATATATGTCTCATATTAATATGCCCCAATCTTCTGTGCCAGACCCATTGCTCATCATTAACAGATAAGAGGCATGTAACATTTTGAACTTTAAGTTCTGAAAGATTTATTTTGTAAATGTTGTTCTTCCTCTTTCCATTAAATAGGATTGAGCCATCCTTCTGACTAACAGCTTTGCAACATTGTTGATTAAAGATTATGTCATAACCATTGTCACTTAATTGACTTATGGACAATAGATTATGCTTTAATCCATCTACAAGAAGAACATTAGATATAGAGGGAAGGTTACCATTACCAATTGTACCAGAGCCAATGATCTTGCCCTTCCGATTCCCTCCAAACTTCACTTCTCCTCCAGATTTAAGCTTTAAGCTTTGGAACATAAACCTTTCTCCCGTCATGTGACGTGAGTAGCCAGAGTCCAGGTACCATGACTGGCGTCTTGACTTTTCTGCTAAAAACATCTGCAACAGGGATAATCTTATCCTTAGGTACCAAGATCTTTTTGGGTCCTTTTTGGTTATCTGCCTTGAAAGTTGGTCTGAACTTCTGTCTTTTTACGACAGTTTTGTTCTGACTTACTTTTGGCTTAAACCCAGGAACGTTCTGATCAGAACGTGTGTGTTTAATGTCATTCAAATGACCAAACTTGAAATGAGAGTACAAGGGAGTTTTCTTAATAACAAGTTTATCAACAGGCATTGGATTTAAATCCTTTCCAGAGGAAGATTCATATCCAATCCCTTTCCTGTTATTTCTGCTAACCCCATAGATCATAGAAGCCATCTTGCTTCTGTCTATGCTTTTAGCAAGAAATTTCTGAAAGCTAAAGTCATATTCTTCTAAAATGTTTTTGCATTTAGACTTACTTTCAGATTCAAAGTTTTGTTGAGCTATTTCAAAATTGGTTTTCATTTTCAAATTATTTTCTTTTAGCTCAGCAATTTCTGATCTTAATAGATTATTCTCAGAGCCAAGATTCCACTTTGTTAGAACACAGATTGGTTCTTAATAATATCTCTATGTTTTGATGATAACTATTATGAAATTTTCTAATTAAGAATTATATACTTTAAAATTTGCTTAAGAGTTTTTACTGCAGATATTAAAGTAATTATCACTCCAGAAGCAAATCAGAACTGAACATAAGAAATATGCTAGACTCTGAAGCGCCAGATGCATCCATTAGAAGATTCAGAATGCTGCCAATAGAAGATCCTGAGCGTAGCCTCCAGAAGGATCTGAAGCAGAAGCTCCAGAAGAATCTGAAGCAAGTCAGAAGCATCTGAACCAAAGAAGAATTCTGTATGAAGAGTTTTTCAAAGCATAGTTACTACAGAAGATTCTGAAAGTACTAAAGTTGCCAGCACTGAGGATCTGACTCAAATATGCTCTGAACTTACACACGCTAAAAGCACACCTGCTGCAAAGACTCTGATTCAGCAAAGCTTTGATCAACATCAGAAGGCTCTGATCAAATTAGACTCTAATGAATCTTGCTGAAAGTTGGAGAAGAAGAATTCAAAGATTATGTCCGTTGGAATAATCCAAACGACTCTTTCCTTATTTATGCTAGACACAAGAACACAGACAAAAAGGATTTCTCTGTGCTTTCTTCTTCTAGGAAAGGTCACTTGATGTGAAGACAAAAAGGCTCATACCTTTTGTGACACTCTTCTCAACGTGAAGCTCTCTTGGATCAAGCTGCCTATAAAAGCAAGTCTTCACCCATCTTCTTCAGTTGACGTTTTATCTGAAAGAAATCAATATTCAAAGCTCTCATACTATTCATATTCTTTCTAAGAATTAATTTCTTTGTTCTTAATATTAAGTGAAAAATCACAGTTGTGATAAAGCTTTTTAGAAGCAATTTAAACACTTGTATTTGTTATTACATTTGATTGTAAGAAAACCTTAAGAAGATCCAGTTAGGATCAGTAGTTCTTGAGAAGACTTTGAACAGTTGTTCTTAGTGCTTACTATTGTAATCAGTTGATTAAATAGTGGATTAAGTCCTTGATTGAGAAAGGCAAATCACTCTAGGAAGGGTGGACTGAAGTAGTTGAGTTCAACGAACCAGGATAAAAATACTTGAGTTTTATTTCTAAGTTTTTATCTTCATACTTATTCAACCCCCCTTCTAAGTATTTTCTCACCTTCAGTTGGCATCAGAGCTCCAGTTCTGTGTGTGCTACCACTTCACAGTGACAGTAAAGATCCAGTGAGAAAAACTTTGATATATATATTTGGTTGTTACTATGGCTGATAATACAATATCTAACATTAACAACAAATATGAAGAAAGGGACAGAATCAGCATCAAACCCCCTATGTTTGATGGGGAGAAATTTGATTATTGGAAAGACAGGATTGAAAGTTTTTTCCTTGGATATGATGCTGATTTATGGGATCTGGTCATAGATGGATATGTTCATCCCACTGATGGGAATGGCAAGAAAGTAGACAGAAAATCTATGACAAATGCTCAGAAGAAAGAATTTAGAAATCACCACAAGGCCAGAACAATATTGTTAAATGCAATATCTCACACTGAGTATGAAAAAATTACAAATAGGGAAACTACATTTGACATGTTTGAATCCTTAAAGATGACTCATGAGGGAAACTCTCAAGTCAAGGAAACAAAGGCTCTGGCTCTAATCCAGAAGTATGAAGCCTTCAAGATGGAAGACTCTGAATCTGTTGAAGCTATGTTCTCCAGATTTCAAATACTTACAGTTGGACTAAAGGTTCTGGATAAAGGATACTCTACTGCTGATCATGTGAAAAAGATCATCAGAAGTTTACCTACCAGGTGGAGACCTATGGTGACTGCGCTGAAAATGGCTAAAGATCTGAACAAGATCTCCTTGGAGGAACTAATTAGTTCACTAAGAAGTTATGAAATTGAACTTGAGGAAGATGAATCTCAAAGGAAAGGTAAATCTGTTGCTTTAAAATCTAATAAATCTGCTAAAGCATTGCAGGTAATAGAGGAAAGCTCTGAAGAATCCTCATCTGAAGATGAAGATGAACTATCCATGCTGTCTAGAAGAATAAACAAACTCTGGAAGCATAAAGGAAAGAAGTTCAGAAACTTCAGGAAGCCTGACCAAAGAAAAGAATCTTCTGGACACAGAAGATCTGGCAAAAAGGAGGTTGTCTGTTATGAATGTAAAGAACCTGGACATTACAAAAATGAATGTCCAAAGGTGCTGAAAGACAAGCCAAAAAGAAAATCTGATAAGAAGAAAAAGGTTCTAATGGCCACCTGGGATGATTCAGATACATCTGAATCTGAATCTGAGTCAGAAGAGGAATGTGCCAATGTAGCCTTGATGGCAGACATAGAAGATCAGGAGGAAGGAACTTCAGGATCTGAATCTGACTCTGACGCTGAAGAGGTAATGGCTAAACTCACTAAAGAAGAACTTATCAAAGTGTTATCAGAAGTTCTGAAGAGCTATAACAATATTAAGCTCAAATACAAGAAGCGTCAAAGCAATCTTGTATCTGAGAATAATATTCTCAAATCAGAAGTAGCTGAGCTAAATGAAAAGAACTTAAAATTGAAAAATGATTCTGAATTAGCTCAACAAAACTCTGATTCTGAAACTGAATCTGAATGCAAAAATATTTTGGAAAAATATGATTATAGCTTTCTGAAGTTTCTTGCTAAAAGCATAGACATAAGCAAAATGGCTTCCATGATCTATGGAGTTAGCAGAAATAACAGAAAGGGAATTGGATATGAATCTTCCTCTGGAAAGGATTTAAATCCAAAACCTGTTGATAAAATTATCATCAAGAAGACTCCTTTATAATCTCACTTTAAATTTGGTCACTTGAATAATATTGAACAAACACGTTCTGAAAAGAATATTCATGTGTTTAAATCTAAGGCTAGTCAGAATAAACCTTATGTTGAAAAATAGAAGTTTAAACAAACCTTTAGAACAACTAACCCTAAAGGACCCAAGAAGATCTGGGTACCTAAAAGTAAAATAATTCCTGTTGCAGATGTTCTTAGCAGCAAGGTCAGGACGCCAATCATGGTACCTGGACTCTGGATGCTCTCGACACATGACAGGAGAAAGGTCTATGTTCCAAAGTATGGAGCTTAGATCTGGAGGTGATGTGAAATTTGGATGGAATCAGAAGGGCAAGATCATTGGATCTGGCACCATTGGAAATGGTAAACTTCCCTCTATTACTAATGTTTTACTTGTTGAAGGGTTAAAGCATAACTTATTGTCCATAAGTCAATTGAGTGACAATGGTTATGATATTACCTTTAATCAAAAATGTTGTAAAGCTATTAGTCAAAAGGATGGCTCTATCCTATTTAGTGGTAAGAGGAAAAACAATATTTATAAAATAAATCTTTCAGAACTTAAGGTTCAGAATGCTAAATGCCTCTTGTCTGTTAATGAAGAGCAATGGGTCTGACACAGAAGATTGGGGCATATTAATATGAGACGTATATCTCAGATTAATAAACTTAATCTTGTCAGAGGACTTCCTAATCTGAAGTTCACCTCAGATGCTCTTTGTGAAGCATGCCAAAAAGGGAAGTTTTCAAAATCATCTTTTAAATCAAAAAATGTTGTTTATACTTCCAGACCACTAGAATTGCTTCATATTGATCTGTTTGGACCAGTGAAAACTGCATCCATCAGAGGCAAGAAGTATGGATTAGTCATTGTTGATGACTATAGTAGATGGACATGGGTAAAGTTCTTAAAACACAAGGATGAGTCACATTCTGTGTTCTTTGACTCCTGTAAACAAGTCCAGAATGAAAAAGATTTCAAAATTATAAAAGTCAGAAGTGATCATGATGGTGAATTTAAAAATAAATATTTTGAAAAATATTTTAATGAAAATGGCATTGCTCATGATTTTTCCTGTCCTAGAACTCCACAACAAAATGGGGTTGTAGAGAGGAAAAACAGAACTTTGCAAGAAATGGCCAGAACCATGATCAATGAGACTAATCTGGCAAAACACTTTTGGGCAGAAGCAATCAACACAACCTGTTACATTCAGAATAGAGTGTCTGTAAGACCTCTTCTGGAGAAGACTTCATATGAATTGTGGAAGAACAGAAAGCCCAACATTTCATATTTTCATCCTTTTGGATGTATTTGCTATATGTTGAATACTAAAGAAAATCTGAACAAGTTTGATTCCAAAGCACAGAAGTGTTTCATGCTTTGATATTCTGAACGCTCTAAAGGCTACAGAGTATACAACACTGAGACACAGATTGTGGAAGAATCTATTCATGTTAGATTTGATGATAAGTTTGGCAGTAAAAAGCCAAAGCAGTCTGAAGACTCTGCAGATAGAGAAGTAGTCTTCACAGACTCTGAAAGCTCAGGGGTAGACAAAGCTCAAGTGAAGGAACCAGAAGCAACGCCAAATGCAATTCCTTTAACTTCTCAGATGAACAATTTAAACATTTCTAAAGAATCAAATGTTAGAGGATCATCTTCCAGAATCAAAGCTTCTCATCCAGAGAATGTTATTATTGGAAAGAAGGATGATCCCATTAGAACAAGATCCTTTCTTAGATCATCTGAAGCATCATTATTTGGACTGGTGTCAATAATTGAACCAACTTCTGTAGATGAAGCTCTGCAAGACAATGATTGGATTATTGCCATGCAAGAAGAGTTAAATAAATTCACCAGAAATGATGTGTGGGATTTAGTTCAAAGACCAAAAGGATTCAATATAATTGGAACTAAATGGGTCTTCAAAAATAAGCTTAATGAGAAAGGAGAAGTTGAAAGAAATAAGGAAAGGCTTGTTGCTCAAGGGTACAGTCAACAAGAAGGTATTGATTATACTGAAACTTATGCTCCAGTGGCAAGGTTAGAATCTATATGCCTTCTTATTTCATTTGCTGTACAATATAACATCACTCTGTATCAGATGGATGTTAAAAGTGCCTTTCTAAATGGTATTATAGAAGAAGAAGTTTATGTCCACCAGCCTCCTGGTTTTGAGAGTGAAAAATTTCCAGATCATGTTTTCAAACTAAAGAAATCTCTGTATGGTTTAAAACAAGCTCCCAGAGCTTGGTATGAGAGATTGAGCAATTTTCTTCTGGAGAAAAATTTCATCAGAGGCAAAGTGGACACAACACTCTTTTGTAAATCATTTAAGAAAGATCTTCTAATTTGTCAAATTCATGTGGATGATATCATATTTAGATCTACCAATACTATGCTGGGAAAGGAGTTTACTCAATGTATGCAGGCAGAATTTGAAACGAGCATGATGGGAGAACTGAGATTCTTTCTAGGAATTCAAGTCAACCAAACTCCAGAGTGCACTTACATACATCAAACCAAATATGTTAAAGAACTTCTGAAGAAATTTAACATGACTGATAGTAAGCTGGCCAAGACTCCCATGCATCCAACCAGTTCACTAGGCAAGAAAGAGGTAAGTAAGAAAGTAGATCAGAAACTCTACAGAGGTATGATAGGATCTCTTCTTTACTTAATTGCTTCTAGACTTGACATTTTGTTCAGTGTATGCCTGTGTGCTAGATTCCAATCAGATCCTAGAGAATCACACTTGATAGTTGTCAAGAGGATTCTAAGTTATCTGAAAGGTACTTCTAATGTGGGTTTGTGTTACAGAAAATCTGATGATTTCAAATTAGTTGGATTCTGTGATGCTGACTACACTGGAGACAGAGTGGAAAGAAAAAGTACTTCTGGAAGTTGTCAATTTCTAGGAAGAAATCTAATCTCTTGGTACAGCAAGAAGCAACCCACAATTGCATTATCAACCACAGAGGCAGAATATATTGCTGCTGGTGGATGTAGCACGCAGATGCTCTGGATGAAAAGTCAGCTAGAAGACTATCAGATATTTGAAAGTAACATTTCTATATTCTGTGATAATACTTCTGCTATATGTTTGTCTAAAAACCCCATTTTAGACTCTAAGGCAAAACATATAGAAATTAAGCATCATTTCATCAGAGACTATGTTCAGAAGGGAATTATAAATTTGGCCTTTGTTGACACAGATCATCAATGGGCAAATATTTTCACAAAATCCCTTGTTGAAGATAGATTCAAATTTATTCTGAAAAATATTGGTATGGATTTTTATCCAGAATAATATTTGTCAGAAGCAGATTTTACAGATGCAAAAATGCTTAATGCTCTGAAGTATTTCTTCTGATTTCTTATTCATTGTCTTTAATTATTTTTTTGTGTGAAACTCTGAACTAACAATCCTCAGAGGATCTGAACGTTGGTTAACGTTTCATTTTTCAAGAGAATTCAGAAGCACATGCAAGCAAACACGTGTCACTCTGAATCTGCAAAGGTGGCATGCACACTACTGAAGAGACGTTTGAGGTGAAGTTTGAATAGTGAAAATCTTGATTTTCCCCCCCAAATTGTCAGAATCAATAAATGCTTGAAATGATTTTTATTCTTTTTCATTAAATGCTTTGTGTGAACGTGCTTTTATCTGACTATTTGTATGCCTAAGTGTTTAGTATAAATATCACACTTCTCACCACTTTCACACTTTTCACTTCTCAATCGTTTTTGCATTTCTGTCTTCTCTTCTCTCTTCACAAAAACCTTAAGCGTTTGACAAACTCATCTTCAATGGCAACTTCATCATCTACTGCTGCTCAGTTTCAATCAACCATGGCTGCAGTTACTTCTACAAATATGGGTGTGACTCCATATACGACACCAAAGAGAACTTTGTTAACACCTGTTGAAAAACTGGAGGTTCTCTGTGAATCAATGGTGGAATTTGATTCACTGGCTGAGAATGGGTTTGAGTTTCGCTCCACTATAGATGCTCAAGGATGGGTGAAATATTTTGACAGGATTTTTGGACCAGTCTACCCCCTTCTGGTGAAAGAATTCTGGATCCATGCTGCTGTATACCCTAAGTTCATTTTATCTTTTGTTCTAGGTAAAGAGATAATCATCACAGAAGATCTGATCAGGAAACTCATTGGATATGAGGAGACAGATGGAGCATCTCACTTGCCAGCTGAGCGTGTAGATATGGATGAAGTATATGAGGAAGTGATGACTGCTGGACAAGCTTCTAATAAGTTCAAAGATCTGAAGTCTGACTACAAGATCTGGGCTAAGATTTTCATGGGATGCATTCATCACAGAAAGTCTACAAACTCTCCAGACTATGTCAACAATGAACAACTCTACTTTATGTATTGCTTAAGTCAGAGCACCAAGGTAGATCTTCCCTATATTCTGTTTATGCACTTATGGAATCATATAAATGCCTCTAGAGAATATGTGAAAGAAAAAGGTCAGAAGATCAGAACTTGGATTCCTTTTGGAAGGTTAATTTCAGATCTTCTAACAGAAAATGGACTGGTGACTGCTCTATACGCTGCTAGAGTCACAGGTGAACTGGAATTCATTCTTGGAAAGCCTCTGAATTCCAAAAGTCTTCAGAGACTAAAAATAGTAGAAGAACTCACAACAGCACCCAAGAAGCTGAATATCACTGAACTTAGTCAGAAGAGAATCCCTGTAGATGACTACCCTCTGTTCTTTGCTGAAGAACCCAGAGAAATTATAGTGAGTTATATTGATGCTTGCAAGGCAGATGGAACGCCAATTCCTGTAGATATTCTGAAGAGAGCAAGGGAACCATTGCCTGTTGTAGAAGAAGAGATCCCAAGAAAAAGAAGTCAATCAGAAGCAGAAGCTGCACCTGTTCAGAAGAAGCCCAAGGTTGCTAAGAAGCCTCAGAAGCTGATAAAGAGGAAAGCATCTGGAGACACTCCTTCTGTTCCTGCTAAACGTATCAAGATTAAAGGTAACAAATCTTCTGTATCTTCTGTAAATAATACTGTTGTAAATGATTCAACAATTAAGTCTATTCCAAAACCACCTTCTACCCAAAAACAATCTGTTACTGCTCCACCTCATGTATTTGTTCCATCCCCACAAAAATCATCTAATCCTGCTTCCATCTCACCTATCAAACCCTCTACTACAAAATCATCTGTACCAAAACCAACAACAACAAAACCACAAAATCAGACTCCACACCCAGAAATACCAACAAAACTATCTGCACCACAAAAACGACAATCAGAACAACAACCAGAAAAACCATCTGAACTACACAAAGAAAAACCATCTGAACAACAACAACAACCATAAGAAAAATAGTATGTATCACAACAAACACAACAACCAGAAAAACAATTTGATCAACCACAAACACAACAACAAGAAAAACAACCAGAAAAACCACCATCAACCATATCTGAACCCATTGCATCTGTTCTAGTTACCTTTGAACCAATAAAAGTTACATCTGATCCACCCACATCAGAACCACCTACATCTGAACCCCCATCCAAACCTTCTGAAAATCCTTCAGAATCAACCAACCCATCTGGAACCAATATTCCTGAGACAGAGGTTCTTGATGTTACACCTCTCAAAACTGTCTTTCAAGTGTACTCTACCTCTTGCACACCAACCACATCATCCAATTCCTCAGAATCTGATATACACCCAAATTTTCTGGTATCCCCCTCTCACAGAGATTCTGAGGTAAACCAACCAGAACCCCCTGTATCTTCTGAAGTTCTTATTCCAGATCCTATTCCAACACCTAAACCATCTTCTGAAATCACCCTTCCCAATCCTACACCCAAGTCAAGCACATCTGAGTGTGTACCCTCTGCTTCTCTTAAACTGTTTTTATCACACCTTCACAAACTTCCCCATGGTTTAAAAATAAAAGATTTCTATGACAGATTTGAACCATCTGAAACCATCACTCCTCTCAAACCCAAACTTACTATCATTCTACCATCTGTGCTTCAATCCTACATTAAAACAATGTCAGCAGTACCTTCATCAGATCCAAAACCATACTCTGCTATATCTGCTAAAGCTGATATACCTGCTTCATCTGATAAACCTGATAATTCTGATAAACCTGCTACTTCTGATAAACCTGCTAAATCTGCTTTTCAACCTTACTCTAATAAACCCTTTGATGTGGTTTCCTATCACACTAAAGCAAAACCAAATCTGTTGAATGCCGTAAACAGATCAAAACCTGACAAATCCCCTGAAATTCCTTTCATACCTTACTACCTTCCTCCTCTGATCTCCATTCACAAATCCATATTTCCACCTACTCCCCAACCAAAGCCAATAACCTTGGAAACTCTGTTACACCCCAGACCTAGACTAAATGTTGATCATTTATTTACAGGTTTTTTGCAAGAAATACAGAAGTATTTAGGTACTGTACAGAGGAAGTGTTCAGCAACAATGGATGCAAAGGAATCTGATGTCATTTGGAATGGCTTCATAAACAGATTCAACACTGTAGCATCAAATCTGAAGAACATATGTTCTGATGATGCGAAGCTCAGATTTACTGAAGCTGCTAGAAGTCTGTTCTGGACTGTTAAGAGATCTGGACCACTGCTTCTTACAGATGATCCTTCATCATCAGAAGAGAATACTGAATCTGCATCTGAAGACAACCCTCTGGCCATGACTCTGATAGAACATCCTTCTGGCTCTACTGCTCCTAGCTCTAAAGCCCCTATGGAAATTGACTCTGTTCAAGCTTCAGAAACTGTTCCACCTTCTTCATCTAAGATTAAGAAAGAACATCTAGATCTTGAAGATAAGATTGCAGTTCTGGAAGCTGGTCAATCAAAAATCAAGTCATGGATGGCTAAACAAGATAAGAAGTCTGAAGACATGACCCAGTGGATGTCCCAACAGGATCAGAAGAATGAAACAATGGCTAAATGGATGTCAAAACAAGAACAGTCCTCTTCTGAGATCACGGATCTGTTGAAGATGCTTTTGTCCAAACACTCTTAGTTTATTCATTTTTTTCATTCTGATGTTTGCATCTGATGTTTGCTTATGTATTTTGAATATCTTCTGATGTGTGTACTCTTGCTCTGAATTGAATGAATGTTTCAAAGTTTTCTCCACATGATTTATCTCATTTACTGTTTCCTTTTATTTGTCTTTTCAAAGTTATTACTTTTTGCTTATGACAAAAAAGGGGGAGAAAATATAGATCTGAACTGTTTAACTAAACTTCACCAGAATGAAACTTCAGAACATTTGATAAGTACACTCTGTAAAAGAAACTCTGAGACTCTCAGATCATTTGACAATTATCAGACTCAGACTCTGAAATATGCAAGACACTCTGACTCTCAAATGTTAAAGAACAATCAAGCTCTAACTCTGAAAAATACTCAAGACAAAAGGGAAGTTTCTATTCCTTATTTGTATTTAATTCAGGGGGAGATTCATCATCTCAGGGGGTGTCATAATTATTCTATTTTCAATTAAACAAAATTTCTGATGTTTTTGTCATCATCAAAAAGGGGGAGATTGTTAGAACACAGATTGGTTCTTAATAATATCTCTATGTTTTGATGATAACTATTATGAAATTTTGTAATTAAGAATTATATACTCTAAAATTTGCTTAAGAGTTTTTACTGCAGATATTAAAGTAATTATCACTCCAGAAGCAAATCAGAACTGAACATAAGAAATATGCTAGACTCTGAAGCGCCAGATGCATCCATTAGAAGATTCTGAATGCTGCCAACAGAAGATCCTGAGCGTAGCCTCTAGAAGGATCTGAAGCAGAAGCTCCAGAAGAATCTGAAGCAAGTCAGAAGCATCTGAACCAAAGAAGAATTCTGTATGAAGAGTTTTTCAAAGCATAGTTACTACAGAAGATTCTGAAAGTACTAAAGCTGCCAGCACTGAGGATCTGACTCAAATATGCTCTGAACATACACACGCTAAAAGCACACCTGTTGCAAAGACTCTGATTCAGCAAAGCTCTGATCAACATCAGAAGGCTCTGATCAAATTAGACTCTGATGAATCTTGCTGAAAATTGAAGAAGAAGAATTCAAAGATTATGTCCGTTGGAATAATCCAAACGACTCTTTCCTTATTTATGCTAGACACAAGAACACAGACAAAAAGGATTTCTCTGTGCTTTCTTCGTCTAGGAAAGGTCACTTGATGTGAAGACAAAAAGGCTCAAACCTTTTGTGACACTCTTCTCAACGTGAAGCTCTCTTGGATCAAGCTGCCTATAAAAGCAAGTCTTCACCCATCTTCTTCAATTGACGTTTTATCTGAAAGAAATCAATATTCAAAGCTCTCATACTATTCATATTCTTTCTAAGAATTCATTTCTTTGTTCTTAATATTAAGTGAAAAATCACAGTTGTGATAAAGCTTTTTAGAAGCAATTTAAACACTTGTATTTGTTATTACATTTGATTGTAAGAAAACCTTAAGAAGATCCAGTTAGGATCAGTAGTTCTTGAGAAGACTTTGAACAGTTTTTCTTAGTGCTTACCATTGTAATCAGTTGATTAAATAGTGGATTAAGTCCTTGATTGAGAAAGGCAAATCAGTCTAGGAAGGGTGGACTGAAGTAGTTGAGTTCAACGAACCAGGATAAAAATACTTGAGTTTTATTTCTAAGTTTTTATCTTCATACTTATTCAACCCCCCTTCTAAGTATTTTCTCACCTTCACACTTAAGCTTCTTGCATTTGAGCTTAATCTGATTATAATTTTTCAGGACTTCTGATAAGACTTTAATAAGCTCTTCCCCTAGTGAGATCAGAAAGTACCTCTTCTGAGTCAGATTCTGAATCAGACTCAGATCCAGATGATTCTTCATTCTGATCTTCAATACCAGAGCCATATTGGCGCATTCATCTTCAGATTCTGATGAGGATCCAGATTCATCAGAGTCATCCCATGTAGCCATTAGAACTTTCTTCTTGTGCTCAGGCTTTCTTCTGGGATTTTCTTTCTGAAGCTTTGGACATTCACTTTTGTAATGACCAGGTTGTTTGCATTCAAAACAAACAACTTCCTTCTTTCCAGATCTTTTTGGTCCAGATGACTCCTTGCGCTGATCTGGCTTTTTGAAGTTCTTGAACTTCCTCTTCTTGTGCTTCCAGAGTCTGTTGATTCTTCTAGACAGCAAGGATAGTTCATCATCTTCTTCTTCAGAAGAAGATTCTTCAGAGCTTTCTTCTAACACCTGCAAAGATTTTACAAATTTGTTAGATTTTAAGGCAATAGACTTACCTTTCTTTTGAGGCTCATCTTCCTGAAGTTCAATTTCATGGCTCCTAAGAGAGTTGATTAGCTCCTCCAGAGTGATCTTGTTCAGATCCTTGGCAAGCTTCAGAGCAGTGACTATAGGTCTCCATCTGATAGGAAAGCTTTTGATGATCTTCTTCACATGATCAACAGTTGAGTAGCCTTTGTCCAGAACTTTTAGACCAGCTGTAAGGATCTGAAATCTAGAGAACATAGTTTCTATAGACTCAGATTCTTCCATCTTGAACGCTTCATACTTCTGTATTAACGCCAGAGCCTTGGTCTCTTTCACTTCAAGGTTTCCTTCATGAGTCACCTTCAAGGACTCAAACATGTCAAATGCAGTTTCTCTATTAGTGATCTTCTCATACTCAGTGTGAGATATTGCATTTAACAAGATTGTTCTAGCCTTGTGGTAATTTCTAAACTCCGTCTTTTGGGCTTCAGTCATAGATTTTCTGTCTACTTTCTTGCCATTCCCATCAGTGGGATGAACATATCCATCTATGACCAAGTCCCATAAATCAACATCATAACCAAGGAAGAAACTTTTTATCCTATCCTTCCAATAATCAAATTTCTCACCATCAAACATAGGGGGTTTAGTGTTGATTCTGTCCCTTTCTTCATATCTGTTAGATGTTGAAGTTTCAGCCATAATAACAACCAAATATATATCAAAGTTTTTCTCACTGGATCTTTTCTGTCACTGTGAAGTGGTAGCACACACAGAACCGGAGCTCTGATGCCAACTGAAGGTTAGAAAATACTTAGAAGGGGGGGGGGGGGGTTGAATAAGTATGTAGAAGGCTATGTACTAAAAAGGTCTCAGCCTTTTTGTCTTCACATCACATGACCTTTCCTAGAAGTAGAATGCATAGAGAAATCCTTTTTGTCTATATTCTTGTGTCTAGCATAAATGAGGAAAGAGTCGTTTGGTCATTCCAACGGACATAACTTTGAATTCTTCTTCAACAAGTTTCAGCAAGTATCATCAGAGTTTGGATTTATCAGAGCCTTCTGATGTTCATCAGAGTTTGCTGAATCAGTGTCTTTGCAGCAGGTGTGCTTTCAGCGTGTAATTGTTCAGAGCAGAGTTTGGGATCAGATCCCCAATACTGGCAGTGTTAGTACTATCAGAGTCTTCTGAAACAACTGTGCTTGAAACTCTTCATACAAAATTCTTCAATGTTTCATATGCTTTTGGATTCTGCTTCAGATTCTTCTATAGCTTCTGCTTCAGATCCTTCTGTAGACAGAACTCAGAATCTTCTGGAGGCAGCATTCAGAATCTTCTAACAGATGCTTCTGACGCTTCAGAGCCTTGCATATTTTTGATGTTCAGATCTAATTTTCTTCCAGAATGATATTCACTTTAATATCTGCAGCAAACATTCTTAAACAAATTTTAGAGTTTATAATTCTTGAATACAAAATTTCATAAGAGTTATCATCAAAACATAGAGATATTATTAAAATCCAATCTGTGTTCTAACAACTATGACCTAAGAGCGAATGCGTCGTATATCACCCAAAGGGTGTACACTAAACACTCTAGGTCCTTGAGAGGAGGCCCCTCAATTACCATTTCTCAAGCATCTTAAGGCTCGTAGCATGCCACACTTGTCATTCTTTATTAAGTGTTTTATGAATGTTTGAAAATGAGAAGAGAAGAAAGGACACTAATGGGAGACTAATCAATCCTAAAAGTTATCATGCAAAGTGGACTTAAAGTTGAGTTTGAAAGGGAGCTACCTAATGTTATCATGCATGTTTAGAACCCTAATGTATATCATAACCTCTCTTGGACAAGATAGGTTAAAAATCCTATGGGAAGAAAGACAAAAGAAGAAGAAGAAACAACAAAAGAAACATGCAAATGAAATAATGCACACATTGAATGCACAAGTAGAATGAAAGTGGGAGGAAAATAGTGTGGGGCAGTAGCCTCCACAAGATGATCTCAACCAAGCATGCATATGGAAATGAAATGAAAAAAAAAGAGTAAGGTAACACAAGAAACCAACCAAACAAGAGCAAACCACACAAAGATGCATCAAAAGTGGGATGAAATGACCTAAGTCAAACAACATCAACCACACCACCAAAATTAAACTAAATAAAAGGTAAAACAAAACCTAAATCCAAGTGAGGATGGGAGACCAAATGAGGGCAGCAAGGACCTCATAATAGGTACTCAACCATAAGCATCACCCATCAAAACAAAGAAGCACCAAAAGTGTCCTCAAGGATTAATCATTCTAGGTATGCTTCAAATACCTCCAAAGGAGGGACCAAGCCACCTTAAATGACACTCCAAGGTCATTGGACAGAAGGTAAAGATGAAGAGGAAAGATCAAAAGCAAAAGCAAAGCATAACAAAAAGAAATGCAAATAAAAACATAAAGGAATGCAAATAAGCTATACATTGAAACCCTAATTGAAAGCTCAAAAGAACACAAATAAAAGAACAAGGAAGAAACAATATCATGACCTAAAATTGAGCAAACATCATCCTTAACATGTTAGAAACATGAAACAAAAGTCATTGAGAGTTCAAAGGATCCAAAAATGTCATATCCAAGTCAATCTAGGTCAAGGTGCATGTGTGAACCTCCCTTGGAGGTAACTTGACTTGCAAGTTACCTCAAAAATAGGAAAATGGTTCAAAAATAATTAAATAAACTGCACAAGGTACTTAAATAAGTTGGCAAACAAAGGCCAAAAGCTCAAAGCAAATATCCCCTCAAAGCACCATCAAAAGAAAATAATATTCAAGATGTACCACTTTGAAATGGGAGAATCGAGGGTCAAACGAAAAACACCAAAAGTCAACCATAAAGTCAACCAACCAGGGGCAAAATGATCCTCAAATATTGTTCAACTCATCATGGATATGAGGATCAATTTTCATTCATTGGATCAAAAAGGATCAATTTTCAAACAATATCACAATTTAACTCATTTAAAAACACCTCCAATGTTTAATTATATTTAAAAATGGAAAATAATTTGAAAAATAAAATAAAAAATGTCTAAAAATAATAGGCATCTCAAGGTTTGTAAAAAATATTTTTGTGGAATTTTTGGAGCATTGGAGATATTTTTAATAAATTAAATTCAAACAAGAATAAAAGAAAAAACTAAAAGAAATAAAGGAAAAAAGAAAATGCAAGAAAAAGACACAACCAATGGATAAGCATACCAGTAAACAAATCTGAGGGCCTAGAGCGCGCCACGCAAGCGCTGAGGGGTTTAAGTGAAACACAACGTTTCACTGGGGGATTGGGTGCGCTCAGTTGACTCACGCACACGGCGAGTCTTAATCTCATTCATCCATTCCAAAAGTATTCCAATCCAATGATCTACATCATGCCACGCATGCAAAACCCTAGTCAACTAATTGAAATCAAATCTCACACGTTGGATCAGTGTACCAAGTCAAGGAAGTCAGCCAGATCGTGTGGCTAGTGACTCATCTTCTCCAATTCAAACCTGAGAGATGGAGGGAAGCTCAGTGGTGGCCGGAGAAGACTTTGGTCGTCTTCTCCGGCGAGGGGAACAGGGCTCAGATGCAAAACTTTACCAATTCTAACAAACCTTATATGAAAATTGATCTACAACTCATGAGGATCACGAATCCATGGCTAGTTTTCCTTAATTCCTCATAACAAATCCAAATCGAAGCCAAACAGTTTTACTCATCAAAACCAAAAGTTCACAAACCTCACTCAATTTGGTCCAGAAATCATCTATAGGTTATGGAGATCACATATAGAGCAAGAATTAACCAAAACATCACAAGCACAAGCCATACCAGATCAAAACAGTTTGGAGCTTCATCCAACAATCATCACAAATGCTAGTTTATTTTAGTGAATAATGATCTACATGTTGTCTAGGTCTCAAATATGCAAAAATGGCAGAGAATCATGTCATATTCAGAGAGTAAGGTTGATTTGTAAATACCTAGTGGAGAACTTCCACTGAGCCTTCAATTGATGCTTAAGCTTGAAGAAAAGTATCCAGAAACGTTCAGTGATCTTCAATGAAGCCTTTGCAACCTTTAATTTTGCTTGAATCTTGCTAAATCTCAAAAATCATATTTCACTTGTTCTTCACTCTTTTCAAATGCTATTCCTTCAATTCTGCTTCCAAAACGAGCTCTGATGATTTGTGAATGATGGAAAGCTTATATGCAATGGATTTGGAAAGGAATAAAGCCCAATGGCAGTCCCTAGAGCCCAATTGCATATCCATGGGATTGGAGTTTTTCCCTTTGCCATGTGCATGAAAATCCTTCCAATTTGGCTCCAAAATGATGCAAATCACTTGCTGGTAACATGAGGAGTGTGAATGGCTGGGATTTAATCCTTGTTTGATCTCAATGGTTGATATTACCAGTGTGACTTAAGCTTGAAGAAAGCTTGAAAATGGCTCATCAAAACACACCAAATTCAAAATCTATATTGCCATTGTATTTGAAATATAGTTTGCACTCAAAATATGTATCTACTTGCACAAAAATGATCCATAATGAATTAAATCCAATTTTCTCATTTTAAAGCTTTTTCCATGAAAATCACTTTGGGAATTCACCATTCCAAGACAAATTCATGACTTCTCAAGGCTTGGTTGAACAATTGACACGATTTGGAGCATATTTGATGTTGGAAAAATATTCATTTGAAGTGTGCAAGTTGGTGAAATGGACCTATAATTTTATGACCTATAATCTCACTTTCCCAAAATACCCCTGACTTGCAAGCCTCATAACTTGAGTTATACAAATCAGATAACAGACTTCTAGTACTTTTTGGAAAGCTAAGACCATGACCTACAACTTTCATGTTCATCAAAAGTTGAGGAGAAACATAATTCTAGGTAAAAAATGGCTTAGAAGTTGGTTGACTTTTGTTGACCAAAATCACATTCATCTGATGACCTGTAACTTGTCTGCATCATAATTTGAGTTCTATAAATCCAATCAAGGACTTCTAGTACTCAAAATAAAGCTAAGAACATTCTCTAGAAGTTTCATTTTGGTCAAAAGTTGAGATGAAACTTGTATCTTGAGATAGGTGGTCTTGAATTTGGGGACTAAACAGGGGATTTTACACTGAGAACCCTAATTTAGTAACTTCTCACACTCTTGATTCTTGATGAATTGATCTTGAAATGATATATTAGACACCTCAAAACAACATCCCATAACCATAGAGACTTGGAATTGAGTTTTAATCTCCTTCAATTTCACAGTTGACTGAGGATTAACCAGATCAAAACCCTAGCTGCAACATTCTTGACTGTGGCTTCTTTCACATCACACAACAACTTGAATAAGCTCCAACATGGCTCTAAAAGCACTCAATGATCTCTCTCAACATCTTATATCCATAATCATGAATTCACAATCCTCTGATGAGCTTTAACTGGCCTCCAAGTTAGGAGCTGACCCACATACATCCATCAATCCTTTCACAAGACTATTGCCCACTTCTAGATGACTTGATGACCATTCAAACTTGAGTAACACCCCTTGCTTAGGCTCAACCCTCTGAGTAGACTCCTCTTGCTGTGCACAACCTCTTAATCCCCTATTCAATGAAAAATGTTATGCAATGCAAATGCTAGAAAGAAATGAAATGAAACGAAACATAAACCAAGTTAAGAAAAGGTTGGGCAAATTTTGGGGTGCTTTAAAAGAGATTAGAACTCAATGGTTTTCAAAAAACAATTTAAACCCCGAACGGGATAGCGAAAGCATTTGTTCCGCCTTAGAGTTGCGACTAGCGTCAACAACCAACGTGAGACAAAAGTCTTTAAACCATTATTTTCTTCTGAAAACTATTTTGAATTTATTAAACCACGCCGGTGACTAGTCGAATCCTCGAAGAACTAAGGCATTGCATACCGATTTCCCGTATTTATATTCTAAGAAACCTTTTTGCCTTTCTTTAATTTAGCCTTTACTTTTGCATCCTTTACCTTAAACCATATCCAACCTAGATAAACATAGTAACACCCGAGAACACTAGTTTGATTACGAGTCCTTGTGGGATCGATATCTTTTATTACTATGCGATAGACTTACACTTGCAGTTAGTTCGGTTAGACTTATAAAACCGCGATCAGTTGGTCCGTCCGGCCAGTGTAGTTGTTAAGTTTGTCCTTAGGATAGAGATTGTGTATCTTTTAACCTAGTGTTGTTATTGTTAAGTAGTATGGCAGGAAGGAACGATGCTGCTTTGGATGCTGCTATGCAAGCGATGGCGCAAGTGGTTGCTAATCAGAACCAAGCTGCGGGTGCGCAATTTGGGGATTTGGCACAGTTTCAGAGTAACAAGCCGCCGACGTTTGAAGGAGGAGTTTTAGATCCTGAAGCTGCGCAGAAGTGGCTGAAGGCGATTGAGAAAATTTTCAGGACGATGGGTTGTAGCGATGAGCAAAAGGTGAGGTTTGGTACTCACATGCTGGAAGGTGAAGCTGAGGCTTGGTGGGACAACAGTCGCCAGAGATGGGTGACTGAAGGAACTACGATCACTTGGGATGTAGTTCGAAAGGGTTTTCTGGAGAAGTACTTTTCGGAAGACATACGAAGTGCTAAAGAGATAGAGTTCCTAGAGCTGAAGCAGGGTGATCTGACCGTAGTTGAGTATGCTGCGAAATTTGAATCGCTGGTGCAATATTGTCCTCATTACAATACTGAAGATGTGATGACCTCTAAGTGTTTGAAATTTGAGAATGGGCTGCGTCCGGAAGTTAAGTTGGGGATTGCTTGTCAGAAGATAAGGAATTATCCGGAGTTGGTAAGCAGAAGCAGGATCTATGATAATGACAACCAGGCCAGGATTGCACATTATAAGGCGGTGAATGACCGTAAAGGTAAGCAGAGATTTGGTGGTACTCCTTATAGTGTTCCTGCTGATAAGGGAAAGCACAAGGCTGCTTCTAATAAGAAGCCTAGAGAAGGGAAAACATCTGCTGATTTGAAATGTTTTCGGTGTGGTGGCGCGGCTCACCGTGCTAATGAATGTCCTAAGGAGGTGCATAAGTGCTTCAGGTGTGGTAAGCCAGGCCATGTAATAGCTGATTGCAGAGCCACTATGCCTACCTGTTATAACTGTGGTGAGAAAGGGCATATCAGTATGCATTGTGAGAAGCCGAAGAAGTCTCAGGCGTCTCAGGCCAGTGGTAAAGTGTTTGCTGTAGTGGGAACTCAAGCTGCCAGTGAAGAGCGTTCTATCAAAGGTACTTGTTTCATCAATAATATTCCTTTGACTGCTATTGTCGATACGGGTGAAACCCGCTCGTTCATTTATGTTAATTGTGTGAAGAGGTTAGGATTGGTGTCGTCTACTCTTGATCGAGGGATGACTATTGAAACTCCCTCTATTGGTTCAGTGATTTCTTCTTTAGTGTGCTTGAAGTGTCCACTGACTATTTTCGGTAGAGACTTTGGAGTAGACTTGATTTTTCTACCACTCGGTAATTTGGATGTTATTCTGGGTATGAACTGGTTGGAGTTCAACCGAGTTTACATTGATTGTTTTCGGAAGGTGTTGTTGTTCCTTACTCCAGAAGGGGAAGCAATGGCGGATTCCTTGTCTAATAAGGAATTGAGGACCCTGTTGGAAGACGAAGCTAAGATGTTTTCTTTATTTGGGTCATTGTCTGTTGACAACAAGACGTCAGTGCAAGAGTTGGCTGTGGTGAATGAATTTCCTGAAGTATTTCCTGATGACATTTGAGAATTGCGTTGCAGGTACTAAAAGATAATAAGCTGTTTGCTAAGCTATTAAAGTGTGAGTTCTGGTTGAAGACAATGAGTTTCTTGGGGTATGTAATATCCGGTGATGGTATATCGGTGGACCCATCGAAAGTGAGTGCAGTGTTGCAGTGGGAACCGCCGAAGACAGCGAGGAAATTAGAAGCTTTTTTGGTTTGGCAGGTTATTACCGAAGGTTTATCGAGGGGTTTTTTAACTTGGCGTTGTCATTGATGCAGTTGACGAGAAAGAATCAAGTTTTCGTATGGGATGCTGCTTGTAAAGAGAGCTTTGAGGAACTGAAAAGGAAATTGACTACGGGACCGGTGTTAGTGTTGCCGACTCCGAGTGAACCTTTTGTGGTGTACTGTGATGCGTCTAAGATGGGATTGGGCGGAGTTCTTATGCAAGATGGTAAGGTGGTAGTGTATGCTTCGCGGCAACTGAGGGTGCATGAAAGGAATTACCCTACTCATGACCTTGAGTTGGCTGCGGTAGTTTTTGTGTTGAAGATCTAGAGGCACTATTTGTATGGTTCGAGGTTTGAGGTATTCAGTGACCATAAGAGTCTGAAATATCTGTTTGATCAGAAGGAGCTAAATATGAGACAGAGGAGATGGTTGGAATTCTTGAAATATTATGATTTCAACTTGAGTTATCATCCAAGGAAGGTGAATGTGGTAGCTGATGCCTTGAGCAGGAAAGCAATTCATATGTCGGCTTTAATGGTGAAAGAGATGGAACTAATTGAGCAATTCAGAGATCTAAGCATGGTTTGTGAGACTACGACCGATGGTGTAATGTTGGGCAAGTTGCAGGTGAATAATGATTTCATGGATTTGATTAAGGAAAGCCAAAAGCTAGATGTGAAGTTAGTAGATTTGATACCTAGGGTGGAGAGCGACCCCAACAGTGATTTTAAGTTGGATAATACAGGTGTGTTGAGATTCAGAGGCAGGATTTGTGTGTCGGATAATGAAGAACTGAAGAATTCAATTCTGAATGAGGGACATCGTAGTAGTCTAAGTATCCATCCGGGAGCTACGAAGATGTACCATGATTTAAGGAAGTTATTTTGGTGGTCCGGTATGAAAAGAGATATAGCTCAATTTGTTAATGCTTGTTTGACATGTTAGAAGTCGAAGGTAGAGCATCAGAGACCTTCTAGATTTATGCAACCGTTGGAAGTTCCGGTTTGGAAATGGGATTGTATCACTATGGATTTTGTTACGGGTTTGCCGAACACGGGGAGAGGATTTGACGCTATTTGGGTAATTGTGGATCGACTTACGAAGTATGCACATTTTGTACTGATCAATATCAGCTTTCCGTTGGTGAAGCTAGCAGAGATTTATATTCATGTAATTGTGAAGCTACAAGGTGTTCCGTTGAGTATCGTGTCGGATAGAGATCCGAGGTTTACTTCCGAATTTTGTAGGTGTTTGCAGGAAGCTTTGGGTACTAAGTTGAAGTTGAGTTCAACTTACCATCCACAAACTGATGGTCAGTCAGAGAGGACTATTCAGTCGCTGGAAGATTTTTGAGAGCTTGTGTGTTGGAAAAGGGTGGTACGTGGGATACTCATTTACCGTTGATAGAGTTCACGTACAACAACAATTACCATTCTAGTATCGGAATGGCACCGTTTGAGGCTTTATACGGTAGGAGGTGCAGAACTCCTCTGTGTTGGTATGAAACAGGTGAGAATGTGGTATTGGGACCAGAGATGGTGCAGCAGACTACTGAGACCATTCGGATGATTCGTGAGATAAAGAAAGCGTCTCAGAGTAGGCAGAAAAGTTATCATGATAACCGAAGGAAAGAATTGAAATTCAGTCCAGGTGATCACGTGTTCCTAAGGGTTAACCCAGTGACTGGTGTGGGTCGTGTGTTGAAGTCCAAGAAGTTGGATCCTATGTTTATTCGACCGTATCAGATTTTCCAGAGAATTGATGTTGTAGCTTATAGAATGGCGTTACCACCTGAATTTTCGAATTTTCATGACGTGTTTCATGTGTCGCAACTTCGAAAGTATGTCTCGGACCCATCTCATGTGATTCCGAGAGATTAAGTTCAAGTCCGGGAGAATCTTACAGTTGACACGATGCCGTTGAGGATCGAAGATCGTAAAATGAAACAACTCCGAGGAAAGGAGATATCTTAGGTGAAAGTGGCTTGGGGAGGTGCTGCAGGAGGCAGTGTGACCTGGGAATTGGAAAGCATGATGCGGGAAGTGTATCCAGAATTGTTTCTATCAGGTAATTTTCGAGGACGAAAATAATTAAAGTGGGGGAGAGTTGTAACACCCATTTTTAATTATTTAGTCTTTTGGTGTTATTTTATTTTGGTGTGTCCTTTGCAGGGGAGTGTATCGGAGCTCGAGAGTGGGTGTCCTTGAGTTATAGGAGTTATTCAATAAAATGTAGAGTTAATAATAATATAATATAATCAATAATGATGATAATCTAATTATTATTATTATTATTATTATTTGTATTATTATTATCATTAATAAAATAAGGATTAAAGGGGTATTAGAAGAGGTTGAGGGAAAGGAGAGAGTTAGAAACGATAAGTCAGTTTCAGAGAGAAGAGGAAAGAGGAAGAACAAGGAGGAAGAGAAGAAGGCTAGGGCTAACAGTTCTTCAGAGTCCTTCGTCAATCGGAGCATAAATCGAGGTAAGGGGGGAGAAACAGGTTAAGATTGGTAAATTGCATGAATAGGGTAGGGGGATTCCTTAAACCCGTAGGAATTTGGTGAATATGAATGATATATTGAAATGTTGATGATTATTATTGTTGGTATGATGAATTGTATGTGCATTCATGTGTCTATGAGCATGGCTTCCATTGACGACTTTGGGTACGTGTTGTTGTGAGATTGGGGAAGTTCTGAGTAACTTCAGTAGTTCTGAGGATGAACATAGGTGTGGGTTCTGGAGTTAAAATTGATAGAAAATGATAGAGTAGTGTTTATTGGTTGTAGTATTGATATGATTGAAGATAGAAGTAGAATGATAGGCTTGATTTTGAGCAAGATAACAGTTCTGGACTGTGAGGGTTTTGAGAGATTGCAGAACTCGCAAAGCGAGTAGCTAGCGAGCATGAAATTATGTGGGATAGGTATGGGGTATGGTGATGGGATCAGGGGGATCGTGTGACTTTAATTAAAATAATTAATTGGTGAACAATGTGTATGTGTGATGTATGGTGGTGTGACCAGGGGATCGTGTGCACCTTGTGTGCTTGAGTTCATTTGTTGTGCATTTGGTGTTATGCATATCATGGTGTTGGTAGGACGAATCATTGCTCAAGAGGAGTGCAGGTGATTCATCCATACTCCATTGCGGAGAACGGTGGGGATAGATCATGGCCAAGGAAGGGTGTATGTGATCTATCCATGGTTCAATTGAATGAACCAATGAGTCAGTATCGCATGCATGGTGTTGAGTTGCATATTTGCATTATGGTGTGTTGTGTTGTTGTTGGACAGTAGATCGTTTTTGATGAATGTTGGGTGATATTTTATTTGTTTGCTACCTTTATTTCATGTATTGTATTACCGATAATTTTGATCATATTTTCTCAACCCTTTGATGTTGTTGTGGTCTGTGCTTCTTCGGAAGTACAGATAATCCAGGTGCTTAGCTAGCTTGGATAATGGTGTGCGATTCGAGTCTTAGGATGCTCTGATACGTAGCACGGGACTTGGGTATTTATTTGTTTTTATGTTGAACTTGTTTTATTTCATGTGACGTATCATGTTGGTGAACATTTTCATGAATCTTTTGATGTAATTCGGCGGTTAGCCGAGAATGATGAATTAAATATTATTCCGCTGTTTTGTTTTGAAAACCTTTTTAATGAAGAGTATTATGGATTATCTGATATGATATCCCACTTGATGAGGGGTGACTCTGATGTTTATTTGGATTAATCGTATTTTATTTTAATTTTGAGAAGTGGGGTGTTACACTCACAGTGGGCATTGACATCAAAACATGGCGGATACGGCAGAATCTACAAACTAATCTTCTTCGACACTATCAACCAACATTTAAACAAATATGGCAACATCTGACTGTACGACATTGGCAACTAAGTGAAATGCTTCTTTGGCCTCCTTGGTCTTCGTCGAGCATGCTGACGCGGCTGATGACGGTATGACTGCTGACTCTGGAGGGGAACAGATATCTGATACACAGACCCAATAGGTTGTTGAATCTGAACACTCGAAATGTCTGAAAACTGAATCTAAGGTATCAGAGATTCTGGGATAGCATCATTTTCCTTCTCCCGTTCTTCTTGTGAACTGACAACTGATTCGCTTTCATAAACTGAGATCTCCGAGGTGTCTCGAATCTTTCCACTCTTGATTCCACTCTCAATACGTTCCCCCATTATCATCAATTCAGAAAAGTTTACTGCCCCACTACCAACCATCTTATCGAAGTAATGACCTTGCAAAGTATCCACGAACATGTCAACCAATTCTCGGTCCAGAATGGGTAGTTGAATGCGCGCAGCTAACTCTCTCCATCTCTGAACATAGACTCTAAAAGATTTATTGTCTGCTTGAGATAAGTCTTGCAATTGCATGCGATTGAGAGTCATGTCTAGATTATAGTTGTATTGCTTCACAAAGGCATTGGATAAATTTGACCATGATCGGATGCAACCATTCTCCAACTGCATGTACCAACTCACTGATGCGTCACTCAGACTGTCCTAGAAATAGTGAATCATAAGCTTGTCATTGTAGACATATGAGGTCATTCTTCTGCAAAACATTACTAAATGATGCTTCGGACAACTATCCCCTTGGTACTTCTCAAAATTCGGCGTCTTAAACTTCGAAGGCATCACAAGGCCTGGTACCAAACACATGCTTGAAGCATTCAGATTAAGAGTATCCTTATCCTTTAAAGCGTCAAGTTTTTCCTCCAACAGACGACATCTTCTCATAAACTCAACAGTCTGCGAATTCTTAGGATTAATCTTCGGAACAACCCTTTGAGAATCTGGCACAGAGAAAGTGAAACTCTGATAGTCCGTATCATTGAGAGAAGATGAATCTCCACCTCAGACAATATTATGCTCTTGATCTCCAATAGGAATCTGCACAGACTGAGCTTGAGCAACATTGTTCACTGGAGTCCTCTGAATAGTGGCCTCTCCTCTGGTCATAGCTGTCATGGCTTCCATGAGCTGATCCAACTAATTTTTCATCAACTCAAACTCTGCCGTTGTAACAACCAAATTTTGCTCTCTTGAGTCCATGATCCTTCCAAAAGCTAAATCAAGTCCAATGCGAATGTCGGGAAATAAACTGCGGGTTGGACAAAAGATGGGTAAGCTCTCTGGTCCCAGCGAAGGATGGATATGCAAACATGAGATGCAAATGCAATGCAATGCAAGATGCTAATGCAACAAACAAAGGACCACAACTCCCACAAAGCTCTGAATAAATACTGACTGAAAAAGTTCATAAGTCCGCTCTAAAGAGAAAACCAGAATACCGGGTTGGTTGGAGGCCAAGTTTCCTACATAACCCTCCCACTCACAGGTATGGATCTAATCTGATAAGGTTCGGCATCCTATGTGGTCGTCAGCGTCACATACTTTCGAGAAACAATGATATGTTCAGGATTTTTGGTTTGGCATCATGGTCAAACAAAGCCGCCTCACTTAGCTGACTCCCAAATGGTCGGTCTCCAGAGTCGACAGCTTCCAGATCCAACACCCCCTCTTGACCAATGCACATGATATGATGCCTTCAAAGAAAACCTCGTCTGAACGCGAATTTCGTGAGGACTAGTCCATGCTAACATACAATTCCATCACTACTTTCCACTCTAATGCTAGGTATGTTCTTAAGCCTGGGTATTGGGCTTATCTCTCAATGGAATAATCCCACCCAACAGCACAGCAATAGATAATAATAAAGTGCGAAAAAAGTAAATACAATAATATACAACAACACACCCACAAACAAAAAACCAACAAGCACTAGTATTGACTCGCATAGGGGATGGGAAATTCCCCAGCAGAGTCACCAGTTGTCGCATCACTGCGAGAAAGGGCCGTCAAAGACAGAAGAGTCGCCACCGTTCATTATTTATCCCAAAGAGAGGGAAAGGAAACGATCAAAGAAAACAGACGAAAAAGGGAAAAACAAGGTCATCGCAACCAAATCTTAGGTTCAGGAGTCGGTTACGCAAGGGGAAGTTATGAGCACCCCTCACGACCGTTGTACTCAATGAGATCCATGCTTGTTGTCTAATCTATGGGTGAAAAACTATATAATGCTACTGCTAAATGGGAGGAACATAAAGAACTGACTCGATAGGACATCGCCGCCTTATGCCTACGTATTCCCTTGTGCAATGGGAAAGTCAGAGTCAACGTAGTTCGGGAAACTATGGGTGAGGTTGCTCTCCAAGACATCGCGTCTTATGCCTACGTATCCTCATCTGGTATGAGAAATCAGAACAAAACGTAGTTCAGGCAAATATGGGAAAAGATCTCGATCGCACGAGGGCGAGAGAAAAGGTTCTGGATAACATGTTAGCCTCGATTGCACGAGGGCAAGAGAAAGGGAAGTTAGTTTTTAGTGTGCTCTTCAAGGATAGGGATCCTCGTGCCTACGTATCCTTACTAGGGAGTAAGGAATTAGAGCAGCCGTATTTCGGCCTAACTACGGAAAAACGGGTCTCGATCGCACGGGGGCGAGAGAAAAGGAGTCTCAATAGCACGGAGAAAGAGAAAAGGGGTCTCGATCGCACGGGGCTAGAGAAAAGGGTCCTAGGCCTGAAACGCCTAAACAGAAGGGAACCAGATCGGTTTGGGAACACACACACTAAATCCTAAGGCGTAGGAGCGAGTGCGTCAGATATTGCCCAAAAGGTATACGCTAAACACTCTAGAAAATGTGAGAAGAGGCTCCCCGCTTATCATTTCCTACACATCTAACGCTTGACTCACAATACTCATAGTGGTTACGGTTTGAAAACGGTCTCAAAAATTTGAATTTGGCGCCTTTTGGAGGGAAACCTGCACAATGGTCTGTTTTCAATCGTTTTGGGCTATGTTAAGCTTTTGAAACTTGTTCTTGAATATTCCAACTGTGAGAATTCTTGATATAGCCTACATGTTGTCTCCTGCACTGAATATAACCTGCAAAACAAAATAAAATCGACCGCTGGGAAAAATAAATGTCGGAGCCTCCGATGCTCGCTGTTCAGTCTCTTGCACTAAAAGAAATTTGAGCCACGGAAAACCTTGATCCCCTGCCTCGAACACAAATGCAATGCAAATGTAGATAAAATCGACCGCTTGATCGCTGTGCAAAATAAATTTCAGAGCCTCTGATGCTCGTTGTTCAGTCTCTTGCACTAAAAGAAATCTGAGCAACCGAAAACCTTGATCCCCTGCCTCGAACACAAATGCCATGCAAAAGAAAAAAAATCGACCGCTCGATCGCTGGGCAAAATAAATGCCGGAGCCTTTGATGCTCGCTATTTAGTCTCTTGCACTAAAAGAAATCTGAGCCACGGAAAACCTTGATCCCCTTCCTCGAACACAAATGCCATGCAAATGCAGAAATGCGAAAACGAAATGAAACACAAGCCAAGTAAAAGAAATGGTTGGGAAAATTCTGGGGTACAACAACTGCCCCTATTCAAGCGACTTGGACCTGACTGATTGAAAAGCGAACGAATTTCCCACAATCAAGGTAAAAGACGGTTGAATACCAAAGAACCCGGAAATTTGCCAACCGCAGAAATAAACTAAAACTCTAATCGGGGATAAAAATCTCTTGAAATAACTGAACTGATAGTTGCAACGGCAACAAGCTGATTGATTAACAACCTTCGACATGTAGTCGGAAGAGACATCTGCTAACGTGCAGGAATTCGCTAAATAAAAGCGAGCATTGAACCCTAAGGCTGGATCAACCGAAGCTGATAAACATCTTGAAAATGCTCCACTAGGGAAGAGAGAAACTTAACCAAGCAACTCTGGCAGGGACAAAGAAAGAAATTTAACCGAATAACTCTGCTTTGGGAGCGCGAAGAAACCTAACCAAGTAACTCTGCTGAGGAACAAAGAGAAACTTAATCAAGTAACTCTGTTGAGGAACAAAAATAAGATGAACGCGTCCATCAAAGATTGCACCATGGTTTGGATACCATACAAGCTTAAAACATACTACTTCAAATTGCCGGAATCTGGATATTCAACGAACAAAATGAGTCAACGGGCTATGCCGGAGTCTGAAGACTCGACGTAATAATCGTAGTCTGGACACTCAACAAAATAACCGGAGCCTGAACGCTCAACGAAAATGACTGGAGCCTGAACGCTCAACGTAATAATCGGAGTCTAGATACTCAACGAAATAATTGGAGTCTGGATACTCAACAAAAATAGTCGGAGCCTGAACGCTCAACGAAATAACCGGAGCCTGAACGCTCAACAAAAATGACTAAAGCCTAAACGCTCAATGTAATAACTGGAGTCTGGATACTCAACGAAAATGACCAGACCATGAACGCTCAATGTAATAACCAGAGCCTGAACGCTCAATGAAAATGATCGGAGCCTAAACGCTCAACGTAATAACTGGAGTCTGGATACTCAACAAAAATGATCGGAGCCTGAACGCTCAACGAAATAACTGGAGCCTGAACGCTCAACAAAAATGACCGGAGCCTAAACGCTCAATGAAATAACCAGAGTCTGGATACTCGGCGGACGAAGGGATACACCACAAATGTACTCATCAGGGTCTGAATACCATATGGGTTTATAACAACAGTGAGGCCCGGCGACACTGCTGGGGAAATGTAAGCCAGGGTATGGATACCATGCGGGCTAACGGAAACAGCCATGGTCTGGATACCATACGGGTAAAAGAAGCATCCTTTCAAATGGTAGGAGTCTGACTACTCAACGAAAATAGACCGGAGCCTGAATACTCAACAGAATAGCCGGAGTATGGATACTCAATGTAATAGCCGGAGTATGGATACTCAACGGAAATAACCGGAGCCTGGTGTTACGGTGAAAATTGGATATCAAGCTATTAATTAACTTGAACCTTAATTCTTTTACAACCGAACTTTATTTTATCCAAAGGAAAGGTCTAAAGAAAGAAAAACCTTTTTCACGATGTAACGACAACACTTAAGAGATTCGGGGATCGGGGGTTGGTTATACCTAGGGAAGGTGTTCGCACCCTAAGCATCTGTAGTACTCTACAGGAACCTTTTGTTTGATTGCTTGCTAAGTGTGAAATATGCTATGGTTTTAGGATTGGGAGTTGAGTGTAAAGATAAGTAAAAACCTAGTTGGTTTTCTAAGTTTGCTCGCAAAGACGTCGCATCTTCTGCCTACGTATCCTGACTAGGATAGAATCAGAGCAATCGTAGTTCACCTTACAAGGGGGAGAAGAACACTTGATTATGATCAAGGTTCAAGGGGGGAACAAACATGACGATGTTTGTGTGGAGTTTAACAAAACTCCCTAATCTAAGTTGTAATATTCAAAAGGGGAAGTAAGAAATCATGACGATGATTCTTACACAGAGTTGACAAACTCTTTCCTAGGGTTCTAGTTGAAGAACACTCCTAGTACAGGTGGGTTTCTTAGACTTGAGCAAAGTCTAATGGCTTCTAATCTAGGGTTAAAGTGACTTAACAAAGTCAAGAGAGGGATAAGAGATGTATCCATGACATGAGGGTCAAATGGACAGACTTTTCCTTTGGAAGTAGACAGGGGAGGCAACAGGATGAGAGCTAACAAGCTTCATCACTCGGGGAAAGAAAACAACAAGAAAATTAACAACATGATAAAAGTGTATTCATGGTGACAACCATTTTATAAACATGTGGAAGGATAAAGATGAAGGTACATTTGATGACAATCAAAGCAGATGAATTAGCAGGAACTGTGACGACAGATCGAGTTCAATTATATTCAACAGAGGGAACAAAATAAACATGGTGACAATCAAAAATAAAATCCTAGAATGTTAACTAACATATAAGGATATGAATACAAGCAATTATCACAAACAAATTCAAGTGTAACCAAGGAAAAATTCATCTGCACATGCGTAAACGAACGTAAAATGCACTTAACTTGCACGAAGTTAAAAGAGATGAAAAATTTGTCAAACATGAAAATAAAAAATATGACATGAAATTACACATCAATATGAACACAATGAAAAAAGAACGGGTGAAAAACGATTAAAATTGAGAGAGATACGAATTTTTGAAAATAGAGTGAAAAATGACAAAAAATAATAAAAGAGTTGCCCTCCTCAGGGGTCGAACTCAGGTACAAGGCGTGTTTAGCATAATGGTCTTACCACTGGGGTGGCTATACATCCGTTTGTATATGCCACCCCATAAATATATATGGGTGATTCACTTGGAATTTCTGGGCAAGAGTAAGAACACTCAAATGATTTACGTTTTCACTCGTAACTTTCCCGATTCTTAACCAAACGCGATGAAATTTATATGTATCTTGACCAGAAAAATATGAGGATCATGATGGTGATGTTAATTTTATGGGATTCTTCTTCTATTTAAAAATTTGAATGCACATGCTCTTTGACACTTTGTTGTGCATTTTGAAATCTAAAACATAAACCAATTGTTGTAATAATCAAATGAGGGTTTGAGCATTTTAAGAATGATGTACTTGATGTATTCCAACAGTTGATTTGGCTCAAAACACAACAGAACAAATACTGGTATGATCATGCAAGTATAATGTTTTAAAAATGCATTTTGAAGTATGGATCATGCACCAGTCAATTTCCAAACATTGTGAATATGTACACTCAATGCAAACATGATAGTGAATGTGTTCAGTCCATTATTTTGGCTTAAAACAGTCTGTAATGAGAAATGAGGTGTGAGTTGCAAAATGATGTTTTGAAAATGCACATTTGAATCCAATGACCAAAACAAATGCCTTTGACAATTAGTAATTGTTTGTGCAAGTTTGAAATGTGTTTTAGATGAGATTTCAACATAAGATATCATTCAAAAACCAAGCGAGCAAAATAGTGTGTGAGTGGAAACTAGCAAGTTTTGGCTATGGTTCTGTGATGACCAAGACATCAAGTCTAGGAAGTTCTAAGCATGAGTCAATAAGGGTGTTCAATTTCTAACAGAAAATGGTCTCTTGGTTTTGTTCAGTTTCAAATGACAATAATGGTATGCCCACATGAACAATGAACAAATCATAGCAGGTAAGACTGAGTTGTCTAACTCAGGCCTCAAGGGCAGTCTTGGACATGAAGTTATGACCTAATCCAAGGTACATCAAGCTGTTTCACATCATAAATTCAGTTTGTTAAAAAACACACAGTCCTAAAGTCACACTACTAACTGAGGCTTTAAGAGACAAGACAATGCAAACTGAGGCATAACAGCTCCCTCCACATGCCTAAACACAGTCATGATTATTTGGCCAAAGTCTAATTCAGTTTTCCAAGCTAAATCACTACATGAGGTCATTATTCTCCCAACCAAACAAGGAAACTAGCTTAAACCCAATCAGTACCATAAATCACAACAAGGCCAAGTCAGGCTAATGTATGCTCAAGCAAAACATCATAAATTGATACACTCCAACTTAAAACAGTCTTGGTAGTAAATGCACAATTTACTCAAGACTTGGAACAACTCCATCTTGCCAATCTAACCCTGGCATGATTAACAAAGTTTTGACAGCAAGAAGACCAACTCCACATCAAATGGTCATCCAAATCTGGCCTGGATTAACATTCCTAGGTACCACTTACCAAACATCTAAAAAATAGGGACCTAGCTAAACCTGAACATCTCCTAAAACCAACAATAACCTAATGGCTGATAGGATCCCAACCACATCAGAAATCAAACACAGCATCAAATTCAACCAAACTTATATTCTAGCAGAAAAACAAAGTTAACAATTCCTCCAAAACTGTTTTGACAGCAAAACAACCATTTTCAACATACTAATATTTGAAACTTGACAAGAACCAGTCAAACACACATGTTAGGACTCATCAAATCCTTATATTCATCCAAATATCAAGTGTCATGAAAATCATTGAAAGTCCATAGTTCATATTTCTCAATATTGCACAAAAATGCCAAAGTATGGAAAATGATGCAAAGGGAAATGTTTATAAGCTACATACCTCTTGTAGACTTTGTTGAACAAGCTAAAACAATCAAGAAACCCAGAGAACTTCAATCTACCTTTTTGCCTTGAGTCCTTCCTTCACTTTGAAGCAATATGCAAATATGATGACAGTTGGAGAAATAGGTCTCACCAATGAATTCTAACACTTTGGACAGTTGAAAAATAATATATAAGAGGTGTTAGGATGATTAAAACACTAGGAAAATGCTTAGAACAAGATTTGGTAGAATTTGTAGCTTTTGGTCAAAGTATCTTGATGTAGGAGTTGACTTTTTGCAACATGAGGTTTTTGAGAGGTTTAATGGTTTAGACACCTTCTACACCATATTTAGAGATTGTATGGATGATTGTTGGGGTGTTTTAGTGTAGAGAAATGGTTTTGGCAGCCCTAGTAGCAAGGCAGATTTTTTGGTGTTTTTGGTGGAAATGGTGATTTTGTGGTTTTGAAGTTTTGAGGCAAAGTGCACAAGGGCAGAGGTTTCTTCTGGTTTTTAGAAGATTGTTGATGATGAAAATGAAGTGAGGGAGAGTCCTATTTATAGGCAAATGAAGTGGCTTGGGCAGATTTGAAGTTTCTTCACTTTGAAGAAAGGTTTTGAACTTTTAAAATCAAACCTCCTCAAGTGGGTTTCCTTGATCTGCAAGGCCAGCCTCAATAGTCAAGAAACATGATGAATTTGAAGTGTCTAAATGCAGGCTAGAGTGTAGCATCATGGCTGTTTCAGAACTCTCTTTACACCTCATGCTTACTTTTCACTTTTGAAGGCAAGTTGCAAGGCAACTTGCAAGCTACTTGCAAAACTTGTCTTTTTCCATATTTCTGCATTTCCTTGGTTCTCTTGGATTACAAACTTTCTACATATCAGATACAATAGGATTCACAAGTTAGAATTGGTCAATTTTGATGAAGGAAGTGATTTTTGAATTTGGGCAATGTGAGACTAAAGTGAAAAACCACCAACTTGCCATGACCATAACTTTCAGCTCACAAATCCTTTTGAGATGTGCTAGTACTTTTTAGAAAGCCCTCAAATAGATATAAAACATTCATGTTTTCATGAGTTTCAATTTCCTAAAGGAACTTGGCCAAAAAGTCTTTTTCCCCTCTAGAAATGAATTTGATCATAACTCCAAATCTATGCATTTTCTGATCATGGACCACTTAGGGACTTTTTTAGGACTTACCAAGAGCTTCCAAATGAGCTTTGAACCAACTCAATTGGATGTGTGGTTAAGGAGTTATGGTTTAGCCCCTTTCAAAACCCTAATTTCCCGATTTTTCAATTACTCCTTCATCCTTAATCCAATGGTCATGAAAATTGATATGCAAGTTCAATATGACATAAGGAACAATTTTGATTCACAACTTGAAGTATAATTCCTAAAATTTGGAGAGTTGACTTTTCGGTCAACCGTACGACCGATCGGTGACTACCGAGTCGCCTGTTGACGTTGTGGGCCTCCTGAGACTTTGAAACTTCTTGGATGAACTTTATTAAGCTATATGAACTTCATGAATTATAATCCCACCATTTAAACATCTTCCAACATCAAAGTCAAACTACAGTTGACTTTTACTAGTCCAAAACCCTAATCGGGTGCTCTGAAATGCACTGCTCTGAATTCTGGGGTAACAACCTCAAATTGGCTTCTCAATTGACATTATATGATAACCTTGACCTTGTTTCCTAATGGAATGAGCCCAAAACATTGACTAATCTCAAACCCTGAAGCTTCGATTTTGACTGCACGAAACCCTGATTCATCTGCAACTTGACAAAGACAAACTTGCACTGGGTTAAGGTTAGATAATTCATGAGTATGCTCCTAAAATGATAATGAGAATCTAAGGGGTCAAAATTTGGGGTGCAACACCTGGATACTCAACGGAAATAAACCGGAGTGTGGATACTCAACGGACGGAACAAACCTGAAATCGCCATGGTCTGGATACCATTTGGGCAGAAACAACCTTTGTTGGGGTCTGGATACCATGCGAGCAAAGTAAACCACTGTCATACTCATCAAGGTCTGGATACCACATGAGCTTATAACAACACCATCGATCGAAGTCAGGCGACGTTGCTGGAAAAAGCGTAAGCCGGGGTCTGGATACCACGCGGGCTAACGGAAGTTATGAATTTCCTGAGTTTCCTCAACCTCAACCTCAACCTCAACCTGAATTCAACCTCAACCTCAACCTGAATTTCCTGAGCCTCTCAAACTGTTTCAACAAATTATGAACTTCCTAAAGTATTTCCTGATGACATTTGAGAATTGCGTTGCAGGTACTGAAAGATAATAAGATGTTTGCTAAGCCATTAAAGTGTGAGTTCTAGTTGAAGACAGTAATTTTCGTGGGGCATATAATATCCGGTGATGGTATATCGGTGGACCCATCGAAAGTGAGTGCAGTGTTGCAGTGGGAACCGCCGAAGACAGCGAGGAAATTAGAAGCCTTTTTGGTTTGGCAGGTTATTACCGAAGGTTTATCGAGGGGTTTTCTAACTTGGCGTTGCCATTGACACAATTGACAAGAAAGAATTAAGTTTTCGTATGGGATGCTGCTTGTGAAGAGAGCTTTGAGGAACTGAAAAGGAAATTGACTACGACACCGGTGTTAGTGTTGCCGACTCCGAGTGAATCTTTTGTGGTGTATTATGATGCGTCTAAGATGGGCTTGTGTGGAGTTCTTATGCAAGATGGTAAGGTGGTAGCGTATGCTTCGCGGCAACTGAGGGTGCATGAAAGGAATTACCCTACTCATAACCTTGAGTTGGCTGCGGTAGTTTTTGTGTTGAAGATCTGAAGGCACTATTTGTATGGTTAGAGGTTTGAGGTATTCAGTGACGATAAGAGTCTGAAATATGTGTTTGATCAGAATAAGCTAAATATGAGACAGAGGAGATGGTTGGAATTCTTGAAAGATTATGATTTCAACTTGAGTTATCATCCAGGGAAGGCGAATGTGGTAGTTGATGCCTTGAGCAGGAAAGCAATTCATATGTCGGCTTTAATGGTGAAGGAAATGGAACTAATTGAGCAGTTCAGAGATCTGAGCATGGTTTGTGAGACTACGGCCGATGGTGTGATGTTGGGCAAGTTGCAGGTGAATAATGATTTCTTGGATTTTATTAAGGAAAGCCAAAAGCTAGATGTGAAGTTAGTAGATTTGATACCTGGGGTAGAGAGCGACCCCAGCAGTGATTTTAAGTTGGATTGTACAGGTGTGTTGAGATTCAGAGGCAGGATTTGTATGCCGGATAATGAAGAACTGAAGAATTCAATTCTGAATGAGGGACATCGTAGTAGTCTGAGTATCCATCCGGGAGCTACGAAGATGTACCATGATTTAAGGAAGTTATTTTGGAGGTACAATATGAAAAGAGATATAGCTCAATTTGTTTATGCCTGTTTGACATGTCAGAAGTCGAAGGTAGAGCATGAGAGACCTTCTGGATTTATGCAACCGTTGGAAGTTCCGGTTTGGAAATAGGATTGTATCACTATGGATTTTGTTACGGGTTTGCCGAACACGGCGAGAGAATTTGAAACTATTTGGGTAATTGTGGATCGACTTACGAAGTTTGCACATTTTGTGCCGATCAATATCAGCTTTCCGTTGGTGAAGCTAGCAGAGATTTATATTCGTGTAATTGTGAAGCTACATGGTGTTCTGTTGAGTATCGTGTTGAATAGAGATCCGAGGTTTACTTCCGAATTTTGGAGGAGTTTGCAAGAAGCTTTGGGTACTAATTTGAAGTTGAGTTCAGCTTACCATCCACAAACTGATGGTCAGTCAGAGAGGACTATTCAGTCGCTGGAAGATTTTTGAGAGCTTGTGTGTTGGAAAAGGGTGGTACATGGGATACTCATTTACCGTTGATAGAGTTCACGTACAACAACAGTTACCCTTCTTGTTTCGGAATGACACCGTTTGAGGCTTTATATGGTAGGAGGTGCAAAACTACTCTGTGTTGGTATGAAACAGGTGAGAATGTGGTATTGGGACCAGAGATGGTGCAGCAGACTACTGAGACCATTCAGATGATTCGTGAGAGAATGAAAGCGTCTCAGAGTAGGCAGAAAAGTTATCATGATAACTGAAGGAAAGAATTGGAATTCAGTGAAGGTGATCACGTGTTCCTAAGGGTTAACCCAGTGACTGGTGTGGGTCGTGCATTAAAGTCCAAGAAGCTGGATCCTAAGTTTATTGAACCCTATCAGATTTTGTAGAGAATTGGTGTTGTAGCTTATAGAATGGCGTTACCGCCTGAATTGTCGAATTTGCATGACATGTTTCATGTGTCGCAACTTTGAAAGTATGTCTCGGACCCATCTCATGTGATTCCGAGAGATGAAGTTCAAGTCCGGGAGAATCTTATTGTTGAGACGATGCCGTTGAAGATCGAAGATCGTAAAATGAAACAACTCCGAGTAAAGGAGATATCTTTGGTGAAAGTGGCTTGGGGAGGTGTTGCAGGAGGCAGTGTGACCTGGGAATTGGAAAGCAAGATGCGAGAAGTGTATCCGGAATTGTTTCCATCAGGTAATTTTCGAGGACGAAAATAATTAAAGTGGGGGAGAGTTGTAACACCCATTTTTAATTATTTAGTCTTTTGGTGTTATTTTATTTTGGTGTGTCCTTTGTGGGGGAGTGTATCGGAGCTCGAGGGTGGGTGTCCT
Source organism: Lathyrus sativus (assembly GCA_963859935.3). Lineage (NCBI taxonomy): Eukaryota > Viridiplantae > Streptophyta > Magnoliopsida > Fabales > Fabaceae > Lathyrus > Lathyrus sativus. The sequence continues at coordinate 99,130,688 of OZ012739.1, read as the reverse complement.
TGAGTTATAGGAGTTATTCAATAAAATGTAGAGTTAATAATAATATAATATAATTAATAATGATGATAATCTAATAATTAGTAATATTATTATTACTATTATTATGATTATTTGTATTATTATTATCATTAATAAAATAAGGATTAAAGGGGTATTAGAAGAGGTTGAGGGAAAGGAGAGAGTTAGAAACGATAAGTCAGTTTCAGAGAGAAGAGGAAAGAGGAAGAATAAGGAGGAAGAGAAGAAGGCTAGGGCTAACAGTTCTTCAGAGTCCTTCGGCAATCAAAGCATAAATCGAGGTAAGGGGGGAGAAACGGGTTAAGATTAGTAAATTGCATGAATAGGGTAGAGGGGATTCCTTAACCCCGTAGGAATTTGGTGAATATGAATGATATATTGAAATGTTGATGATTATTGTTGTTGATATGATGAATTATTGAAGTGTTTATGAGAATGGCTTCCATTTATGACTTTGGGTACATGTTGTTGTGAGATTAGGGAAGTTCTGAGTAACTTCTGTAGTTCTGAGGATGAACATAGGTGTGGGTTATGGAGTTAAAATTGATAGAAAATGATAGAGTAGTGTTTTTTGGTTGTATTATTGATATGATTGAAGATAGAAGTAGAATGATAGGCTTGAATTTGAGCAAGATAACAGTTCTGGACTGTGAGGGTTTTGAGAGATTGCAGAACTCGCAAAGCGAGTAGCTAGCGAGAGAGCTAGCGAGCGATTCGCTAGGTAGTTCGCTAGGCGAGCTAGTAGCGAGTGTTCGCTAAGGCTTCGCTAGGCGAGATGGGTAGCGAAGGCTTCCAGTAGCCACTGTCTACCATCGCTAGGGAGTTCGCTAGGCGAGCAGCTAGCGAGCGTTCGCTAGGGCTTCGCTAAGTGAATGAGCCAGCGAGCATGACAGCAAATTGTGATTTTTATACGGTGAGGTGGTTCTGTTGTTTTGTAGTATTCCTTGAGTTGTGACCAGTATATATATATATGGTGATTGGTGGTGAAGAGTGTATACTTGACATTAAGAGGTGAAATTATGTAGTGATTGAACTTAATTAAAACAAGTAGATTGAGGTGTGGGATAGGTATGGGGTATGGTGATGGGATCAGGGGGATCGTGTGACTTTAATTAAAATAATTAATTGGTGAACAATGTGTATGTGTGATGTATGGTGGTGTGATCAGGGGATCGTGTGCACCTTGTGTGCTTGAGTTCATTTGTTGTGCATTTGGTGTTATGCATATCATGGTGTTGGTAGGACGAATCATTGCTCAAGAGGAGTGCAGGTGATTCATCCGTACTCCATTGCGGAGAATGGTGGGGATAGATCATGGCCAAGGATGGGTGTATGTGATCTATCCGGGGTTCGATTGAATGAACCAATGAGTCGGTACCGCATGCATGGTGTTGAGTTGCATATTTGCATTATGGTGTGTTGTGTTTTTGTTGGACAATAAATTGTTTTTGATGAATGTTGGGTGATATTTTATCTGATTGCTACCTTTATTTCATGTATTATATTACCGATAATTTTGATCATGTTTTCTCACCCCTTTGTTGTTGTTGTGGTCTGTGCTTCTTCGAAAGTACAGACAATCCAGGTGCTTAGGTAGCTTGGATAGTGGTGTGCGAGTCGAGTCTTAGGATGCTCTGATACGTAGCACATGACTTGGGTGTTTATTTGTTTTTATGCTGAACTTGTTTTATTTCCTGTGACGTATCATGTTGGTGAACATTTTCCTAAATCTTTTGATGTAATTCGGCGGTTGGCGGAGAATGATGAATTAAATATTATTCCGCAGTTTTGTTTTGAAAACCTTTTTAATGAAGAGTATTATGGATTATGTGATATGATATTCCACTTGATGAGGGGAGACTCTGATGTTTACTTGGATTAATCGTATTTTATTTTAATTTTGGGAAGTGGGGTGTTACACTCACAGTGGGCATTGACTTCAAAACCTGGCGGATACGGCAGAATCTCCGAATTAATCTTCTTCGGCACTATCAACCCACCTTTAAACAAATATGGCAACATCTGACTGTACAACATTGGCAACTGAGTGAAATGCTTCTTTGGCCTCCTTGGTCTTCGTCGAGCGTGCTGACGCGGCTGATGACGGTATGACTGCTGACTCTGGAGGGGAACAGATATCTGATACACAGACCCAACAGGTTGTTGAATCTGAACACTCTAAATGTCTAAAAACTGAATCTATGGTATTAGAGATTCTGGGATAGCATCACTTTCCTTCTCCCGTTCTTCTTGTGAACTGACAACTGATTCGCTTTCATAAACTAAGATGCCTGAGGTGTCTCGAATCTTTCCACTCTTGATTCCGCTCTCAATACGTTCCCCCATTATCATCAAGTCAGAAAAGTTTAATGCCCCACTACCAACCATCTTATCTAAGTAATGACCTTGCAAAGTATCCACGAACATGTCAACCAATTCTCGGTCCAGAATGGGTAGTTGAACGCGCGCAGCTAACTCTCTCTATCTCTAAACATACACTTTGAAAGATTTATTGTCCGCTTGAGATAAGTCTTGCAATTGCATGCGACTGAGAGTCATGTCTAGAATATAGTTGTATTGCTTCACAAAGGAATCTGCTACAGGCTGAGCTTGAGCAACATTGTTCACTGAAGTCCTCTGAATATTGGCCACTCCTCTGGTCATAGCTGTCATGGCTTCCATGAGCTGATCCAACTGATTTTTCATCAACTCAAACTCTGCCCTTGTAACAACCAAATTCCACTCTCTTGAGTCGATGATCCTTCCAAAAGCTAAATCAAGTCCAATGCAAATGTCGGGAAATAAACTGCGGGTTGGACAAAAGACGGGTAAGCTCTCTAGTCCCAGCGGAGGATGGATATGCAAACATGAGATGCAAATGCAATGCAATGCAAGATGCTAATGCAACAAACAAAGGACCACAACTCCCACAAAGCTCTGAATAAATGCTGACAGAAGAAGTTCATAAGTCCGCTCTGAAGAGAAAACCAGAATACCAGGTTGGTTGGAGGCCAAGTTTCCTGCATAACCCTCCCACTCACAGGTATGGATCTAATCTGATAAGGTTCGGCATCCTATACGATCGTCAGCGTCACAGACTTTCGAGAAACGATGATATGTTCACCATTTATGGTTTGGCATCATGGTCAAACAAGGCGGCCTCACTTAGCTGACTCCCAAATGATCGGTCTCCAGAGTCGACAGCTTCCAGATCCAACACCCCCTCCTGACCAATGCACATGATATGATGCCTTCAAAGAAAACCTCGTCTGAACGCGAATTTCGTGAGGACTAGTCCATGCTAACATACAAGTCCATCACTACTTTCCACTCTAATGCTAGGTATGTTCTTAAGCATGGTTATTGGGCTTATTTCTCAATGGAATAATCCCACCCAACAGCACAACAATAGATTATAATAAAGTGCGGAAAAAGTAAATACAATAATATACAACAACACACCCAGAAACAAAAAACCGACAAGTGCTAGTATTGACTTGCGTAGGGGATGGGAAATTCCCCAGCAGTGTCACCAGCTGTCACATCACTGCGAAAAAGGGCCGGAAAAGACAGAAGATTCGCCACCGTTCGTTATTTATCCCAAAGAGAGGGAAAGGAAACGATCAAAGAAAACATACGAAAAAGGGAAAAACAAGGTCATCGCAACCAAATCTTAGGTTCAGGAGTCGGTTACGCAAGGGGAAGGTATGAGCACCCCTCACGTTCGTTGAACTCAATGGGATCCGTGCTTGTTGTCTAATCTATGGGTGAAAAACTATCTAATTCTACTGCTAAACGGGAGGAACGGAAAGAACTGACTCGATAGGACATCGCCGCCCTATGCTTACGTATTCCCTCGTGCAATGGGAAAGTCAGAGTCAACGTAGTTCGGGAAACTACAGGTGAGGTTGCTCTCCAAGACATCGCATCTTATGCCTACGTATCCTCATCTGGTATGAGAAATCAGAGCAAAACGTAGTTCAGGCAACTATGGGAAAAGATCTCGATCGCACGGGGGCGAGAGAAAAGGTTCTGGATAACAGGTTAGCCTCGATTGCACGGGGGCAAGAGAAAGGGAAGTTAGTTTTTAGTGTGCTCGTGAAGGATAGGGATCCTCGTGCCTACGTATCCTTACTAGGGAATAAGGAATCAGAGCAGCCGTAGTTCGGCCTAACTACGGAAAAACGGATCTCGATCGCACGGGGGCGAGAGAAAAGGAGTCTCAATCGCACGGGGCGAGAGAAAAGGGGTCTCGATCACACGGGGCAAGAGAAAAGGGTCCTAGGCATGAAACGCCTAAACAGAAGGGAACCAGATCGGTTTTGGTACGCATACACTAAATCCTAAGGCGTAGGAGCGAGTGTGTCGCATATTGCCTAAAAGGTATACACTAAACACTCTAGAAAATGTGAGAAGAGGCTCCCTGCTTATCATTTCCTACACATCTAACGCTTGACTCACAACACTCATAATGGTTACGGTTTGAAAACGGTCTCAAAAATTTGAATTTGGCGCCTTTTGGAGGGAAACCTGCACAATGGTCTGTTTTCAATCGTTTTGGGCTATGTTAAGCTTCTGAAACTTGTTCTTGAATATTCCAACTAAGAGCATTCTTGATATAGCCTACATGTTGTCTCCTGCACTGAAAATAACCTACAAAACAAAATAAAATCGACCGCTCGATCGCTGGGAAAAATAAATGCCGGAGCCTCTGATGCTCGCTGTTCAGTCTCTTGCACTAAAAGAAATCTGAGCCACAGAAAACCATGATCCCCTGCCTCGAACACAAATGCCATGCAAATGCAGATAAAATCGACCGCTTGATCGCTGGACAAAATAAATGTCAGAGCCTCTAATGCTCGTTGTTCAGTCTCTTGCACTAAAAGAAATCTGAGCCACGGAAAACCTTGATCCCCTGCCTCGAACACAAATGCCATGCAAATGCAGAAAAAATCGATCGCTCGATCGCTGGGCAAAATAAATGCCGGAGCCTCTGATGCTCGTTGTTCAGTCTCTTTCACTAAAAGAAATCTGAGCCATGGAAAACCTTGATCCCCTGCCTCGAACACAAATGCCATGCAAATGCAGAAATGCGAAAACGAAATGAAACACAAGCCAAGTACAAGAAATCGTTGGGAAAATTTTGGGGTACAACAACTGCCCCTATTCAAGCGACTTGGACCTGACTGAGTGAAAAGCGAACGACTTTCACACAATCAAGGTAAAACACGGTTGAATACCAAAGAACCCGGAAATTTGCCAACCGCAGAAGTAAACTACAAACTCTAATCGGGGATAAAAATCTCCAGAAATAACTGAACTAATAGTTGCAACGGCAACAAGCTGATTGATTAACAACCTTCGACACGCAGTCGGAAGAGACATCTGCTAACGTGAAGGCATTCGCTAAATAAAAGCGAGCATTGAACCCTAAGGCCGGATCAACCGAAGCTGATAAACATCTTGAAAATGCTCCACTGGGGAAGAGAGAAACTTAACCAAGCAACTCTAGCAGGGACAAAAAGAGAAATTTAACCGAATTATTGTGCTTTGGGAGCGCGAAGAAACCTAACCAAGTAACTCTGCTGAGGAACAAAGAGAAACTTAATCATGTAACTCTGTTGAGGAACAAAAATAAGATGAATGCGTCCATCAAAGATTGCACCATAGTTTGGATACCATACAAGCTTAAAACATACTACTTCAAATTGCCGGAATCTAGATATTCAACGAATAAAATGAGTCAACGGGCTATGCCGGAGTCTAAACACTCGACGTAATAATTAGAGTCTGGACACTCAACAAAATAACTAGAGCCTGAACGCTCAACGAAAATGACCGGAGCCTGAACACTCAATGTAATAATCAGAGTCTAGATACTCAACGAAATAACTGGAGTTTGGATACTCAACAAAAATAGCCGGAGCCTGAACGCTCAACGAAATAACCGGAGCCTGAACGCTCAATGAAAATGACTGGAGCCTAAACGCTCAATGTAATAACCGGATTCTGGATACTCAACGAAAATGACCAGAGCCTGAACGCTCAACGTAGTAACCGGAGCCTGAATGCTCAACGAAAATGATCGGAGCCTAAACGCTCAACGTAATAACTGGAGTCTGGATACTCAACGAAAATGACCGGAGCCTGAACGCTCAACGAAATAACCGGAGCCTGAACGCTCAACAAAAATGACCGGAGCGTGAATGCTCAATGAAATAACCAGAGTCTGGATACTCGGCGGACGAAAGGATACACCACAAATGTACTCATCAGGGTCTGAATACCATATGGGTTTATAACAACAGCTGAGGCCCGGCGATACCGCTGGGGAAAATGTAAGCCAGGGCATGGATACCACGCGGGCTAACGGAAACAGCCATGGTCTGGATACTATACGGGTAAAAGAAGCAACCTTTCAAATGGTAGGAGTCTGACTACTCAACGAAAATAGACCGGAGCCTGAATACTCAACGGAATAGCCGGAGTCTGGATACTCAATGTAATAGCCGGAGTCTGGATACTCAACAGAAATAACCGGAGTCTGGATACTCAACAGAAATAAACCGGAGTCTGGATACTCAACGGACGGAACAAACCTGAAATCGCCATGTTCTGGATACCATTTGGGCAGAAACAACCTTTGTTGGGGTCTGGATACCACGCGAGCAAAGTAAACCACCGTCATACTCATCAAGGTCTGGATACCACATGAGCTTATAACAACACCATCGACCGAAGTCAGGCGACGTTGCTGGAAAAAGGGTAAGCCGAGGTCTGGATACCACGCGGGCTAACGGAAATGGCCATGGCCTGGATACCATTTAGGCAACAAGATATCAGTCAAAACTTGTCGGGTCTGAACACCAAGCGGGCAAAGTAAATCAACCATCTGTCAGAAATACACCTGAGAACAGAGAGGCAACACCCTAGCTTATGTTTCAAATGCACATGTTTGAAAATGGCGTAATGCTCCATACGAAATGGAAATGCTATGTGTTTGGAGGATTCTATGCACAAAATGCAAAATGCAATGAAACCAAACCAGCAAAATCAATGCTGAGAAGAAACCCAAGATCCACCCCGCTGGAGAAAAGGTTAACTCATGCCTGTCACCATTGGACTTTAGCTGGGACAAAAGCCCTGGACAACTGCTTTACCGGGAAACGAAGTTCTTACGAGATCAAGAAGTCCAAACTCAATTGGGGATCAAAACCTGCTGAGGAAAATGCCCTGAACGGCCTTCTAAAATACAACCCTTCTAGGGAAAAGACGACTCTACCAAGGATAGACAGCCAGACGTTTGAAAATAAATCCACCCTACTGGGGAATTAACAACTCTGTGGGGGATCCTGAATCAACCACCGAGATTCACAACACACCCTGCTGAAGAAAATAGCCCTAAAAGGCTCACCAATACTTACCTGAAAGTGATGACTTACCGGGGAAAAAGTCAAAATTCAACCTGCCAGGAATTGCTCACCTGAGGCACACACTATCTCTGCTATAGATCCACTCTGCCAGGGAATCACAAACTTACCGACTTCGCTGGGAAATAAAACCACTTCATGCTAATTTTACCGAGGATAAAGACAACTCTACGATCCTGCAAGGGAGAAAAGCCAACTCTACTGGGGATCGCCCAACGAGGGAACAACATCGACCTCTGCTTGGGGATGATTCAACAAACTGAACTCCGAGGGGATACAAAATCACCTGTTCATACTCTATGGGGAGAAATCCCATCTCGACTCGCTGGGGAGTATAGGCGCACCTGCAAGGGATCAAAGGTACATACCTGACCTGCGAGGGGGATATCAATTTTCTGGAGACGTCGGACTAAATTGCTGAAGAATGATTGCATACAGACTTAATCTGATCTGCATGAGGGATATCAAACTCGACCCTCTGAGAATAGCCTTACTCTACTGGAGACTTCGGCCTTGAACTGTGAAGAGCTAAATGTGTACCGACCAACTGCAGGGATAAGCGTACACACTTAACTGCTTGCTCCACCTGCATACAACCCTACCGAGGATAGAGATGTTCAAACTTCAATAACTGGAGGGAAAATGGTGATCGTACTGGAGATACACCTCTGACACATTGCCCCAAGGCTAACGACCCTGCAAAAATGAAAAAACAGACAAGATATCCTGTACAAAGGAACTATCTCAGTCATCATCCGTGACGTTGTTCAAATAACGCAAAGTTTTAACGATTATTGGCAAAGCCTGCAAGGTTATGTATGCATAGTTTATCAAAAACATCAGGCATTTTTTGCAAACAAAAGAGAAAGGCTAAAGCAAAACAAACAATTACTGAATAGTATATGTTTTATTGACAGATGGGTCTGTAAATAGGCAAGATTTTACAACAGATGCAACCCCTGAAAAGAGGAAGTTGTGCAAAAATATACAGAAATGCATAGAAAATATACAGAATGTCGGCAATGTGGCACAGACGAACACGATAAGTTGATCCATCTATAACCCGCATGACTCCGATGCTTCACCGACGCTTCGTCTTCAGAAGAGATTGATTTAGATAAACGGCCCTCAGGTCCTCCCTCAATCCACTAAGCTCTAAAGATCACACGCAGACCGCAGTCATTTTCTTTTTTTAAAATCCCTAACTTTTGCATGAATTGCCCTTGAGGGTTTTCAATTCACCGGGATACCCATTTTTGCCAAAGTCCCCTTTTCAGGTTTTCAACTTTGCGGGTTTACATATTTTCCTTTATATCCCTAACTTTTGCCCGAACCCATTCTTTTTATGGTTCGCCGAGATGCCCTATTTTTGCATGGATATTCTTTTTTCTTTCCAGCGGGTCTCTTTAAGCAAAGTATTTTTTAACTGCGTCTGCATTCACAGGGGATGTAAAATCCTCACCATCCATGGTGGATAACAGCAAGGCTCCTCCGGAGAAGACTTTTCGCACAATGTATGAACCTTTATAGTTGGGAGTCCATTTGCCCCTGTGATCTATTTGTGGAGGGAGAATCTTTTTCAGCACAAGATCGCCCGTCGGAAAGCTTCGAGGGCGCACCTTCTTGTCGAAAGCTTTCTTCTTTCGGCTCTGATACAACCGACTGTATGCAATAGACGCTAGCCGTTTCTCATCCATCAAGCTAAGCTGATTCAATCTGTTCTTTACCCATTCTGCCTCATCGAGCTTGACGTCGACCAGAACTCTTAGAGAAGGAATCTCAACTTCTAATGGTAGGACAACTTCCATACCATACACCAGCGAGAAAGGAGTTGCCCCAGTTGAAGTGCATACTGTAGTATGATATCCGTGCCAAGCGAAGGGCAACATCTCCTGCCAATCTTTATAGGTTACAACCATCTTCTGCACTATCTTTTTGATGTTTTTGTTGGCCGCTTCGACAGCGCCGTTCATCTTTGAACGATAGGGAGATAAGTTGTGATGCTCGATTTTGAAACTCTGGCACAGTTTCTTCATCATCTTGTTATTCAAGTTCAAACCATTATCAGTAATGATTCTTTCAGGCACTCCGTATCTACAAATGATGTCCTTTTTGATAAATCTGGCTACGACTTGCTTCATGACATTCGCATAGGAGGATGCTTCCACCCACTTGGTAAAGTAATCAATGGCTACCAGGATGAAACGATGTCCATTAGATGCGGTGGGCTCAATCTTGCCAATCATGTCAATGTCCCACATGGAAAAGGGCCAAGGAGATGCCATGACCTTCAAAGGACACGGCGGCACATGAATATTGTCTGCATAAATCTGAAATTTATTGCATTTCTTCGCATATTTGAAACAATCAGATTCCATCATCAGCCAATAATACCCTGCTCGTAACAGCTTTCGAGACATGGCGTGCCCACCGAAATGCGTACCAAAGGCTCCTTCGTGGACCTCTTCCATAAGCAAGCTTGCTTCTTTTTCGTCCATGCATCTGAGTAACACCAATTCAAAATTCCTCCTATAGAGGACACCATCTTGGTTCAGATAAAAGCTTGCTTCTTATCCTGGGTCGACGCCCCTGGCGGATATTCTTGTTTCTTAAGAAAGTTCTGGAGGTCATAAAACCATGGCTTGCCATCAGGGGCTTCCTCAATCGCAAATACAAACGCCGGCCTATCAAGGCGCGAGATGACTATTCTTGGAGAATCATTCCAATAGTTCACCTCGTACATTGAGGATAACATCGCTAGAGCGTCTGCCATCTGGTTCTCCGCTCTTGGCACGTGATGTAACTCTACACGATCAAAGAATGGCAACAGCCTCCTTGCATAGTTCATGTAAGGAATCAGATTGGGTTGCCTGCTCTCTCATTCTCCTTTGATTTGATTTACAACTAGCGCTGAATCGCCGTACACATCTATGTTCTTGATCCTCAGATTAATAGCTTCTTCCAACCCCATGATGTACGCTTCATACTCTGCTTCGTTGTTGGTGCAAGGAAATGTCAACCTGGCAGTGAATGGTATATGAGAACTATGGGGAGTTGTGATGATTGCCCCAATTCCACTACCGTACAAGTTAACAGCACCATCAAATATCATTTGCCACTGGGAGCCATGCTCAGGACCTTCTTTAGGAAATGGTTCATCATAATCTTTTGTCTTCAGATACATGGTGTCTTCGTCAGGAAATTCAAATTTCATCGGTTGATAGTCTTTGATCGGCTGTTTGGCGAGATACTTTGACAGAACACTCCCTTTGATAGCTTTTTGGGAAACGTATTGGATATCGTACTCTGTCAGTACCATTTGCCACCTGGCAATTCTTCCGGAAAGTGCTTGCTTTTCGAAGATGTATTTAATCGGATCCATCTTCGAAATCAGCATGGTTGTATGATTAAGCATATACTGTCTCAAACGTTTGGCAGCCTACGCGAGTGCGCAACGTGTTTTCTCCAACATCGAGTACCGAGACTCACAATCTGTGAACTTTATACTCAGACAGTATATTGCATGCTCTTTTCTTCCAGTCTCGTCGTGTTGACCGAGAACGAAACCCATACTGTTCTCAGGAACCGTAAGATACATTATCAAAGGTCTTCCAGCAACTCGGGGTATCAGTATCGGAGGTTCCTGCAAATATTCTTTTATCTTGTCAAATTCCCTCTGGCAATTTTCATTCTAGACGACCGCCTGATCTTTCTTTAGAAATTTGAACATTGGTTCACACGTGGCTGTGAGATGAGATATGAACCGAGCAATGTAGTTCAATCTCCCCAAAATACCACGAACCTCTTTTTCCGTTTTCGGCGCTGGCATATCTTGAATAGCTTTTATTTTTGCAGGATCGACCTCGATTCCTTTTTCACTGACAATGAACCCCAATAGCTTTCCTGACCTGACCCCGAAAGTACACTTGTTAGGATTCAACCTCAACCTGAATTTCCTGAGCTTCTCAAACAGCTTCAACAAATTGACAAGATGTTCTTCCTCCATTTGTGACTTTGCTATCATGTCACCAACATAGACCTCGATCTCATGATGAATCATATCATGAAACAAAGTGACCATAGCCCGCTGATAGGTTGCCCCTGAATTTTTCAACCCAAAAGGCATTACCTTATAACAGAAAGTCCCCCACAGCGTGAGAAACGTTATTTTCTCCATATCCTCCGGTGCCATCTTGATCTGGTTATAACCAGAAAAACCGTCGATGAAGGAAAACATGGAATATTGAGAAGTGTTATCAACCAACACGTCAATGTGGGGGAGTGGGAAATCATATTTTGGGCTCGCCTTATTCAAATCTTTATAATCGACACACATTCGTACCTTACCGTCTTTCTTAGGCACATGCACGATGTTTGTAACCCACAGAGGGTAAGCTGTAACGGCTAAAAATCCTACGTCCAACTGCTTCTGAACTTCTTCCTTGACTTTCATAACCATATCTGGTCTCGTACGCCTGAGCTTCTGCTTGACTGGTGAACACTCTTCACGCAACGGCAAGCGATGAACCACAATGTCTGTGTCAAGCCCAGGCATGTCTTCATATGACCAAGCAAAGATATCACTATACTCACGGAGCATCTCAGCCAATCTTTGCTTGATGTCACTCTGCAGCACAGCCCTTATCCGAACATTCCTCCCAATTTCCTCATAACCCAAGTTAATAACCTCGATTTCCTCCTGATGAGGCAGAATAACCTTTTCTTCCTGTTTCAAGAATCTAGCCAGCTCTTCTGGTAAGTCTTCATCTTCATCAATCTCTTCTTTGGCTTGAAATATCAGATTGTCAAAGTCGAAGCGAGTCATAAATGTCTCTGGCGCGATGTCATCTGCAATATGAATCCTGCAATGATAATCGTTAAATGCTTAAAATGATATGCAAAACAAGCACAAAGCCACACTGCTATTTTATTGTTAAACATAAAACATGAAAAACAAGGATCACAATATTTGAATGCAAAAAAAAACGCCCTTTGATTAATTGAAAAAGATTGTGCAAGAATAAACAATAAGGCCCTGAAGACAAAAACCACTATGCTCTGGGTAGAACATAGGGTTGCACAATAATCAGAAAAATAAAGTATTACTCTTCCGTTGTCACTTGAATGAATTCCTTGATAGACCAATTATTGAGGCTTTGTCCTGGAACATGCGGCCTAATCCATGAGTCCATATCACAGTCACTATCCCTGTCTTCCTCTGAAACAACGTTGACCCTCTCGAAGATAACCCCACCTTTGGTAAACTGTATCGGCCCTTTGTAGCGTGGCGCGCTCTGTGAGGATGACGAAGAAGATGGGCGGTATCCCAGACCAAACTTATCCTGCTTATGGGGTATATCCAACACTTGACCCCAACATGTTGCTGCCCTAGCCTGCACTGCTGCTTGAGCCTCCTTGAAGCATGGCATGGCCACTTCGGGCGCTTTGCTCATAGCAGACACTTTGTATTTAATCTGTACCATCTCAAAAGCTTGACAAAGAGTCTCATGGATTTCACCATCCACCTCAATATTTAAACGAAGACAAATGACTGATCATTATATCTTCCTCTTCACATACAGTGACGACGCTGCCTCCCACCATGTACTTTAGCTTCTGGTGCAGCATGGAAGTTACAGCTCCCGCCGAGTGAATCCATGGACGACCTAACAAACAACTATAGGCAGGCTGAATGTCCATAACATGGAATACCGCATCAAATACTTTGGGACACACCTGAATAAGCAACGTCAGCTCCCCAAATACAGATCTTCTGGTACCGTCAAAAGCACGTACTACCAAGTCACTTGGCGTACACGTGATGCCCTGAGTATCTAATTTCATCAGTGCCTTTTTTGGAAGCACATTCAAACACGATCATGTATCTACCAGCACATGAGACAGGACGGCTCCACGACATTCAATTGAAATGTGTAACGCATAGTTATGATTCCTGCCCTTCGGGGCCAAGTCCAAATCCGTGAAACCTAGCCCATTTCCTGCGTTGGCGTGCGCTACAACCCCTTCGAGTTGATTAACCGATATCTCTTGCGGCACGTAAGTAGTATTCAATATCCTCAATAATGCATTCCGGTGCGCTTCTCAACAACGACAGAATCAAGATTTTAGAGGGAGTCTGTTGCAAGTGATCAACTATCTTGTAGTCATTTTTTCTTATCAATCTCATGAACTCCTCCGCTTCCTTCTCCAAAGAACTCTTCTCACCAGCTTGAGAAGTTTCTTCCACCACAGCTTTCTTCCCCTTATCAACTCTGTCAACAACCACTTCAGGTGATGAGAACACTCTTCCGCTTCGAGTGATATCCCCGACTCCAACTAGATTATCCATAGAATCAGTCGGCAAGCTCTTCAATTTCTATTTCTACCCATTACAATATACCTCCGCTTCGTAGTTCCACGAAATTGCTCTGGTACTCTCATACGGTACAGGACCGTCTTTGGTGATAATAATGGTTGGCGGCCTCGGCGTAGAAATAGTTATAGTTTTGTATGGAATTGAGATCGTTGCAACCTCATTCCTTTCTTCAACCATTACCTCTTTAGACTTCTTCTTAGCAATTCGGTCAAATTGCAACATTCCATCATTCATCATACCCTGAATATAACTCTTCAATTTTGCACATCCCTCGGGATGACTCAAACATTCAACACATGATTCATTACAACCCAGGAATATCCCTCCCTTCAATAACTTTTCCTTCACAAAGCCCAACGACGTCTTCAAATCATTGACCTCAGTTATCAGATCTAACCTCTTGTCTTCAATGATTGCACTTACTCCGGCTGCCCTAAGGTTGGGCATTGGGTTCTGCACGACATTGGGAGCATCGTGAGAAAAGTTTATTGCCTTTCTATCCACAAAATCCTAAACTTTGTGTTTAAAGGCCTTGCAGTTATCAATGTTGTGCCCAGGTGCCCCGAAATGGAACTCACAACGAGCATTCGCATCATAACCGGGTGGTGGTGCACCTGTAAGAGGAGCTAAAGTTCTCTTTTGTACTAACTGCAACTGTAACAAGTGCTGGAGCAATTGGGAATAAGGCATCGGAGGTGCGTCAAATTGTCTATTTGTTGTCCGACTCTGATCTTGAAACCTTCTATAACCCTATTGATTCTGTTGTTGCTGATGTTGCTGTTACTGTTAATGTTGAGGAACGACTGGAATCGTGATACTAGCAACCTGCTGCTACTGCTAACAATTTTGCATTGGTTGTTCATATCTATTCCTTTGGGAACTAGACACTGAATTAGTCTCGCCTTCACGCTTCTTATTACCAAAAACCTTCTTGCCTCCTCTTCCAGATGAGGACACTTCACCAGATTGGATATTTCCCAGCTTTATACCATTTTCTACTCTCTCTCCAGTGATAATCAAGTCGAAAAAGCTCCCAGACATGCTACTGATAAGCTTCTCATAATAGACACCAGGCAATGTAGCCACAAACATATCAATAAATTCACGCTCCACCATTGGAGGTTGCACTCTTATCGCTAGTTTGTGCCACCTCTGGGCGTATTCCTTAAAGCATTCACCAGTATTTTGAGACAAATTCTAGAGTTGGACCCTTTTAGGAGCAAGGTCGCTATTATACTGATAGTGCTTCACAAAGGCTTCAGCTAAGTCTCTCCAACTGCAGATATTAACATGCTCCAGTCCCATATACCACTCAAGCGAGGGTCCAGACAAGCTGTCTTGAAAAAAGTGCATGAGCAATTTCTCGTCATCCGAGTAAGCAGACATCTTGCGGTAATAAGAACGCAAGTGGACTCTTGGGCAAGTAGTTCCCTTATATTTGTCAAAGTCAGGGACTTGGAATTTCAGCGGAACTTTCAGATCTGGGATCAGCCCTAGATTGGCCATGTCTAGTCCCATGGAATTTTAATTTTCAAAAGACCTCATTTTCTCTTCAATCAACCTAAACCTTTTATCAACCTCAGATGGTAGTCCAGCACCAATATCTCGCATAGAAAATGCGTCTTCCTGCTGGTCCTCATCCCATTGAGGAACATTGTTGCCATGCATAGCACACACCACTTCAGGGATTCCACCTACGTTGCCTCCGCCCGGAGGGATAACTGTTGTAGGAATAGTGTGAGCATGTGGCATACCATCACCACGAGGAGGATTAACAGCAGTTCCTCCATGAAGCACACCATTATTGTCAACACAAGCAATCAATGGTTGGACTAGAGTCCTCAGTTGCTCCTGGCCATTTGCCACACCCTACATCAGCTCCATAAACTGAGCCATCATGTCCCTCATCTTCTGCATCTCAACTTGCACTTGTTCCATAACTCTGCGTTGATTCCCTCTTGTGGCGTACCGGTGAGTAGTCTGGCCGTCTATCTTGAAACAATCTAACAAACCAACCGGGGTAAGAAAAAATGGTTCCGCTGCACCTGTTATACAAAATGCAGACATGTATATATGCATTAGGGACATTTCCCCTCGATTCTAGTTCCGGCGCGAACAACGAGCCATAGGGAAACCAAAACTAAGCCAAACAACTCATACATACAAGAAAAGGCCAACAGGCAATGTACAATCATACAACTGAGTATAATGAATCCACAAAAGGACCTCAGCCAACAGGTCTGGTGATGGTCACTTCAAACAGGCTACAAAGGAAAAGAAAGACATTAGGTATGGCAACGAGTACGAAACTCCTTCAACAGCTCCTGTGTCTCAGGATGGTCTGGTCTGACAAGTAATCCTTGAATGAGCGCCTCTCGCTGTCTGATTGGGGTCTGTAAACTCTCAGCATAGTCTTCCCAGGCTCCCTCACCAAAGACTTCCTCTAGCTTGCACCTCTCCGAACCAGCCCTCAGCTTGTAATCCTCCAAGGTTGCCAAAGCTTCGTTCAATCTACAATCACTGTCACGTTTGAGTGAAGCTTCATCTGCAATCCTCTTATCCTTTGCTATGAGCTAAGTCTTTAGCTTGGCAATCTGCTGCTTCAATCCATCCTTACGCTCCTTATTGTTGGTAAGAGTAGCATTCCACTGCTCGTTGAACTTGGAAATCTCCAAATACGCTCTATCCAAGTCCTTCTTCTTAGAAGCGAGAACATCACTGACAACTTTCAGATCTAAACCCAAACGTTCACGAGAACGAGTCTCCTTGGTCAAATCTGTACCCAACCTATTCACAAGCTCAGTCTGCCTCTTAGAAGAGTACACAACCTCAATCTTCTCACTCCGGAGCTGAATGATCTCTTTCTCTAACTCTTTATTAGCCTTCCGAAGCTCTTCTTTTTCAAACCACAACTGGTTGTACCTCTGGATGTCTACAGTGGTAGGTTCCTCAATCATCAGAGGATACAGAGGCTCAACAGAAGGAAAAGGAATCAGAAACTTGGTAGCTCTCTCACGAATCTAAGTCAGATAAGGGTCGTAGGCCCTACTGTTACTCTTCCCCAAAAAAGCCTTCCCATTCCTGTGAACACTACTCAAAGCTCTCTCCACTCTAGCCAAAGTATCATCCTCCAGCAATCCAGTGAGATCCAGAGATTCCTGTATCTCCTCTTCCTTAGGAGGTTCTCTCAGCGCGTATCCAAACTGCCTAACTAACAAAGATGGGTTATATTTGATGCACCCTTTCCTTCCGACCAACGGGACATTAGGAAATCCACCACAACTATAAACAATCTTTGTACCAAGCAGGTCTTTGTCAAACCAGATAATGTTCTCTGTAGACAATGCCATCAACCTTTCTGACCATTCTGAAGTACCAACAGTAGCAACAAATGGACCTATCTTAGGAAGATGAATGGCAAACCACCTGTACAACAAAGGAATACAACAAGATACGTTCTTTCCCCTCCGGTTCTCATTCTTGTGGTAAACAGAATGATAGACGTCACCCAAAAGTGTAGGTACCGGATTTCCTGAAGCAAAAATCTAGAAAGCATCTATGTCTATAAAATACGGAAGGTTAGGAAACAATATGATACCATAGATACAAAGAGCTAAGATGGCGCTAAACACGATCCAACAACCATCTTTGGCGAACTGCTAAGCCTTATCAATCAGAAAAGGTAAAGGAAAACCAGGCATCCCACTCCTCATGATCAACTTCCCTTCTAACTCTGAAACATCCAAATGCAAAGCAGCAGCAAGCTTAGCCAGATCAGACTCAACATTAGTGTGATAGAATGGCATCCGATCTAAGCAAGGAACACCCAACAGCTCAGAATACTCCTCTAAGGTAGGCGCCAAAACATAATCCGAAAAAACATCATAGAACTCCAAGAGAGTATAAAGACCACCTATCTCATATACTGAAGGCTTGCAGACACATCTCAACAGTTTCCCATAAGATTGCTTGAAGTCTTCCATCACTCTCTTGTTAGCCATGGCAATCAAACTCAGTAAACAACCAATATCTGGAGTTGGAAACCTGTATGCCACTGCCTTCTTCAAGGGCTCCATATCAAAAGTAAGGGAACAAGATCACTAGAATCGAGGAGGAAATATGCACCTACAACATAGATACATGCCAATGAAAATGAAGATGAAAATGCACATGCAAATGCAAACAGGGGATCAAGATTGATGTGTTGTTGATTGAGAAGAACTAGCACTCCGCTTTGATAATAACATAGCACTGTCACTGATAGGAACCCCTTGTATCAGGAACACAAATTCACACTACAAAGAAAGCCGGGTAGTCTGAAAGTTAAGGTTTCCTGCATAACCCAATCCCTCTCGCAGGTATAGACCTATCCACTGATAAGGTTCGGCATCCTATGCGCTCATCAGCGTCACAGACTTTCAAGAAACGATGATACGTTCACCATTTCTGGTTTGGCATCATAATCTCCCGAAGAGGCCTCACTTAGCTGAATCACAAATGATCGGTCCCCAGAGTCGACAATCCTCAGATCCAAGATCCCCTCAAGTCCTAAGGACCGGAAAGGAACTCATCAAAGAGAATCTCGTCCGAGCACGAATTTCATGGGAACTTGTACATGCTAAGCATACAGGTTTACCACTAATTTCCACTACTAATGCTATATTTGTACTCAAGCCCGGGTCCGGCTTATCTCTCAATGGAACATTCCCCCCAACAGTACAACAAAACTGATATATACAATGCTGAAATTCTGGAAAGCACACGATGGATGTTATCGTAGATGTTATGACATCCAGTGTAACATGTACTACTGCACTTAATAATAAGCTGTAAATGGAAAGCAGTAAATAACACAAGTAATTGTTCACCCAGTTCAGTGTCAACCACACTTACATCTGGGGGCTACCAAGCCAGGGAGGAAATTCACTATCAGTAGAATTAGTTCAGAGTCAAACAATCCCAATTTGCACTCCTCACTTAAGACCTACCCAATGACACTTCAGCCTAGAGACCACTAGACTTGAGTATACCCACTCACTCCCCCTCAATCACCTCAGTGATATTAATACACAATTACAAAACCAATATGAAGATAAACTTCAAACACACCTTGATCTTGCTTCACAACTTTGATTAAGGGACACACACTCTTGCTTAACAACTTTGAGTGGCACAATGAAAACACTTGTTCATACACAATAACCAGAACAATTCTACAGCATACAATTTGTTGGCACACAAGGAATCCTAAGACACCTAGACTCACGTGAAGAACAAAGTTCTTCACTCACAAACACACTCTATGATTTCTCACTAGATGCTCTCTCCTCTGTGTGTCTCCCATTAGGAATGCTCCTTCTGCTATTTATAAAAGCAGACCTGCTTTGGGCCTTGGTGGAGAATTTAGGTTTACCCAAGATAAACCTTTCTTCATGAAGCTGCACACTTATCATTAGGTCAGGAGCCTTCAATGTTATCCTCAGCAATTCCTGTTTTGATGCCTAAAATAACTATGCTTCCTGGATTTTTTCCTGAAGTATAGCCTGAGCTAACAACAGAAAAATAAACCATGCGCGCCCTAATGTCATACGATCAATGTCATAACATTCAGTCATGACATTCAGCTTCACTTACTCTTAGCTTTCCCTGCATAACACTCTTCATGTATGTCCTAACATCAGTTATGACATTTACTCATACATTAATGTTTTTCCATAAAATGAAGCCAATCAAAAGCATTTACAAACTCCCCCTTTGACTAGTTTTTGGCTAAAACACCCTGTTAACATATCATAGTTTACAAGCAGCATAAGTCTTAACCTACCATGCAGGAAAGCTACTAGCTACACACTATCAGTGTTGTCTACACACACTCACACTGTTAGCTCTTAGGATCAACCTGTTCACAATATCGTCTGTTAGTCAGCACTACATATGTCACAATTTGCTGAGTAACATATCAGAAGTTACTCCCCCTCAACTGATGCATATCACACCAGCTGTACAAACCTGCAGACACCCTGCAGTCACACATATTCATCCAGCCTACTTTGGATGTTATGACATTCAGGATGACATCCTGAAGCACACCTGCTGTGGAACAACCTGTGCTACTCCCCCTGAAGAGATGCACAACATTCTGCAATCATCCTGCAGATACACACAACACTAGCAGCTATGGAGCTACTAGGTTCCATCAAGTAACACCCATATATCTAACATACATTCCTATACTCATCAGAACTCACACATCACTAACAGTGTCAGCTGTTATCACACATGTCAGCAGCAACACACACTTGCTCTAGCAGCACAAGCACAACAAGTCTTTAACCTACAACACTCTTTCCCCCTTTTTAGCCACAAATTAAGATCAAGACTAATCTAATAGCATAGACCATTACATATGTCTGGGTTCATTACACAATAAAACTGCTCATTAAGAGCATCACACATTCTTGCTGTCAAAAAATCTAACCAAACTCAAACAAAAAAAAACTTCAAAGCAGCAGCACATCTTCCTCATCAGCTCAGTAACCTACAACCTGAGCCACGCCACAGTCCATAATCACACTAGTCTTTCTGAACTTCAGAGCTTGAGCTCTCCTCCTCAGCATCTTTGAGAGCATTTTCTTCACTGTCCTCTTCTTTACCAGAGTTTTCTTCAGAGCTGGCAACAACTTCTTCTGAATCAGCTGCCTGACTATCATCCTCATCTGACCCAACATTTTCCCTATCCTCATCAGAGAACTTAGAATCTTCATTTTGCTCAAGAGTTCTGATCAATTCTTCAAGATTTTTCTTTCTTGCATCTAGCTTCTATAGGTCTCCTTTAGCATGGCAATCACTTCAGCTTTTCTGGATTTTGACTTATCCTTGGATGTCTCAGCTGATGTTACAACAATGTCAGGAACATGAGTTCCCTTAAACAACTTGTAATGGAAGGAAATAGGGGTTTCTCTCTTGCACGTTGTATCACTCTCCTTAAGGATGTTGGGATGCTGATCACAAATGATCCCACAGATGAGGGAGGGAAAGGCAATAGGACTTTTGACACTGTAGCTACCAGCATGTTTCATGGTTTTCTCATGAATGTAGGTCCCATAATTGAGTTTAGTTTTTGTGCCTACAGCATACATGAACCTCCCCAGAATGGTTGCAACAATTGTCTTATGATTGGTAGGCACCCAATTTGCAGCACCAATTTTATGAAGCATAACATACTTCACACTCAATTTGCTTGCAACCAGCTTGCCTTTGGATGGTCAGCTCTTGACCTAGTTTGGAGTTATTACTTGACATACTTGGTGGTCAGAGGAAGTTAGTTCATTCTGACCCTCATTTGGTCTCCCTAAGTAACTGTTGATGATGGTGGATGAGAAATTGATACATTTTCCTCTCACAAATACTTTACCAAACTCACTTGACTTCCTATCAGCACAGTCTTCTGACAGGTTTACTATGAATTCTTTGACAAGAGTCTCATAGCATGTGAGAAATTGAGTGACAGTTTTCATCAGCACTTTGAGCCAGCTCTCTCTCTAGTGCCAACCTCCTCTGAATAAGTTCCATGACTTCTTTGTTTTCAAGAGCACTTTCAACCAGCTCTCTCTCCAGTGCCAACCTTCTCTGAAGAACATATTTCCATCTATTGACCCATGATGGATAGTGGAAGGATATGTTGTCAATGAGCACTTCAAGAGCATTAGCATCCAGTTTGCTAGTTAAGGGTTTCTTCTTAGGTTGGATGTTAGTGACATCATCAGAGTCAGACTCTGATTCTGAACTAGTTCCAGCCTTCCTCTTCTTTGGGATTACCTTGCTCCAACCCTTGGTGGGTCCAACCTGAGTTCTTTTTGTTCCAGCCTTCTTTGTAGAAGTGTTCTGCTCAACAACCTTCTTCTTAGGTGGACTTTGATTAGCAACCTTCTTCCCTTTCCTAGTCATAAGACTTTTGGCTATGCTAGGACTGATCTTAGCTATTAGGTCATTGTCAGAGTATTCATCAAGGTCTACTAAATCAGCATTTTTGTCACCTTGCATGTCATCATCCATTTTATCAGACCCTTTATCCTTGTTCTTATCCTCTGGTATAGTCTTTTTCAATGTTTTAACATTGTGAATAACATCATCTTGATCATTCTCATTGTTAGGTGGAACGGGTATATTTAGAGCACTGACAACCATATTTGCAATGATGCTATGGATTTTCCTAGCTTCTTCCTCATTGACATCTCCATGAGAAAATGAGGTTGTAGAAGGAGGAGCTTGACCTGAGACAAGTTCTTTCGGCCTTCTTGCGTGTGTGATTCTTGGTTCCTTCACCAGTAGACCATCAGGGGTCATCATACGCAGAGGAACTATCTCAAGAATCTCGTTAGGGTTACTAGACCCAGTTCTTGTATCAGTCGTTGGTGGACATTCTTTTGGAGGATGTTGAGTTAGAATGTTGAGACATTGTTACGAATGTTGATCGTGTGGGAGAGAACTTCTTGTGCTGGTTGGAGGATGGATGATAGATGAACAGTTTGAATTGAACCCAAATGACGTAGGAAGATTGTGTGTAGACGTTAAAGAGGTGATATGGCAAATGAGGAGGGAACTTAATATTTTGACCAATCAGTGAATAATTAGACTTTAAACTCCAATTCCCTATTCCCATTAATTGCTTTAATTCATCAATAATAGAGGACCTCAACTTCCTTAGTAAATTTTCAAATTGAGTATCCTTGAGACCTCTTGTAACTATTTCAGCACAATGTAGGTCAGCATCACCAAGTTTTACACAAGCCTTTTGAAATTGATACGTGTTATCCCTGTGCATGGTTCTGGCTCTCTTGACCTGAACTGAGTACATATTGATGTTACTCTTGATGTCATAGAACAAGGACATGCAATCTTTAGTGACATTGCTTCCTTTAAGCTGGCCATTGTTCATGGATTCCATCACATTCCAATATAGTAGGTCTGGATTTCTGTGATGTACCTTCGTTGGATATGTTGTCTTGGCTTTCCTGCCTATCTCATATTTACCACAACCTGTCCTCCTATCTGAAGTAGATTTTGAAGTTCCTCGGGCTGCTGTTTTGGACATGGTCCTTTCTATTTGTAGAGGTTGTCTTCCTTTTTCCAGCCATAATTGATCCTTCTTTTCCCTTTTGGCCAAGTCATTGAGGTCACTTCGGGGCTCCCATAAGTAACAATTATTCTTGGCTCTAGATCCCCTCATGACTTCTTCACCTTCATCATTGGAGACAACACATTTATCCTTGGTAAATTGGACCTTTAGGCCTTGATCACAGAGCTTACTAATGCTGACCGAGTTGGCAGTTAGTCCTTTCACTAGCAATACATTGTCCAGGTTAGGTACTCCAGGGCAGTCTAGTTTCCTAACACCTTTGATCTACCCTTTTGCTCCATCACCAAAAGTCACATAACTAGTGGAATGAGGTTTGATGTCCACCAACAGATTCTTTATTCCAGTCATGTGCTTAGAACAACCACTATCAAAGTACTAGTCTTCTTTAGCTGACACTCTTAGAGAGGTGTGAGCTATCCGACTAACCTCCTTTGCCACCCATTGTTGCTTCTTGGCTGGAGCACTTTGATGAGTGTGGCTAGGATATCCATGCAGTTTGAAGAAAAAAGGTTTTAGGTGACCAAATTTTCCACAGTAATGACACCTCCATCTTTGGAACTTTCTTCTTGTCTGTTTCATGTTCTTGGTCCTTGGATGTTGTTACATTGGTCGTGACATCTGGTTTGACCTCTGATTTGCAGACTTTGGTCTCTTGAATCCCAAGATGGGTTTTTGTTCACCAACAAACCCCAGCCCAGACATGTCTCCTGCAATCTGACCACTCTGTAGGATTTTTTTAAGAGTGTCAGTCCCAGGGTTTAGCATCCTGATTGATTTTGACATCTGCTCAAGTTTACAATTTAATAGGCTGACCTCACTGTTGAGTAAGTCTATTGTTGCAAGATGTTACTTCTTCTCAGCCTCCGACTTCTTAATGATCCCTTTTTGATTTTCTCCTTGTTGGTATACCTCTGCACTTCTGAAACACAGCTGCTTGTATGAAGCTGCAAGCTCATCAAAAGTCAGCTCATCCTCACTTGAGTTATCATCAGATGTGCATACACTATTTAGAATAGTGACATGCCTGGCATACTCCTTTTCTGATCCACTTTCAGAGTCTCCATCAGACCAGGTTACATTTAGGCCTCTCTTCTATTTCTTTAGATAGGTGGGGCATTTAGTTCTAATGTGACCATAGCCCTCACATTCATAACACTGACCTCCTTTGCCTTGACTACATTCATCTTCAGATTTATCCCTTTTGTTCTTGGCATAAGATTTAGACTTATGGTCTATTCTCTTGATCAGTTTATGAAATTGTTTTCCAAGCAATGCTATAGCCTCTGACAGATTCTCCTCTTTTTCACATTTGTCTTCTTCTGAGTCATCTGCAGTGTTTCAAACAAGAGCTACGCTTTTGTTCTTTTTCTCCACAGCCTGATCACACATGCCCATCTCAAATGTTTGGAGAGAACCTATGAGTTCATCTACCTTCATGTTGCATATGTCTTGAGCTTCTTCAATGGTTGTGACCTTCATGGAAAACCTCTGAGGCAATGATCTTAAGATCTTCCTCACTAGCTTTTCTTCAGACATCTTTTCTCCCAGAGCTCCTGAGGTGTTTGTAATTTCTAGTATATTCATGTAGAACTCATGAATAGTCTCATCCTCTTTCATTCTCAGACTTTGAAACTTGGTGGTCAACATTTGAAGTCTTGACATCTTGACTTTAGAGGTTCCCTCATGAGTTGTTTTGAGAGTATCCCGCACCTCTTTAGCCAGCTCATAATGATGCACCAGTCTGAAGATGTTCTTGTCTATACCATTGAATAATGCATTCAATGCTTTAGAATTCCCAAGAGTCGAGGCTTCTTGCTCTTTTCTCCATTCTTCTTCAGGTATAAGCACAGACAATCCATCTTTATCAGTCTTCACTGGATGTTCCTATCTAGAGTTTGCAGCTCTCTATGCCTTGCTGTCTAAAGACTTTAAGAAGGCAATCATCCTAGGTTTCCAATAGTCATAATTAGAGCCATCCAGAATTGGTAGTCTATTTGTGAATCCTATGTCTTTATCCATAGTACCATAATTTATCTTCCCTAGATCTCACCCAGAAATTAACAGGCAGGGTGCCTGCTCTGATACCAATTGAAATTCTGGCAAGCACATGATGGATGTTACTCTAGATGTTATGACATCCACTGTAACATGTACTACTGCACTTAATAATAAGCTGTAAATGGAAGGCAGTAAATAACACAAGTAATTCTTCACCCAGTTCAGTGTCAACCACACTTACATCTGGGGGCTACCAAGCCAGGGAGGAAATTCACTATCAGTAGAATTAATTCAGAGTCAAACAATCCTTGTTTGCACTCCTCACTTAAGACCTACCCAATGACACTTCAGCCTAGAGACCACTAGACCATAGTATACCCACTCACTCCCCCTCAATCACCTCAGTGATATTAATACACAATTACAAAACCAATATGAAGATAAACTTCAAACACACCTTGATCTTGCTTCACATCTTTGATCAAGGGACACACACTCTTGCTTAACAACTTTGAGGGACACAATGAACACACCTGTTCATACACAATAACCACAACAATTCTACAACATACAATTGCTTGGCACACAAGGAATCCTAAGACTCCTAGACTCGCGTCAACAAAGTTTTTCGCTCACAAACACACTCTATGATCTCTCACTAGATGCTCTCTCCTCTCTGTGTCTCCCATTAGGAATGCTCCTTCTGCTATTTATAATAGCAGACCTACTTTGAGCCTTGGTGGAGAATTTAGGTTTACCCAAGATAAACCTTTCTTCATGAAGCTGCACACTTATCATTAGGTCAGGAGCCTTCAATGTTATCCTCAGTAATTCCTGTTTTGTTGCCTAAAATAACTATGCTTCCTGGATTGTTTCCTGAAGTATAGCCTGAGCTAATAGCAGAAAAACAAACCATGCGTGCCCTGATGTCATACGGTCAATATCATAACATTCAGTCATGACATTCAGCTTCACTTACTCTTAGCTTTCCCTGCATAACACTTTACATGTATGTCCTAACATCAGTTATGACATTTACTCATACATTAATATTTTGCCATAAAATGAAGCCAATCAAAAACATCTACAAATGATGAAAGTAAATGCAGGAAAGTAAAGTACAACACATATATACATACACCCAACAGATAAACAACCAAGCGCTAGGATTGACTCGCATAGGGGATGTTCCTGTCCCTAGCAGAGTCGCCAGCTGTCGCATCGCTGCGAAGAGGGGCCGGAAATGACAAAAGAGTCACCACCGTTCGTTATTTATCCCAAAAGAGGGAAAGGAAATGATCAGAGAAAACCTAACGAAAATAGAGAAGACAGGTCATCGCAACCATATCTCGGGTTCGGGAGTCGGTTACGCAAGGGGAAAGTATGAGCACCCCTCACGTCCATCGTACTCGACGGGATCTAAGCTTTGTTTTCTATCTAAAAGGGTGTTTACTATCTAAGCTACGACTCAGGGACAAAAGAAAAGAAAAGTGACTCGATAGAGCATCGCCGCTCTATGCCTACGTATTCCCTCGTGCAATAGGAAAGTCAGAGTCAACGTAGTTCGACTAACTACAGGTGAAAGTGGGGAAGGTTGCTCGCCAAGACATCGTTGTCTTGTGCCTACGTATTCTCATCTGGTACGAGAAATCAAAGCAAACGTAGTTCGGGCTAACAAGACCACAGGTTGGTTCAAAATGTTTTAGGCCCGAGTAGGGTTAAAACTTAGTTCCAACAGTTAGGTGTATGCAACTCGACCATTGGAGACTTAGGCGTTACCTGTTTGCGGTAGAACCAGGAGTTAACAAAACTCTCCTTATGAAGAAGGTTTTCCAAATTAAGATCCTGAAGGATAAAAAGGTTTGAAGTTTGTTTTTGTGTTTTTTAGAGAAGAAGTGCATTGATTATTGTTTGTAATTCATGTTGCACTAAAGACTGTGACTTAGGAGCGAATTCGTCGCATATCGTCCTAAGGACGTACACTAAACACTCTAAGAAATTGAGAGGAAACCCCCCAACCACCATTCCCCAAGTACTTAAGGCTCATAACGTACCACATTCATTAACCTTTATTAAATGTTTTAATAGAATTTGAAGGTGAGAAGAGAGAGACACTCTAAAGGGAGACTAAGACTCAACCTAATGTTCTCATGCAAAGTGCACCTATGATTGGGATAAAAGGGGAATGCTACCTAATGTTATCATGCATGTATTCAAACCTAAGGTCTATCATAATCTCTCTTGAACAAGAGAAATTAGAGGTCCTAAGGGAACATGGCAAAGAGGAAAGAAAAAGAAAGAGGAAGCATGAAATAGGGAAGATGCAAGTATGCAAACATGTAATGCACTATTAGAATGAAAGTGAGGGAGGAACAAAGTGTGGGGTAAACACCACCACAAGCACATCTCAACCTCAAGCATGCAAATGAGAGACGCAAGAACCAAAAGAAAATGCACACAAAAGCATACAAATGAGCTTAAACAAGTTCAAGCCAAAAGTGAGATGCAATGGGAGAAGTCATGACCCCTACAACCATTCAAGCATCAATCGCCGAAGAAAAGCGGGAGGAAAGAAAAAGTGAGGGACAACAGCCACCACAAGCACATCTCAACCGAAAGCAATGCAAGCAAAAGAAACAATGCACATGATCATCACTTTGAACCACATCCATAAGCATGCATTCAAGTGGAAATCGAACACGAGTGTCGATAAAATCATGATTAAACGATCAAGAACAAGGACATATATCCACAACATCTCACTCCTAATGCATCACACTGATCTGTGAAGACTCGAAGTGAAACTATACCAAACAAGCATGAAAAACAGATAAACAGGCCTGCTGGCACAATGTTAATCGATTAACACAAGGGGTTAATCGATTAACCAGTCAAAAATGCCTGAAAATTTGAAAATTCATGTTGGTTAATCGGTTACAACTGTGCCAGAAGCAGAAAAACAGCCAGATAACAGCATTTCCAGCAAAAAAGCACTTATCTGACAATCAGGATAATCACATAATCAACTATGCATGAATTTAAACTAGAAAACAGTGATCCAATCAACACATAAACACATTAAACCAGCAAGATAAAAGATCATATGAATCAAATTAGCAAAATCAATCAAAAATGAAGCTAAAAAAACAATGGATCTAGAATTCCAACCTACGAAGCGGAGAATTGCTTCGGTTAATGTTGATTCAACTCCAGTTGAGTAGATCCAAGCTATAAAACCGGAATTCCTTCAAGATACGAGTGTATTCTTGTAGTAGAATTGATGATCAACCAAAATTAAGCAAGATCCACTCAAATAAGCTACTTCAAACCAACTCCAAAATTCAGATCCAAACTTGCACGAAAATTGAATGGAAAAATGGAGATGATGAGGATGAAGCTTTAGATCTTAGAAATCAATGATTCCAATGGAGAATCAAAGAATTCAATGTGAGAAGAGCTTTAGTGTAGTTTAGGAATGGAAAAGTTGAGAGAAAATTGAGAGAGTGAGAGTGAGTTCTGAAGTGAGAATGAAATTATGAGGATTAGATGTGTGAGGTTTGGAGTAGATCACTTACATACCCCTTAGGTTAGGATCTAAATAAGGTTTGGAATGTGGTTTGTGAAAAATTGCATGAAATTAGGAATGGGAATTTGGAGGGAACTTGAAATGATTTGAAAGTTAACCAAAATTTGAAATGGTTCTAGATCCTTCCTTTAGTGTAAAATCAACTTCAAGAATGATCAAAATGGACCCCAAAGTGAATTCACTTGAAAGATCACTTGCAGAGCAGAGATTTGCACTAGTTAATCGGTTAACCATATGGTTAATCGATTAACACCCTTGAATATTTGAATTTGACCTGTTTTTGACTTGGTTAATCGATTAACACCTTCAAAAATTTGAATTTGGCGCCTTTTGGAGGGAAACCTGCACAATGGTATGTTTTCAATCGTTTTGGGATCTATTAAGCTTTTGAAACTTGTTCTTGAATATTCCAACTGTGAGAATTCTTGATATAGCCTACAAGTTGTCTCCTGCACAAAAAATAACCTGCAAAACAAAATAAAATCGACCGCTCGATCGCTGGGCAAAATAAATGTCGGAGCCTCCGATGCTCGCTGTTCAGTCTCTTGCACTAAAAGAAATCTGAGCCACGGAAAACTTTGATCCCCTGCCTCGAACACAAATGCCATGCAAATGCAGATAAAATCGACCGCTCGATCACTGGGAAAAATAAATGTCGGAGCCTCTGATGCTCGCTGTTTAGTCTCTTGCACTAAAATAAATTTGAGCCACGAAAAACCTTGATCCCCTGCCTCGAACACAAATGTCATGCAAATGCAGAAAAAATCGACCGCTCGATCGCTGGGAAAAATAAATGCCGGAGCCTCCAATGCTCGTTATTCAGTCTCTTGCACTAAAAGAAATTTGAGCCACGGAAAACCTTGATCCCCTTCCTCGAACACAAATGTCATGCAAATGCAAAAATGCAAAAACGAAATGAAACACAAGTCAAGTACAAGAAATGGTTGGGCAAATTTTAGGGTACAACAGATACCACAACAACAAATGATGCCCCAGGATAAGGCATTCTAGAATGGACATTTTGGATAGCAATTTGAGTAGGTTGAGGTGGAACCAGAATACGAATTCGATCCTCATCAAGAGTTTCAACATCAGTTGGTACAGGAGTCTGGTGAGTTTGCACTTAAGGATCTTGTGATCATCAGCGTTAACCACAAGAGGTGGAAGCTGAGTAGGCACACCCCATGGGTAAGAAATAGAGTTCTCAAAGGGCACGTGCATGGAAAAAGGTTGATAAGGCACAAAAGCACCCCCATTGGCAATCTGAGGAGTGAAGTTTGGAGGCATTCCCCACGGATAGGCAGTAGGAAGCCTATTCGGACCAGGCTGAGAGCTTGGTGGGTTGACAACAGGTTAAATCATAGTCTCAACTGGCGCTTCAACAACAGCAGGAGTAGAATTAGAAACATGAGTGACAATAGTTGCATCATTAGTGGTTGCAACAACAGTAGCAGCAGCAGTGACGTCCTTTTGAGCACTAAGGAATTCCATGGTAGTATCCATGTTAGTCTAGAATTGATCCATCCTTCCTTGAAATTGAGCCAAGGTTTCCTTGTAAGCAGCATTCTCAAGTTCATAATCAGTCATGATCTTAGACTTGTTTGATCGAGTGAAATAACGATATTGAGCCGTCGTCTTGCTACAAGGTGGAAATGGACGGTGTAAGCATTTTTTTCTAGATGATGGTCGTGCATATGTGTGCATGAATGAATGTAATGCATGCAAAAATAAAGTTTCAATTCCAAGGATTCTCGAGCTTTTATCTTTGTTAATAGTAATCATAAAACATACAAGCAAAGGCACAAAGATAATAATGGCAAGAAAACTTCTCATTTCATTCAATAAGGAAAAAATACAGGTCAATATAACTCAAAGGTCCGCCTTTTGGGATATAAAAAGATCAGCCTGGTTCCTATCAAAAACTACCCTACAAATAGATAAGAAATGAAAAACGGCCCGAGGAGTCTTGTGCGGCAGCATATCAACATATGCATCCTTCAATAACCCTGGCAGGTCTTCAAGCGTGTGCTCAAGAAATTTGGCTAAACGGGTGTGTCTCTTGCTCCAATACTTCGTATCCTTCACGAGGTTACGCAACAGAGAGTGATTAGGTCCTTGAAGGAGATCTTATAGGAAGGCTTCTTTGTTATCCAAGAGGAATTGTAGATGGCAGCTTTGTCGTTCCCATTAAGTACTTTCCAAGTTGAGTTGAATGATTTCACCTCGGTTCTAATGCGCTTGATCTTGCAACTTCTAGATCTCAATGAAAGCTTTGTTGAGCTTGGCTTGACGTTGAGAAAGGTCTTTCAACAACTGGGTAAAACAGTCTTGTTCACTCTGCATCTTTGTCTTGTATTCTGATAGCTTTCCTCGGAGTTCTCCAAGTTGCTTCTTTTAGCTCAATCCATCCTTGTAGGCTTGATATTGAGTGTTGGCGAGTTTCCTTTTCTTCGAGGCGAGTTTGTCATAAGTACCCTTAAGAGCATCACCTACTTTCCTTCATTTTCTTTGTTCAATTTACACATCAATTTGTAAGATTTCCTTCTCAGATGTGACCTTATCAAGGTTAAATCGAAGATCAACATTACCCTTCTTCAAAATCTCAATAGTCTACTTCAATTGGTCAACTTCAGATGGAGAAACTATGGAAAGTTCAAAAAGCTTAACATTCATGGATGGCTCATAAGGAAACGACATCAAGATCTCTTTGAGTATTTCCTTTACCCATTGTGTGTAGGCTTCTTTTGCTATGCAGTTCTTCTTACCTAACTCAACTCTTCCTTCATGGTGAATCTGTGTCCAAGCAGCACTAAACTTTTTCAGTAACCCTAGGTTATCAACCCCTTCATGAAAGATGAACTCTTCCACTTTCTTAGATCTAGCTTGTCAAGCATAGGATACCCCAATTGGAGGAATGCTATCCTCAAATTATAGTTAATCCCTCCCTTTGTACCGATGAATGGCACATTGGAAAATTTACCACAATGAAGAATGATTTTGGTGTTGTTGTAGACTCGAGAATACCAAGGGACGTCGTCGAAAGTCAGAGACATGTTCCTTTGAGATCACTCGAGATTTCCCTTGTTCTCAATAAAGGGACCCTTCTGGGTAGGTGAGACATGAACTAACAGTATATCATAGGAGCAAAACAGACAATAGTTCCTTTCTTCTTTTCATTCATCGAATGAATAAAATATGAGGTGTCAGCCAGCAGTGTAGGAACAAGATTATTGGATAAGAAGATACAAATAGGAGCTTGATCCACAAAATCCTCCATGTTAAAAAACAAAACGATCCCATACACAAGCAAAGTAAGGATAGTATTTAAGGCATTCCAACTTTTAGCCTCAGCGTAAGAAATGGCTTTATCTACTAGAAATTTCAAAGTAAACCCTCGAGTACCACCCTTAATCTTGAGATTAGCGTCCACATCCTTCTTATCAATGCAGAGAGCTTCAGTAATAAGGTGAGACTTCAGACATTCGTTGGTGTAGATGAAGGGAACTTGGTTCTTGATATCAACCCCTGAGATATGAGAATACTACTCAAGCGTTGGCGCTAACAGATAATCTTGAAATTTGTAACACCTTAGCGGCGGGTCATAAAACTGAACAAGCGTATGGATGGTCATGACATTGACTTCACACTTGAGGATGGTCAGAAGATTACCATAATCATCTTTGAAAACAACTCTGTTATCTTAATTCAGACGGGATGCTAAACCTCTCAAAGTCTTCAACTTAGGTTCCACAAACTTGTAGCTATATATACCTCTGCAACCAGTACTCATCTTCTTTGATTATGTCAACAAAGATCAAGCTCTCGAATACCCTAGAAATGCACACGCAAAAATTAATTGATTTGATGAAATGATATGCAATACAAGAATCAAGAAGCCAGTATAATCTGAATAATCTAGATAATCTGCATATATAATTTTGTGTAGGTGCAAAGGTCTGACGTGTACGAGAGAACAAATGGTATGGAGAGTCTTTGTTTCCTCCACACACAAAAAATCCAATATCCCCTCACGTGTGTGTTCTAGTCTTCCAAAGGTGGTCCCTATAAGGTCTCCCAAAGTCATGGCATCAAGTGAAAAATACCCTTTCGCAACGAATTCTCACAGGACATAAGTATTCTCAAGTGAAACTAGTTTGGGTGTGGGTCTCGTGACAACCCAATGCGTGAAATGCAGGCGACACGACTATCCACAATTCTATCTTGTATGTATGCTCAAGCCCGGGTATAGAGATTCTATCAAGTAACATCTGCCCATCCCAACAACAATAGAAAATATAGAAAATATCCAGAGTATGCAGCATATGAATATTTAAAGCAGTAAAGGAAATGCAATAAATAACATAAAGATAAAGCAAGTATAGCGCAAAGATAAACACCCAAACAAACAAGTAAGCAAACAAAACTAGGCGAGACCCCAACTTGCAAGAGCAAGGATTTACCGAACAGAGTCGCCAGCTGAAACTAACGGAATTATACCTGAGCGCGTTGCACACTTGGCGGTACAACAGAGTTGCAACCGAACTTTATTTATTCCAAAGGGAAAGGGAAAATATCGATAAAACCCAAGGGGAAGAGAAATGGGTAAGGGAGTCGGTTATGCGAGGGAAATGTGAAATTCTGGTATCAGATATTAGATGTCTAAGGAGATGTCCACGACACAAATATCTGTTTGTCAAGAACAAAGAAAACAACTAGACAAATAACAGATAAAGAGACACATTAATTGTTAACCCAGTTCGGTAAAACACACCTACATCTGGGGGCTACCAAGCCAAGGAGGAAATTCACTATCAGTAGAAATAATTTAGAGCTAAACTCCCAGTTTACAACTCCTCACGTAATCTCTACCCAATGCAATTTCTACCTAGAACCCACTAGACAATTGACACCTCTCACTCCCCCTTAATCACAGCAGTGATAACAGTCAATACAAAGAAAAGACTTTAGAAAACACTCTTCAAAGTCACAACTTGATCTTGCTTAAAAGCTTCAATCATGTACAATACACTCTTGCTTAAAAGCTTTGAGTGAACAATTAACAATTTACAAATAACAACCTAGTCCAAATTACACATTAAACAATGAGTGAATGGCTCACAAAACTAACACACACGAAGCCTAAACTTAAACAGATGCACACGTTTTTTAATCCTTGCTTCTCTTTTATCTTCAAGCTAGGGTTTCACCTCCTTAAATAGCAATGCAGAATGGGCTTGGGCATTGGCAAAAGTAACAGCAGGAAGAGAAGATTTCAATAGCAGCAATCATCTAGATTTGATTTGATCAATCATATCCAATCAAATCAATCTCCCGATCTTCAAACAATCTTCTGAAAAAATCTTCAAATCAAATCCAATCTGATCCACAATAAGTGTATCAGAAACACCTCTAGAAACCATTAGAAACACACAGTTTCCACATTAGACAAGTGCATCCAGCTTGCACAAAATAGATATGCTCATACAAACATTCATACAGAATGTTTAGATCATGAGTGTCAAGACATCTTGTTTGACATCATGAGAAAATACTTATTACAGAGCACAACGAAATCTGCTAATCCTGACAGCCAGATGTCACAACATCCTGTAGGACATCTTGTGATTACTCTAAGTTTTGCCAAAATGCCTGCCAATCAAGAACTAACAAACTCCCCCTTTGGAAAATTTTGGCTAAAACTAATCACAAGAACATAACAACATCAAAGAGTACATCACAGTAGAAAAAAAACTCCATATCATGGAGAGTAAAAATAAACTCCACTTCGACAGATGCAAATAACGAAACAACAACCCAAGAAAAACATCAAAGCAGCCCACACACTTATTTTCCTTCAGCAACCTGCAAAGCATAATCCCAAACATACAGGAAAACAAAACAACTATGCTACTACAATAATCAGCAACCTGATCTGTAGAACACAATAGTCCCAAGAGGAACAACCACACATCTAGCAGGATCAACATCCTGTCAATAAAAACAGATGCAATAGCTACCATCTTCACACCTCTTCCCAGCTACACCTGTTAGGGTCATACATCAAGCTGTATATAGAATACAACCAATCTTCTCCCCCTTTTTAGCCATAAATTTAGATCATAAACTAATGGATTAGCATTGAACAGAACAGTTAGAAACAAACATGTTAAGGGGATGGAGACCCCAAAAAAAATTACAACCCAAAAGGCTCATGAAGAGCAACAAAAACAGTCTACTTTGCCAAGGCAGACAACAATACCAACAGCCCATCCAAAAATCAAAAACAACAAAAATCAAATAACCAAAAGCAAAAAGCCAATAGACAACTTAGTCCTCATCCTCAGAAGCAGAACTAGAGTCAACCTCTTCAACATCAGTTGAGACATCTTCATCACCATCTTCAGATTCTTCCCTTGATCCAGCCTCATCATCTGTAGCATCATCAATATTTGTAGCATCATCTTCAAAACATTGAATTAAAGATTCCAACTTGATCTTTCTTGTCGTGGCAGCATTGATAGTTTCCCCTAATTCCCTACAAGTCTCTTTCAACTCAGCAATGATCCTAGGTTTTGTGGCAGTGGCCTTCTCAGCAGAAGTTAAAACAATATTTGGAACATGTCTTCCAGCAAAGATTTTGTAGTGAAGAGACAGTACAAACTCTCTCTTGCTAGAAGCATCATTGGAGTTCAGAATCCCAGGGTGTTGATTCAAGATAATCTCACAGATGAGGGAGGGAAAAGCAATGGGCAGCTTAATAGCACTAGAAGTAGAATGCTTAATAATTTGATTAAAAATGTACAGACCAAAATCAAAATTCACCTTGGTACCTACAACATAAATGAACCTGCCAATCCCAACAACAATGGTGGAGGTGTGGTTGGTATGCACCCAATTTGCAGCCCCAACTCTGTGAAGAATGGCATATTTTACACTGATTTGACCTGCTGACAGCTTACCTTTTGATGGCCATTCCTTGACTTGATTTACAGTGATGACCTTGCAAACTTAGTTTTCTGAAGCAACCATTTCTTCCTCACCATCATTTGCTCGTCCCAAAAATCTGTTGATCACAGCTGAAGAAAACTTCACACACTTCCCTCTAACAAAAACCTTCATATACTCTTTGTTGTTCCTATCAGTAATGGAATTAGGGATGTTCACAATGAATTTCTTTACCAATCCTTCATAACATTTAGAGAAGCCGGTGACTGTTTTGAGCAATCCAGCCTCAGTGATCAAATCCATCACTTCCTTGATTTCCAAAGCATCTTTTCTCAATTCTCTTTCTAGATCAATCCTTCTTTGGTAGACATGTCTCCACTTGGTCACACTGCTCATGTAGTGAAAAGAAATATTGTCCAGAGGAGTAGCGGGCACTGGTCTAGGAGTTTTCTTGGAAAAGGATTTCTTCACATGGGTTATGTCAGGAACATCTTTTACAACATCTTCATCAGGTTCATAGTTCTCAACAGTTACCTTTCTTTTCTTGGAGGCAATAGAGACCTTTCTCCATGTTTTGGGAGGACCAACAGGAGTTCTCTTCTTTTGGCTCTTAGAAGGGGATTCCTCAAGCACAACTTTTCCTTTCCTAATCACAAGTCTCTTGGCAATACCAGGGGCAGCATTTTTGATGAGCTCATCATCTGATGGCACATCTTCAACATCTATAATATTGTCAGGAACATTATTCATGTCATCTTTGGCTTCATCATCATTCAGGCCAGCATCATTACCCTCATCACGCACCATAGAGTTGGCAAGTTTTTCCAGGTTCTTAGTGTTAGGGTTAGTAACAGTAGAAGGAAACTCAGTATTTTTTTTAGGGTTCTCATCAGGGTTAGGGGATGGATCAACACGAGATAGCGGGGTGAAAATACCATGCACAACACGACCTTTCTGGAGAATCTTAGTGACAAGTTCCCTAATGGATATGTCAACATATGCACAGCCTTCCTTGTTTTTCATTCTAGTAATGTTGTCAGCAAAGGAATCAGAAGGTTTACCTTTGGATTATTGTTGGGATTTGTCTGCATGAGGATGTGTCACTTCAGGAGCATCTTCGAAGGGGTTAGGGTGGGCATTAGTTTGGAAATCATCGCGTTTGGGATACATCTTGTTGTTGAGAGAGGAAAATTGTATAGGCTGAGAGTTATTCTGAAAAGTGGAGGGGGTGTGGGAATTGTAGGTGCAGTTGGAGGAAAAGATTTGTGTGGGATAATGAGCTTTAGTGGTCAAAGGCGTGCAATGCATTAAAGAAGGATGTTGGAACATGTTTATTTTAAAAAAAAACTTCTTTTAAACTCAAAAATCCCTCTTTGCAGTAATTGCTATAAGTCCTCATAAATACAAACTCCTAACTTTCCTCTAAAAGTCTCAAATTGATTAGCATCCAAAGCTTTGGTAAAGATATCAACTAGTTGATTTGTTGTAGTAACATGCTTAAGAGTAACGATTTTTCTTTCAACAAGCTCCCTAATAAAATGGTGTCTAATATCAATATGCTTAAATATACTATGTTGAATAGGATTTTTGGAGATATTTATAGCACTCACATTATCATAGTATAATGTCATGACATCTTGTGTGACATTATACTCTGTAAGTATCTGCTTCATCCATACAAGTTGGGAACAACTACTCCCAGCAACTATGTATTCTGCTTCTACAATAGACAGGGATACACAGTTTTGTTTCTTTCTAAGCCAAGAGATGAGGTTGCTTCCCAAAACGAAGTAGCCTCCAGATGTGCTCTTCCTATCATCAGCACTTCCAGCCCAATCAGCATCACAATATTCAGACAGCACACATCCAGATCCATGAGTGTACAATGTCCCATACTCACTTGTCCCATTGATATACTTAATAATTCTCTTGACTTGATTAATGTGGCTCATCTTGGGTTCAACTTAATATCTAGTACAAACTCCCACAACAAAAGCAATGTCAGGTCTGCTTGCTGTAAGATATAACAAGCTCCCTATCATGCTTCTGTACAGACTTTGATCCACATTAACTCCTTTTTCATCTTTGGACAATTTTAGATGGGTTGGTGCAGGAGTTCTTTTGTGGCTGGCATTTTCCATTCCAAAATTCTTAACAATGTTCTTGTCATACTTACTTTGATATAGAAATATGGATTCTTCCATCTGTTTAACTTGAAGACCAAGAAAGTATGTTAATTCCCCAACAAGGCTCATTTTGAATTCAGATTGCATTTGTTGCACAAAATGTTGAACCATCTCTTCTGACATCCCACCAAAGACAATGTCATCAACATAAATTTGGGCAATCATGAGTTTTCCCTCTTCTTCCTTGATAAACAAGGTCTTATCTATCCCACATTTTCTATATCCATTCTCAACAAGAAACTCAGTTAGTCTTTCATACCAAGCTCTAGGGGCTTGCTTTAGGCCATACAAGGCCTTTTTCATCTTGAAGACATGATTAGGAAAGGTTGGATCAACAAATCCATTAGGCTGTTCCACATAGACTTCTTCACTTAGGTAACCATTTAAAAAGGCACTTTTGACATCCATTTGAAGTAGCTTGATTTTCAGAATGCAGGCAACTCCCAGAAGAAGTCTGATGTATTCAAGTCTAGCTACAGGAGCAAAGGTTTCATCAAAATCAATCCCTTCAATCTGAGTATATCCTTGAGTAACCAACCTGGCTTTGTTCATAGTGACCACTCCCTTTTCATCAGCTTTATTCTTGTAAACCCATTTGGCTCCAATCACATTTGTTCCTTCAGGCCTTGGCACAAGATCCCAAACTTCATTCCTCTTGAATTTCCCTAATTCCTCTTGCATGGCATTTATCCAGAATTCATCAGTTAAATCTTCCTTGATGTTCTTAGGTTCAATCTTTGACACAAAGTAGAAGCTTGACACAATTTCTCTAGATCTAGTGGTTACCCCTTTGTTTGGATCACCTATGATAAGATTAATAGGGTGGTCTTTTTGAATTCTGATGGAAGGTCCTTTGTTAGCAGGTTCAGCCTCAGTGATTGTGGGATTAGAGTCATTGTTGTTGTCTTCAGATTTAGCTGAGATATCAAATGATGCTCCAACATCTTTTAGGACATCAGTTTCCTTATGCATGTCATCTATGACAACATTGATAGATTCCATAATTGTATTAGTCCTGTAGTTAGATACTCTATAGGCTCTGTTTTTGGTAGAATAACCCAAGAATATCCGTTCATCACTCTTAGGATCCATCTTTCTTCTATGGTCACGATCAGAGAGAATGTAGCACTTGCCTACAAACACATGAAAGTATTTAACAATAGGTTTTCTTCCTTTCAAAATTTCATACAGAGTGGTCATAGTTCCTGTTCTTAAGGTCACTCTGTTGTGCACATAGCAGGCAATGTTCATGGCTTCAGCCCAGAAATGATAAGGTAGTTTCTTAGCATGGATCATTGCTCTAGCTGATTCTTGGATGGTTCTATTCTTTCTTTCCAAAACTCCATTTTGTTGAGGGGTAATAGGAGAAGAGAATTCTTGGTTAATTCCTTCAGTGGAGCAAAATTCAGCAAACTTCTGGTTTTCAAATTCCTTCCCATGATCACTTCTTATTTTGACAATTTTAGTTTCTTTTTCTCTTTGAATTATCTGATACAGTTCTTGAAAAACATCAAATACTTCAGATTTTTCTCTTATAAACTTCACCCAAGTGTATCTTGAAAAATCATCCACAGCCATATAAGCATACTTCTTTCCACCAAGACTTTCCACCTGCATAGGTCCCATTAAGTCCATGTGAAGGAGTTCCAACACCTTAGAAGTGGTGAGATGTTGGATCCTTTGATGAGACATCCTTGTTTGTTTCCCTATTTGGCATTCACCACAGATTTTTCCTTCTTCAATTTTTAGCTTAGGCATACCTCTGACAGCTTCCATAGATATGATCTTCTTCATTACTTTCAGATGCAAATGTCCAAGTTTCTGGTGCCACAGTCTTACTTCATCTTCTTTGGTAAGGGCACACTTCAAGTACTGAGAGGCCCATAGATAACAATTGTCCTTGGATCTGACCCCCTTCATGATTAAATCTCCTTTATCATTGGTACCTAAACACTCAAGTTTGGTGAAGTTGACACTTAGACCTTGATCACATAGTTGACTAATGTTGATCAAATTAGCAGTTAACCCTTTGACTAACAGAACATTGTCCAGGTCAGGTGATCCTGAGCAGTTTAACTTACCAACCCCCTTTATTTCACCTTTAGCCCCATCTCCAAAGGTAACAAAGCTGATTGAGTGAGGTTTAATGTTAACCAACAGATTTTCAGCTCCAGTCATGTGTCTTGAGCACCCACTATCAAAGTACCAATCCTCCTTAGAAGAAACCTTTAGGGACATATGAGAAATGAGGCAAGTAGTACCAGTTTTAGGTACCCATTGGAGGGGAGAAAGTTGTGGTTAAGTTTTGTCTGAGTTGTAGAGTTTGGATATCCATGCAGTTTGAAAGAAAATTTCTTTATATGACCAAAGAGTCTACAATGATGGCATCTCCATCTTTGGGACTTCCTTGGTTGGCTGGTTTGTTTAATGTCATGATGTTGAGACATCTGCTGGAACATCACTTGCTTTGATCCATAAGGTTTGTGGTGAGAGGCGTTGTTGATGTCTTCATGGAATGGTAACCCAGTCTTGTCTCCTGATCTTTTGCTAGATATAAGAATCTCTTCCAAAGTTTTGGTACCACTGTTCATCATTCTAATAGATTTTTCCAGCTGGTCAAGTTGAGAAGTTAGGTGAGCAACTTCATCTCTCAAATCCTTGATAATTGTCAGGTGTTCCTCCCTTTCAGTTTTTAGCTTGATGATGTGTTTCTTTTCACCTTACTGGAAAACTTCTTTACTTCTGAGCCACACTTCTTCTTTGAAAGTTAGTTCATCTTCATTGGAATCTCCATCAGATTCATATCTTCCAGTTAAGGCAGTTATTTGTTTGGCAGGTTGTTCTTCAATATCACTATCAGAGTCTTCATCTGTCCATGAAATAGCTAGACCTTTCTCATGTTTCTTGAGGTAGGTTGGGCATTCAGATCTGATGTGACCAAAGCCTTCACACCCATGACACTTTATCCTTTTGCTGTTCATAGGTTTTTCTTCAGTCCTAGTTCTTCTTTCTGCATCATGTGACTTATCGATGTTAAGAGAGATGTTCTTGGCATTTGGTCTAGTGTCCATTCTTTTCACAATCTTGTTGAATTGTCTTCCTAGCATAACTATGGCATTTGAGAGATTTGTATCCTCATCAGATTCATGTTCTCTTCCTTCAGTATTTGAGACAAAGGCTATGCTCTTTTTTTTGTCAGTTTTGTCACCAATTCCTACTTCAAAAGTTAAGAGACCCAATGAGTTCATCAACTCTCATTTTACAAATGTCTTGAGCTTCTTCTATAGCAGTTACTTTCATGTCAAATCTCTTTGGAAGAGATCTAAGGATCTTTCTTTCCTGCTTTTCTTTAGACATCTTTTAACCAAGAGCACTTAAAGCATTGGCAATCTCAAGAATATTCATATGAAAGTCATGTATGCTTTCATCATCTTTCATTCCCAGGTTTTCAAACTTAGTAGTGAGAAGTTGAAGTCTAGACATTTTTACCTTGGATGTGCCTTCATGAGTAGTCTTTAGAATCTCCCATGCTTCCTTAGCAACAACACAATTGTTAACCAACCTGAATATGTTCCTATCAATTCCATTGAGCAAGGCATTCAAGGCCTTGGAGTTTCCCAGAGCCAGATCATCTTCTTCCTTTGTCTATTCTTCCTCAGGTTTTAAATCAGATCTAGCCTTTCCATCCTTATCGATAATAACAGGATGTTCCCATCCCTTTATAACAGCTTTCCAAGCTTTGTTGTCCAGAGATTTTAAGAAAGCAACCATCCTAGGTTTCCAGTAGTCATAATTGTTCCCATCCATAACAGGTGGTCTTTTCACAAATCCTCCTTCTTTGTCCATGGTACTAGAAAGTATAGTACCTAGATCTCACCCAGAACCAAAGCAGGATGCCTTCTTTGGTACCAATTGAAATTCTGGTATCAGATATTAGATATCGAAGGAGATGTCCACGACACAAATATCTGTTTGTCAAGAACAAAGAAAACAGCTGGACAAATAACAGACAAAGAGACACCATAATTGTTAACCCAGTTCGGTAAAACACACCTACATTTGGGGGCTACCAAGCCAGGGAGGAAATTCACTATCAGTAGAACTAATTTAGAGCTAAACTCCCAGTTTACAACTCCTCATTTAATCTCTACCCAATGCAATTTTTGCCTAGAACCCACTAGACAAGTGACACCTCTCACTCCCCTCAATCACAGCAGTGATAACATCAATACAAAGAAAATACTTTAGAAGACACTCTTCAAATTCACAACTTGATCTTATTTAAAAAATTCAATCAAGTACAATACACTCTTGCTTAAAAGCATTGAGTGAACAATTAACAATTTACAAATAACAACCTAGTCCAATTCATACATTAAACAATGAGTGAATGACTCACAAAACTAACACACACGAAGCCTAAACTTAAACAGATGCACACGTTTTTTAATCCTTGCTTCTCTTTTTTCTTCAAGCTAGGGTTTCACCTCCTTAAATAGCAATGCAGAATGGGGTTGGGCATTGGCAAAAGTAACAGCAGGAAGAGAAGATTTCAATAGCAACAATCATCCAGATTTGATTTGATCAATCAGATCCAATCAAATCAATCTCCCAATCTTCAAACAATCTTCTAAAAAAAATATTCAAATCAAATCCAATCTGATCCACAATAAGTGTATCAAAAACACATTTAGAAACCATTAGAAACACATAGTTTCCATATCAGACAAGTGCATCTAGCTTGCACAAAAAAGATATGCTCATACAAACATTCATACATAATGTTTAGATCATGAGTGTCAAGACATCTTGTTTGACATCATGAGAAAAGACTTATTACAGAGCACAACGCAACCTGCTAATCTTGACAGATAGATGTCACGACATCCTGTAGGACATCTTGTGATTACTCTAAGTTTTGCCAAAATGCCTGCCAATCAAGAACTAACAAAATGTATTAGCACCCCGCGCACCCGTCGTACTCGACATAAACCATTTTGAACGCTCTAGGTTCGATGGATGATCTATCTAAAGGCTACTCACTAAAGAGTGGAGGAAAAGGGAATACGAAAGTGCTCACAGAGAATTGGGGCCCTCGTGCCTATGTATCCTAATAGTGCAATGAGGAATTCAGAACTTCGTAGTTCATGGAACCGGAGAAAAGAAGGACAACAGTGACTCTCTAAGATCTCGCAATATCGGGCCTACGTATCCTTATAGTGCAATGAGGAATTCAGAGTCTACATTGTTTGGAGAACTAAG
Organism: Lathyrus sativus; assembly: GCA_963859935.3. Lineage (NCBI taxonomy): Eukaryota > Viridiplantae > Streptophyta > Magnoliopsida > Fabales > Fabaceae > Lathyrus > Lathyrus sativus. The sequence goes on along the minus strand of OZ012739.1, from coordinate 99,087,748 downwards.
ACACAAAAAAAGGAGAGGGAATGGTGTCTAAACCAAGAGCGAAAAGCGAATAAATGGAGTCGAAACCAAGAGAGAGGAATAAGAGGTAGGAGTAAATGAGGGGTAAGGAATAGGAGCAGGGGTGTTTTAACCGAGACTCGGTGGTTAACCCATAGAAAAAGAGAGATGTTATTCTATTAGGGAAAAAGGAAATTGACCCTGGCTAGGGAAAAGAAAAGGAATTGGTCTTTGCTGGGAAATAGAAAAGCTGGTCTTTTAACTGACAAGAAGTGTTTAAACAAGAAAAAGGGTTTGACTCCACTGGGGAGAAGAAAAAATGAAATTGGTCTTCTAACCGACGGACGATGATTAACCAAGGAAATGGGTGTTCAAAATTAGGTGTTTGACCCATAGGGAATTCAACATTTTAATTGACAGGCAGTGGTTAACCGAAGAAAAGGGAGAAGTTGGTCTTTTAACTGACAGGCAGTGGTTAACCAACGAAAAGGGTGTTGAAGCAAGGGAAGGCATTAATCCAAAAGGAGAGTCGATATGTTAACAGATGGACTGTGGTTAACTGAGGGAAAATAAGAGGTTGGTCTTTTAACTGACAGGCAGTGATTAACCAAGGAGAAATAGGATATTTTAACCAAAAAAGTGATTAACCCAACAAAGGCTCGATATTTTAACAAACGGACTGTGGTTAACCGAAGGAAAATGGGAAATTGGTCTTTTAACTGACAGGTAGTGGTTAACCAACGAGAAGGAGGTTGAAACCAAGAGAAGGTTGCTTACTCCAATGGGGATTCAATATGTTAACTAATAAATAGTGGTTAATTGAAGGAAAATAAGCGTAAACCAAGAGAAGGTTGCGACTTCGCTGAGGAAGAATAAAAATGGTGTTTAACCGATCGATGGTGATTAACCAAAGGAATTTGTATTTTAACCAAAAGGTGATTAACCCAACAAATAAAAGAGAGATTTTTTTTAACAGACGGACTATGATTGACCAAAGGAATGGATGTTGAACCAAGAGAAGGTTGTTAACCTAAACAGAAAGAGGAAGATTCGGGGGAAGAATGAGTGACCGAGGATCGACTCAACAGATACTATGGTATGGGGATACAGATTACGATTACAGGTACAAGGTCATTTGTCTCCTACAAAAAAATAGTCAGAATGAGGGTAGAAATTCTCCATTCACATTCCTTCTCTAGCACTAAAAGCATAGTGCGGAGATCGAGATTGACATAGTAATGACATAATTTATACAATACTCCAGCTTGTTGTGCATACATCCGGCTCAGAATAGGATCAAGAAAAAAAGGCTCTAAGGAGATCCTAAAGAGAAAGGGGGGGGGGTAATTAATCAATTGAAACAAGGTTTTGATCAATCAATCAAGGGGAAGAATAATGCGAATAATCTTTAAAGCGAGTCGAAAGACCATCAAAGCAAGTGTGAGAAATAATGTTGAATAAGATTAAATTTTCTCAAGGAAGAACAAATCTAAAGCATCAAGTTGAAATTGCAAAGCATTATCAAGAACATGTTAGCATGCATTTATAAGCATTATTCCTATTAACACATAAGCAAAAATGTGAAAAAAGTGCTTGAAGTATGTGATAAAATTACAAAATAATCAAGGAAAGTCATGTGATTAATCAAGAAAGAGTTATTGCAAGTAGGTACTGACCTAAAATAGTGGCATATGCATGAATATAGGTAAACATGGGAAAGTATACAAGAAAAGTATGCAAAACAGTCCCAAAACAACAAGATATTGGCAAAATATGTCATGTGTAATCGATTAACAGAATGTTGTTAATCAATTACACCTTTCTCAAAATGACTCCCAGGGGTGCAAGCAAGGGTGTAATCGATTACACCATAGGTGTTAACCGATTACACCTGTAAAAACAGCAGAAACAAATTTTCAAAAAGCACTTTTCAGAATCATTTATCGCATGTAATCACAGTGTAATGTAGCATGGAATTAGATGTAAATTCATGTTAATTTAGAGCCATTAAGAGCTGATAGAATCAAGCATGCAAAGTAATTATTCAATTAGAAAAACAACAACTAAGCACTACATTATGAAAACGCGAAATCGATCAAAAGTGATAAATTAAGCAAGATCTACCAACCTACAAGGATGAGATTTGCTTTGGTAATTATTGTAATCAAAATATGATGAAAAGGATCTTAGAAAACTAGAAAATACAGAGATCTCTAGCAATCAGTAGCGAGAAAACCGAAAATAATGTGATAATTGCTTCGAATTCGATTTTGCACCAAAATTCCTTCAATAATAAACGTTCAAAGCTTGATATGAAGTAAATGTTGCTATTGTTGCAGAATTCAGAGATGAAATGGAGATGAATTTAGTTCTAGCTTAAAGAATAGCAAGATTTAATGGTGAATGAGCTTTGGTGAGGTTTAGGGAAGAAGGTGATGATTGAGAGAGATAATGCTGCAGAAAACTCAGATAATGGAGAGTGAAAATTCAGAGCACAGTGAGAAAGAAAAGTGAAAATTTCAGAATAAAAGTGAAGGTCATGGCCAAGAGTCCCTTGCATCGATGTGAAGGTTTACTTACATAGAGCATAGACTTGGAGTGAGTGGAGGCTTGAAACTTGGTATGGAGGTAGTTAAATGAGGTTTGGCATTTGGTTTGTAGTTAGTTTGATCTAAATCACTGAGTTGGGGTCTAACTCAGTTTGTTATTGGTTAACTGGGTTTGAGAATCCCAATGCAACTCAATGATTAAGTGGACCAAATGATTGGAAATGAGGGTGCATGGTGAGTATTATTGATGGTGATGTAGTGTAGCGAATGTAGTTGATATTTTCTGGTGTAATTACACGTCTAGAACCTTTCAAATAATGCTAGAATGATGTATACCAAAGGAGAAGAGTTGGAGTTGTGGTAGTGTTGAGAAACTACTGAAAATCTGCAAAAATAGTAGGTGTAATTGGTTAACAGAAAATATGTTAATCGGTTACACCATGCAAAAAATGCCTTCCTGGGATGATTTCTAAGGATGTAATTGATTAACCTGATTTGGTTAATCTATTACCACAGGGAAAACCCCGCTTTTTTTGCTTGAAATGAGGTGTTTTGGCAATGGTTGCGCGCTTTGATCCTTTGCTTTGATAAATAGGCATATACATCCTTCTATTTTGCTTATTATTGATGTTGTAATGACTCTGTGGGGGATATGATCATAACCTCGGGATTCTATGGGGATTTTAATATATACCTGCAACGAATCCACAGATAAAAATGTTGATGCGTATGTTGGGGATGTAAGTGAAGATGCTTATGCAAAAAGGCAAAAGGGGAGGTCAAATTTTGGGTTACGACAAAGTGAAAGCATCCTTGTTCCCTAAAAATTTCTTTCTTTTTGCATAATTTAAGGATTTATCATTATTGCCAAAAAAACTTACCAAGCCTTTTCACAAGGAGCGTGAAGTTTTCATTTTCTTATGGAACATCTTCTTCTTGTTCTTATTTTGTGTGAATTTTCGAAGCAGTGTCTTTGTATTTCTTCTCTTGATTCTCATGCTTTTCTAGTCTTCCAAGTTCAATTTCATGTTGTTGAAGTGTACTGAACAAGGATGTGGACGTCATTGTAGAAATAATTTTCTTTTCCAAAATTTTTGTCACCTTTGGTTTCCATTCCCTGGTTAAAAGACCTATGCACTTTAAGATTAAGTACATCGTTAGTAAAAGTCTTACCGAAAGTAATCAAGTGATTGGTCAAGTGTACAACTCTCTTTTGTAAAGTATGGATTGATTCTTTGGGCTGCATTCTAAATAACTAATACTCTTGACTCAAAGTATTCAATCTAGATCTCTTTACTTCAGCAGTTCCTTCATGAGTTTCCACCAATGTATCCCATATTTTTGTTGCCATTGTACATTGAGATACACAAAAGAATTTGTTCATGCTATGTGCACTTTGGAGTAGGTTGATTACTTTCTTGTTACAGAGGACCTTTTTCTTATCATGTTCATCCCATGAACTCTTAATCTTTGTTATCCCAACACCATTTACAACAATAGTAGAAACAAACGAACCATTTTTCACAACACCCCATATTTCTTCTCATTGCGCTTCCAAGTGAGCCTTCATGCGAATTTTCCGAAAATCAAAGTATTCACCAGAGAACAGTGGATGTTTATTGCTATTGCCACCATATTTGAAAACTAAGTTTGCAGAAGCCATTCTAGATCTTTAGGAACAGGTTACCTACAATATGCTCTTATGCCAATTATAAGTATATAGTGTACCTTAGAGGGGGTGAATTAGTTACTTTGATTGATTTTCGATTTTAGTGAAATATTAATTTAACTTTATGGTTTAATGGTATTTATGAAAGAAGTAGAATGCAAAAAAGTAAAGAACATTGAGGGATTATCCTAGTTCCTCTCACAATCCGAGAGTACGTCTAGTCCCCTTACCACATGTAAGAGATTTCACTATTTGTTATAACCTTGTATAAGCCTAATCCTAGCCTTTATACACAAGTTATTAACTAGATCAATAAGGGAAACTTCCTTATATTTTACAAAGTAGAAACATAAAACAATCCTCTCTTTTTCACTCTCTTGTTTCCAACAATCCTGGACAATAAGGTATACACACAAATGTGAGTTTTGACAAGAAGTTTGAAGTTGAAATATTTATATTAATTGCTTGAATTGATCTTCCCTTTTAAGTAGACAATTAATAAGTATGTTACTGTCGCACCTCGAAAAATCACGGAGACATTTCGGAGAAACGACCCTCGTGCAAAAGGCTCGGAAATATGGTTCGACAGAGTCGCCCCTGAACTTTATTTTTCCCGAATGAACGGGAGAGGAAAATATCGAGAAAACCTCTTAAAACGAAAGGATAGTAACAGGGCTGCCGTAACCGTGTTCCGAGTTCGAGAGTCAGTTACACAAGGGGAAGGTATTAGCACCCCTCACGTTTGTTGTACTCAACGGGAATCTCTTAGGGTATTCTGTGATGAGCGTTGTATAGACTTGCTTGTTTTCTTCTCATTGATAAAGGTAGAATTGGTAGGTTAACGGGATAAAGATGCTAAGGGGAGATGGGTGGTTAGAGGATAGGGTGCTCTCCATTGATTGGGTCCCTTGTGCCTACGTATGCTCATTCGAACGCGAATGAGAAATCAGAGCGTCGTAGTTCGACTACGGGAAAGGATGGGGGAAAGTGTGGACAAAATAATGGAGAAAGGTCGAAGTGTGCTCGCCAAGATCATTGCAATCTTGTGCCTACGTATCTTACATTCAAGAGTGAATCAAGAATCATAGAGTCCGTAGTTCGTGGTAACAACCATGAAAAAGATACGGGGAAATGGGAGGATGGATAGAAGGTAGCTCACCAAGATCATCTCAATCTTGTGCCTACGTATCTTACATTTAGATGAGAATGAAGAATCAGAGCAGTCGTAGTTCATGGTAACAACCACGAAAAGGATACGGGGAAATGAAGGGGAGGTAGCTCGCCAAGATCATCACAATCTTGTACCTACGTATCTTACATTCAGAAAAAAAATGAAGAATCAGAGGAGTCGTAGTTCATGGTAATAACCACGAAAAGGATACGGGGAAATGAAGGAGAGGTAGAAGGTTGCTCACAAAGATCATCGCGATCTTGTGCCTACCTATCTTACATTCGAACGAGAATGAAGAATCAGAGCAGTCGTAGTTCATGGTAACAACCACGAAGAGAAACGGGATTGAATGGGTTTGAAGTTGAGTTGAGAGACGAAAGAGTGACTGACAAGAAACCTAAGGGCGTGCCCCAAGAGCTTGTCACTCAAGAATTCAAGGAATGCGAGATTTCATGAACTCATTTCTTTTGGAAGTTGGGTTGAATATGTTGAAGATAAGGAGTTGGATGTTTTGAAATCGAAAGAATGAATTAATAACAACTCAAGGGCGCGCCTCGAGAGTTACTTATTTGAATATTCCAAGAATGCTAGATTCTAAGAATATCCCTCTTTCGTAAGTTTTTAAAAAAATGTTTGTAAAAAGATAGAATCTAAAATTTCGCGAGAAAGAGTGAAAGGCGAGAAAAAAGGGAGTTAGTTTGAAAATGGCTCGACGACGTGTCGAGGATTTGATTGAAGACAGAACCGACTTGACGATGTGTCAAGGGTCAAGTTGCGAGAAACGATGAATTGTGAATGTGTATGCAAAATGTGGGTTGCGAATGCATACGAGCACTCGACTTAGGACAGTGTTTGAAAATGTTTGAGTTTGACAAGTCGAAAGATTGAGTAAATAGCCACCCAATAGCATGCCTCAAGAATTATTCACTCGAAGATTCAAGGAATGCTAGATTCCAAGAACCTCCCTCTTTTGGAGTTTGAATCGAGAAAATGTTGAGAAAATAATTTGAATCGAATCGAGGGTATGAAAAGAGTTTGTGGTATGAGAAGTGAGAATACGAGATTGGATTTGAAAAGTATAGGATAAATGATGATTATTTGGTAAATGAGACGTAGGCCTCATAATCAATTAATCGGGGTATCATTTCGATGCTAGATCCTAACAACACCTTTTTCATTCGGAAAATGTTCGGATGAAGAATGGAAATGTCACACGGAATGCTGGATTCCTATGATATTTCTTTGTCCAAAAGAGTGTGCTAAATACGATAAGTCGAACGACATATTATTTAAGGTGTACACCTCAATAATGATCGTCCAAAAATCCAAGAAGTGCTAGACTTCAAAGATTTAATTTGCTTTGAAAAAATACTCGAGGTAAGACGAGGTTTGAATTTGAATTTTAAGCGTGTGCACTAGCAAAGTGGGCTAGTCTTCTAAGTTGATCAAATATGTGTCATTGTAAGGAAGCCCAAGATTAAGCTTTAAAATATTGTGTATGGTGATCAAAGGTCGATGGCGAGGCTTTGAAAGAACTCGACTTACATGGGTGAAAATGGCTCAATAAATCGAGAATTTATTTTTAAAAATGATTTTGAGGCATTAAAGCATAATTAAAGAAAATAACTATGAAAATTATTACATTTGCGGGGAATGGGATACATTTGTCGAATGGGGACAAATTAAGAAATTAAATTAAAACCCGATTGAAGGAATGGCCATGAAACCTTTTTTCTTTCTCCTTTTAATCCAAACATGAGCAAGTCGTATGTCTTAAAGTGCCTCCTTTGCATCCTAATGAAACCAATTCCCATCTAATACAAGCATCTTAATCCTCCATAAATTTAATTCAATAAAATGGAAAATTATAGACAAAAAGAAAGAACAAAACAAATAATATCCATAAACGAATCGTGTAATTATAAGCATCGAATGAGTAAAAAATACAGTTCAGAGTAGAAGGAAACCAATGATGCCACAAAAACAGAACCACAATACATGTGAGCCTCTTCCTCGCGTTATTAGAAGAACCGCAACACTAGTTCTGCATGGTCAAATTAATAAACTGGACAAGTACAAGTCATTAAACATTAACATTTTAAATTGATTAACTGTATAAACAGCAACCATAATAAAATGAGACTACAAGTCTACAATATGGAAAACTAATAGTACAACAAATCCAAAATATCCGCAATGCTACGACACGTCGTCCTCAACCGGATCCAATATCCACAGTGCAGCCAGCCATTGAAGTATACACGATACTCATTGAGATTACCCACATTAAAACTGAAAATAAACATAAGTGCTAGAAAACACTCCTGTACTAATAAGACATAATGGGCACCTAGAACACACCATCTAATGGCCCATTTTTCTCATGTAAGAAATCCAACTGAGAATTGAATATACCATGTTATTACGACACCAGCAAAAACAGCTTAGCTTATACAAGATTAAATCAAAATTTTAAAACATAAACCTACAGTGAAAATAATACGACACCGAGTCGAACCAACAGAAAATACCAAATCGGATACGAGGTTAACCACAAAATAGAGAGTGCATATGTGCCTGTCGAATAGGTCTAGTTATTGAATCAACAAGCTGGGATGTTACCGTCGTGCCCTTGATGAGTTATGGTCGTCGAAACTCTGTGTTGTTGCCTTTGCTGGAGTTGTTGTGATAAGGATGCTTTACTTCCATCTTGATGAGCTTGTTGAACAATAACCACAAACTCTCTTATGCGACATTAACATATTCCAAGTTATCCAAAGCAAACAGCAGCAACTGAACTTTCACACACAGAATAAACTTTAAACCAGTTTAACGAATGGTGGTTGCTGTGCTTTAGGCCGTTGCTACTTGGTTCTTGTCATGGTAGATTTTAAGTGCTGCTGGGATCAACTGCTGCCACGTGCCATTCGACTTCATATTATTATTGCACAATCGAAATTTGACGACACCATAACCTGCACAAAAATCACCAGCCCAAATAGAAATAGAAAACAGAATCAGTGAAAACGAAATCCACATAACAGAATTGAGTTGAAGATGCGACTGGATTGTTGTTGCTATCAACTGAGACGTGGGTGTTTGCTGCCACAATCCGGGCCATGTAACATCGTCAAGGTGGCTCCCTTCTGTTACTGTTGTAGGTGCGTTACTTTGTTTTGTTGTTGTCGCAGAGGTGTCGTCGCGAGATGAGGAATTTGTTGAGCTGAAGTATGGTTTCCGCTGGAGTGCTCAAAAGATGAAGCCGGAGAGAACTCGTAGCGCCATTGATACGGGTTGTGTCAAGTTATTATCTAGCTAGAGATGTTGACGATAAGGCGTGTTGCCATTGAATCCTCGGACTACTATTATCGCGATTAACCTCACCGCCCGATGTAAAACCTGCATCAAAAAAATTGAAAACCGACATCAAATCAATAATCAAACTGATTCAAAAGGTAAATGGGTTGTATTAACTGTCGGATCTGTGAGAGAGAAGATAGTGGTGAGGAAAATGATGGATTAGCAGAGATGGAGTTTCGCGTAAGGGCTTCGTTGAGGGAGGTGAAAATTTGATGATGGGTAGGTTTTGTGTGCGGAAGAGAGCGAGAACGGAAGGGTTATGCGTGTGGGTGGTGTGGGTTTTGCTTAGGCGAAACGGAAGGAGAGTAAAGGAGAAGGGAAGGCATGCAGCGGATTCTGAAGGGAGAGTTAGGGTTTTCTTGGGAGTGAATTGAGGGGCGGCGGCGTTTTGGTCTTTGGAAGAGGCAGTGAACAGTAACTGATTTAGGGTTTTTTTCCTCTTTTATAATATCCGAATGGGCCTCCGATGCTGGGCTTTCTGCTCATTAATCTGATTCTTTTTCCAATTATTTTTCTTTTCAGTATCCTAATTAATAATTATTACTAAACATTAACAAGTATAATAATTAAAAACTAAAATAATATATTAACAAATATTTGATACATAAATATTAACAAATATATAATTAATAGATATTAACTAATATATATAAAACAAACTTAAGAAAAAACAAAATATTATAAATTACTTAATGTTATTATTAACAAACAACAAAACAATATATGTACACAAAATATTATTATTAATAATATTTAAAAAAGAAAAAATTTAGGAAACTTAAAAATAGAATCAATATTCACAAAAAAACTTAGGCCACATGTCACGCTCTTATTGGACAGAATAATGAAAGTTGAAAAAAATCCTCCAATGAAAAGCAGACACGTGTCTAAATAACAAGAAATTAAGCGGGCAATGCACAAGTAAAAATAAAATCGAAAATGTGAAAATATTTAAAAATGGGTAGGACAAATTTAAGGTATGACAGATGCCCCTATCTAATTGACTTAAACCTAGGGAAATGAACTGCTACAACGTTCCTTTTCTGGAGGTAGAAGTCAATTAGATATGAAAAAGACCCTGAATTTATCCGAAAAGAAAAGAGATGTCTGAGAATTGAAACGCTGGATAAAGGTTAACCCCTGAGTAGACAATTAATAACTTATCATAAGGTCGCCATCACCAAAAGGATGATGGGATGAAACACGCACGGCTACTATCACAAAAAGGAAGATAGAGCAAACACAGACCGGCCACTACCACCAAAAGGATGATAGGACAAACACTATCGTACAATCTGACATTAATGACTATGATAGGCCCCCCACCAAAACGATAACAGAGCGAAACTCACACCGGCCACTACCACCAAAAGGATGATAAGACAGTCACTATCGCACAATCTGACATTAATGACTATGACAGACCCCCACCAAAAGAACGACGGAGCGAAACTCACACAGGCCACTACCACCAAAACGATGATAGGACAAACACTATCGCACAATCTGACATTAATGACTATGACAGACCTCCAACCAAAAGGATGACGGAGCGAAACTCACACCGGCCACTACCACCAAAAGGATGATAGGACAAACACTATCGCACAATCTGACATTAATGACTATGACAGACCCTCCACCAAAAGGATGATGGAGCGAAACTCACACCGGCCACTACCACCAAAAAGGATGAAAGGACAAATACTATTGCACAATCTGACATTAATGACTATGACTGACCCCCCACCAAAAGGATGACGGAGCGACACTCACACCGGTCACTACCACTAATATGATGATAGGACAAACACTATCACACAATATGATATTAATGACTATGACATACCCCCCACCAAAAGGATGACGGAGCGAAACTCACACCGGCCACAACCAATAAAAGGATGATAGGATAAACACTATCCCACAATCTGACATTAATGACTATGACAGACCCCCCACCAAAAGGATGACGGAGGGAAACTAACACTAGCCACTACCACCTAAAGAATGATAGGACAAACACTAGCGCACAATCTGACAATAATGACTATGACAGACCTTCCACCAAAAGGATGGCAGAGCGAATCTCACACCGACCATTACCACCTAAAGGATGATTGGACAAACACTATCGCACAATTTGACATTAATCATTATGACAGACCCCCCACCAAAAGGATGATGGAGCAAAACTCACACCTGCCACTTCCACCAAAAGGATGATTGGACAAACACTATCGCGCAATATGACATTAATGACTATGATACATCCCCCACCAAATGGATGACTGAGCAAAAGTCACACCGGCCACTAACACCAAAAGGAGGATAAGACAATCACTATCACACAATCTGACATTAATTACTATGACAGACCCCCTAGCAAAAGCATGATGGAGCGAAACTCACACCGGTCACTACCACCAAAAGGATGATACGACAAACACGATCGCACAATCTGACATTAATGACTGTGACAGACCCCCTACCAAAAGGATGACAGTGCGAAACCCACGCCGGCCACTACCACCAAAAGGATGAAAAGACTAACACTATCGCACAATCTTACATTAACGACTATGACAGACCCCCCACCGAAAGGATGACGGAGCCACACTGACACCGGCCACTACCACCAAAACAATGATAGGACAAACACTATCACACAATCTGACATTAATGACTATGACAGACCACCCACCAATAGGACGACAAAGCGAAACTCACACCGGCCACTAACACCAAAAGGATGATAGGACAAACACTATCCCACAATCTGACATTAACTACTATGACGACCCCCACCAAAAGGATGACGGAGCGAAACTCACACCGACCACTACCAGCAAAAGGATGATAGGACAAACACTATCGCACAATCTGACATTAATGTCTATGACAGACCCCCCACCAAATGGATGACGAAGCGAAATTGACACTGGCCACTAACACCAAAAGGATGAGAGGACAAACACTATTGCACAATCTGACATTAATGACTATGACAGACCCCCACTAAAAGGATGACGGAGCGAAAGTTACACCGGCCACTACCACCAAAACGATGATAGGACAAACACTATCGCATAAGCTGACATTAATGACTATGACAGACCCCCCACCAAAAGGATGACGGAGCGAAACTCACACCGGCCACTACCACCAAAAGGATGATAGGACAAACACTATCGCACAATCTGACATTAATGACTATGACAGATCCTCCACCAAAAGGATGACGGAGAGAAACTAACACTGGCCACTACCACCTAAAGAATGATAGGACAAACACTAGTGCACAATCTGACAATAATGACTATGACAGACCTTCCACCAAAAGGATGGCAGAGCGAATCTCACACCGACCATTACCACCTAAAGGATGATTGGACAAACACTATCGCACAATTTGACATTAATCATTATGACAAACCCCCCACCAAAAGGATGATGGAGCAAAACTCACACCTGCCACTTCCACCAAAAGGATGATAGGACAAACACTTTCGCGCAATCTGACATTAGTGACTATGATACATCCCCCACCAAATGGATGAATGAGCAAAACTCACACCGGCCACTAACACCAAAAGGATGATAAGACAAACACTATCACACAATCTGACATTAATTACTATGAGAGACCCCCCAGCAAAAGCATGATGGAGCGAAACTCACACCGACCACTACCACCAAAAGGATGATACGACAAACACGATCGCCCAATCTGACATTAATGACTGTGACAGACCCCCTACCAAAAGGATGACAGTGCGAAACCCACGCCGGCCACTACCACCAAAAGGATGAGAGGACAAACACTATCACACAATCTTACATTAATGATTCTGACTGACCCCCCACCAAAAGGATGACGGAGCGACACTCACACCGGCCACTACCACCAATATGATGATAGGACAAACACTATCACACAATCTGACATTAATGACTATGACAGACCCCCTACCAAAAGGATGACAGAGCGAAACCCACGCTGGCCACTACCACCAAAAGGATGATAGGACAATAACTATCGCCCAATCTGACATTAATGACTATGACAGACCCCCCACCAAAAGGATGATGGAGCAACACTCACACCGGCCACTACCACTAAAATGATGATAGGACAAATACTATCGCACAATCTGACATTAACGACTAGGACAGACCACCCACCAATAGGAAGACAAAGCGAAACTCACACCGGTCACTAACACCAAAAGGATGATAGTACAAACACTATTCCACAATCTGACATTAACGACTATGACAGACCCCCACCAAAAGGATGACGGAGCGAAACTCACACCGGCCACTCCCACCAAAAGGATGATAGGACAAACTGTCGCTACTGTGAAAATCGGCACCGACTATGACAGAAGAGTCGCCACCGTGCGTTATTTATCCCACAAGAGGGAAAGGAAATGCTCAGAGTAAACCTAACGCAAAGAGGGAAAGGAATGGTCATCGCAACCAAATCCTGGATTCGGGAGTCGGTTACGCAAGGGGGAGGTATTAGCACCCCTCACTGTGAGAGCAAGTTGTCTCACAATACAGGCCTCCGAGTTTTCGATGATGACAAAACACAACCTTGGACAAATTAGAAGCATCGTGCAATACTTCATCATGCTATACCTCTTTTTCGTTGTTAAATCATTATACCTTAATATGTGTCTTAACTGAATGTGGCAGGATGCACAAAATGGAAAAAGCTGTTATTTTTGCAGGTTTCTAAGCAGTGAGTCGACCATACAGTCGGCGCATGAAGCCTGGTATTTCTCACAGCTCAGCGCATGGAAGCTATGCGTCGACCGTACAGTCGGCGCATGAGTGTTTTGATTTTCCACGGATCAGCGCATGAAGACATGCGTCGACCGTGCCACTCAGCGCATGGAGCTGAGGATTCCCCACGGGTCAGCGCACGCCGACCCTATGGTCGACCGTTCGTGCGCTGTGCTGTTTTTCTTGCTGTGTTTAAAATTCTGTTCAGTTGACTGTTTCTGTTATTACTATAAATAGAGTTTTGCTAAATTTTAACAACTAACAATTGAAATCTTGAGTAAATTGTCAGGGCAAGAAACGTGAAATAGGTGCAACATATTTCTTCATCTTGATCCCTCACACAACACACAAATCCACAAATATACACAATCATTTTTGCTGTGATTAGTGTCTTGTTCAAGGGTGATAAGGTTCGCACGCGTTGATTGAAGATCCGGTTCGAGTGGAAATTGGGGCAGGTGTTTCTTGCAGAAAACCTTGAGGGTTTTACCCATCAAGACTAGAAGGTTTTGAGGGCTTTTGCTACGGAATAGTTCGTTCAACATTCAAGCAGGTGCGAAGGTAATTGATCAACGGAAGGTTCATCAATTTAGTAGCGAGGGCGTTGAAGTGTTGAAGACTTTCCGGGTTTGATTTGTTGGTGCCTAAGATCATCCGAGCCGAAGGTTTGAACAACGGAAAGTTTTTCATTAAGGTGGCTGGAATCGAAGGTCATTCACAACAAATTGAAGGGCTTGATTCATCTTGAATCAAGGTGCAAGAAGTGATAGCAAGCATCAACAACATTTGAGATTGTTTGTATCATTGTCTATCAACTCTTGTGTAAATTGTTCATTCCAACAGGTGATATATATTCAATATATCTCAATTCTAATTTTAGAATTGAAGGCAGACGTACCCCGAAGCGAGGACGACGGGGGAACTGCCTCATCAAATCGTGTGTTCTTCATTTTCTGTCATTTTCAATTCAGCTTATAAAATAAGTGATTCTAGCTTAAGTGATTACTGTCAAACTGTGATACAAATTGAGTAAGGTGTTGAAACTCTGTTTTTAACTACTAAGTACAATAAAAATATTGGACTAGGGGATTTCCAATCTCTTACTCAACATAAATATCCTTTGAGATATTTGTGCACACAAACTGTTTGACAAAAGTCCTGAACTAAAATTGTCTTATTTTGCTTCTAGTTTTTGTGTGCCTTGTTTTTCATTGGAACTAGGTAACCTTGCAAATTGAAGTAAACAATTGATAAGCATAGTTTGTGTTGTGATTTTATTTTTCCGAATTGTCATAAATCCATAGGCTTACGTATATCCGGTTTTCCAATAACCGTTCGTTTTTAGACTATATTTTTCCTCGGTCGCTTCCGCACTTAAAACATTTTCAAAACCAATTTTAAATTGGTAGCGCCGACTCAAATTTTAATTGGGGATCTATTCAACCCCCCTTCTATATCCGTGCCATAGTCTAACAAGTGGTATCCAGAGCTCCGATTATTCGGTGCTTCAAATACAACGAGATAGAAAATGGCAAACGAACCTAAAGGGGCGTATAATAGGGCTCCTGTTTTCAACGGTGAAAATTATAGTTATTGGAAAGACTGTATGCGTGTGCATATAAACTCCATAGATAGAAAAATATGGAACGTTATCCTTAATGGTCCAATAAAAATTACTATGACCAATGCGGATAATGTAGTTGTGCCAAAGCCTGAAGCACAATGGACCGATGACGATGAGAAAAAATACAATTATGATTGGAAAGCTAAAAACATCTTAATCTCCTCATTAGGTGTAGATGAATATTACCGTGTATCCCATTGTCCTACTGCTAAGGCCATGTGGGATTCACTACAAATAGCCCATGAGGGAACAACCGATGTTAAGTTAGCTAGAATCAACACTCTTATACAAGAGTTTGATATCTTTTTCATGGAGCAAGGGGAAACCATTGCCGACATGCAAAAGAGATTCACTCATCTTATCAATCGCTTACATTCACTAGGTAGGCCTATTTCCAATGATGTTGCTACTAATAAAGTTTTGAGATGTCTTAACAGGGAATGGCAGCCAAAAGTGACCGCCATTAAAGAGGCAAATGATCTTACCACATTAGACTTGACAACATTGTTTGGCAAATTGCAAGAGCATGAACAGGTACTCTTGAGCTTAGACCAACGTGAAAAGATGGAAAAGAAACACAAAGCGAAGGTGAGTGAAAAGAATCGATAGCTCTCAAGACTTCCTCCTCGAAGTCTCAAGCAAAAGAGCAAAATGATTATTCCTCGAGCGACGAAGAAGAAGAAGACACAAGCGAAGATATGGGGTTGTTTGTTAAATGGTATAACCGTTACGTAAGGAAGAACGGCATACAACATTCCGAGAAGAACCTGGTAAACTTCCGGAAACAATCAAGACACTCCAAGGATGATGACTCGAAAGGTAAAAAGACTAGAGGGACGTGCTACAAGTGTGGAAAGCCGGGTCACTACAAACCGGACTGTCCATTGAATAAAAAGGGAAAGGACAAGGAATCATCAAAATCACACAAGAAATCTTCAAAGCCGAGGAGAGCGTACATAGCTTGGGAAAGTGACAGCGACTCTTCCTCCTCTGATGAAAGTTCTAGTGATGAAGAAGAGTCTGTGAATCTATGCCTCTCCGCAAATCAGAAAAATAAGAAAAAACAGGTACGTAACTCTAAATATGATAAGTCATCAGATATGTCGCATTCAGAATTACTAGCCGCATTTCATGCCTTACATAATGAAGCAGTTGAAGCCTTTAAGAAACTTGCTTCTAATAAGAAAATCTTTACGTATTTAGAGCATAAGGTTAAAGAGTCCGAAAAGAAATTAGAGGACCTAAAGGCTTCCATTGTGAAAGGCAATGAATCGGATAGTAAGGACGATAGAAACCCTTTCAACTTCGGGTGTGGCACTTGTCATATTTGGCAAGGTGAGGTTAGACACCTCAAGGCCAAATTAAACAAGGCACTCGAGCCTAAAATTACATTTGCTATTGATAAAAAGGATTTTAGAAAAAGTATGATTAATCCATACCAAAAATATGCATATGTAATTAGGAATCAAGCAAGTGAAAGTGTCTCTAAAGTTGATTTTGCTTGCTTATACTGTTGCAGGAAAGGCCACTCCATTGGTAAATGCCGTTTTAGAAGATTTCTTGTTCCTAAAGGCATCTACCAATGGTTGCCCAAACGCAACCATTTTGTCGCTAACCTATTAGGACCCAATATGCCATTGGGTACCTCCTTGTGCTAATTATGTTTTGACATGTGAAATGTGTCGAGACCACCGAGAGAAGATGGGTTCTCGATAGTGGGTGCTCAAGACACATGTCTGGAGACATATCCTTATTCATAGACTTTGTGGCTAAGAAGAAAGGGTATGTAACTTATGGTGATAACAACCGCGGAGCAATACTAGGCAAAGGTAGTGTAGGTAATTCCGCCTCTGCTATGATTTCCGATGTATTGCTTGTCGAAAACCTTAAACATAATCTGCTTAGCATTAGCCAATTGTGTGACAAGGGATACAATGTATCTTTTTCAAAAGATTGTTGCAAAATTGTGCATGAAAATGATAAGAAGAATATGTTCAATGGTTTTAGAGTAAACAATGTATATATGCTTGACTTAAATGAAGTATCATTAACAAGCGACAAATGCCTCATAACTATGAGTGAAGACTCATGGCTATGGCATAGGCGTTTAGCGCATGTTAATTTTGACTTACTCAATAAGGTAGTCTCAAAAGACCTAGTCTTAGAACTTCCCAAAATAAAGTTTACCAAGGATCACCTTTGTGATGCTTGTCAAAAAGGGAAGCAAACGAGGAACTCATTTAAATCTAAAAAGATAATTTCAACAACGAGACCTCTTGAACTTCTACACATGGACTTGTTTGGGCCGTCTAGGATCAAAAGTCTAAGAGGAAACTATTACGGGTTCGTAATAGTGGACGACTTTTCTAGGTTTTGTTGGACCATCTTCTTAGTAAGTAAAAGTGATACATTCGCCGCTTTTGAAAAATTTGCTAAGCTTTCCCAAAACAAATTAAATACAAACATAGTGTCCATAAGGAGCGACCATGGAGGTGAGTTTGAAAATAATTTGTTTGAAGAATATTGCGGTAACCATGGTATTGATCATAACTTCTCCGCTCCACACACTCCTCAACAAAACGGGGTTGTGGAGCGCAAAAACCGTATTTTAGAAGAATTGGGAAGAACAATGATCAATGAGAGTGGTTTACCTAAATATTTTTGGGCCGACGCCATTAGTACGGCATGTTATGTTTTGAATAGGGTACTCATTCGCCCCATTCTAAACAAAACACCGTACGAAATCTTAAAAGGGCGAAAGCCAAATGTCTCTCACTTGCACGTGTTTGGATGTAAATGTTTTGTATTAAATAATGGTAATGAAAACTTGGGCAAATTTGATTCCAAAGCCGATGAAGGTATCTTTCTCGGATACTCTCACTCGAGTAAAGCATATAGAATTTACAATAAACGATTACTTGCTGTAGAAGAGTCTGTGCATGTTACTTTTGATGAGTCCTATCCGAGAAATGTCGGAAAGGATAGTGTTGTTCATGGTGCAGGTACATCCACAGAAGACATACTCAAAGATGGCGAAACAGGGATTGATCAACCTGACAAAGTCAAAGTTGAGGAGGATAAGGATGTATATCATGAAGCAAACGAGGAAGTTCATCCGCCTACAAACGATGATCTCCCTCAAGCTTGGAAATCTTCTAAAGATCATCCAATCGACAACATTCTCGGAGACATCACAAAGGGAGTCACTACTCGATCGAAGCTAAGTAATTTCTGTTATCACTTCGCTTTCGTGTCACAAATGGAACCTAAAAATCCTAAGGAAGCCCTACTCGATGAACATTGGTTTCTGTCAATGCAGGAGGAACTAAATCAGTTTACTAGAAATGAGGTTTGGGACCTTGTCCCTCCTCCGCGAGGTCATCGAGTGATCGGCACCCGATGGGTGTTTAGGAACAAGCTGGACGAAAATGGGGTAATAACTCGTAATAAGGCGCGTTTAGTCGCGCAGGGGTATAACCAAGAGGAGGGCATCGAATATGAGGAAACTTATGCTCCGGTTGCCCGACTCGAGGCTATACGCCTTCTTCTTGCTTTCGCATGTGCGAAAGATTTTAAGTTATTTCAAATGGATGTCAAGAGTGCGTTCCTTAACGGGTACATAAATGAAGTGGTTTACGTTGCACAACCTCCGGGTTTTGAATCTCATGAGTACCCCGATCATGTTTATAAACTAAAACGGGCGTTGTATGGTCTCAAGCAAGCTCCTAGAGCTTGGTATGAACGCCTAAGTAAATTTCTACTTGATCAAGGTTACTCAAGAGGAAAGGTTGACACGACACTCTTTATTAAACGTCAAGGAAAGCACTTGATATTAGTTCAAATCTATGTTGATGATATAATCTTTGGATCTACTAACATGAATCTCGTGAGAGAGTTTTCTGTTCTTATGCAGGGTGAATTCGAGATGAGTATGATGGGAGAGCTCACATACTTTCTCGGCTTGCAGATTAAACAATTCAAGGAAGGAACTTTCGTGAGTCAAACAAAGTATTGTTTGGACCTTCTCAAGAGATTTAACATGGCAAAATCCAAGGCCATAGACACCCCCATGCCTACATGTGCAAATTTAAATAAGGATGAAAGCGGTAAGGACGTAGAGGTAAAAAGGTATAGAGGTATGATTGGATCACTTCTCTATCTCACTGCGTCGCGTCCTGATATTATGTTTAGCATGTGTATGTGCGCAAGATACCAATCATGTCCTAAGGAATCCCACCTAAAAGCTGTTAAAAGAATACTTCGGTATCTATCCGGTACTCCAAAGTATGGCTTGTGGTATTCCAAAGGTAGTGATTGTTCGTTGTTAGGTTATTCCGACTCCGACTTTGCGGGTTGCAAGTTGGATAGGAAAAGCACTAGTGGTACGTGTCACTTGTTTTAAAATTCTTTGGTTAGTTGGCATAGCAAAAAGCAAGTTTCAGTTGCTTTGTCAACCGCCGAAGCGGAATATGTTGCCGCCGGTAGTTGCTGTGCTCAAATCCTGTGGATTAAGCAACAACTATTGGACTTTAACCTCAAACTTGAACGTATCCCAATCCTATGTGACAATACCAGTGCTATTAATCTCACAAAGAATCCGGTATTGCACTCTCGCACTAAACATATCGAAATTCGACACCATTTTCTTCGTGATCATGTTGAGAAAGGCGACGTTGTATTTGAACATGTTGATACTAAGAATCAACTAGCGGATATTTTTACTAAGCCGCTAGCCACCAAACTTTTCTTTCATATTCGCCGAGAACTCGGTATTCTCGACATTTCGGATCGGGAGTCATAATTTGCTTATTTCAGCTTATTTCATTCACATCTATATTTTGTACTTCTAACAAATTTGATGTTTTTGCAAGTACAAGTATGTTGTTTATCAAGCTTATCCGGCATTGAGGTGATATTGTTCCTCTTCCTTCTCTCTACATACAAGTTTTATTTGTGATCTCAAAGTAAAATATATTAACTATGGTGCATATGTGAATCATCTGTTGTGTATTTAAATTGCTTGATTGAACATTTTTGTTGTGGCATTATTGTCTGCATTTATTAAGCATCATGTCATATGAAACCAGGCAAAATTCTGCATTTTCAGGTCTTGAGTCGACCATACCAGAACAGAGGTTGACGCACTCTGTTTAACTTTTAAAATTATTGAAATTTTTACAGCATGCGTCGACGCATGCAGAGCTATGGTCGACGGCTCGCTGAAAAATTCAGTTTTATTTTTCTGGCTGTTCGTTTCAGGTCTCCTCATTAATGGTAGTTACATGCATCCACTCATATTCCTAGGGAGTTGCATCTATTACCCTCCACTACTTCTTCTTGTCTCTTCCACTCTCCAACAAACCCTAAGTTTCTCTTAAAAAGGGGGAAAATATTGTTCTGAACCCACAGCAAAAACCTCTCATTTCAGAATTCTCCCATTTCTCATCACCCACCAAAATTTCTACCCATGGCTTCATCTTCTCATAGACCCACCAAAAAGAGGTCAAGAGGGTCAACATCTGCCTCAATACCCATTACCCCCGAATCACTTGTTCATCCATCCCTCCGAGAGAACTTCAACAAGGATATTGGTCGAAGAAAGGTTGTACGACAACATGCATTCTACGAACTTGTCGCCGAACGCATGCATCTTGGAGAAATCATGACATATCTCACATATCACGACATTGAGAGATTTCTTGAATGCAATGCCAAGTACAGTGAAGACCTGGTACGTATATTCTATACTGGTCTCAATGATAAATTTCATGGTGAAAATTTCCACTCCGTTATCGGACCCACTCAGGTATCTCTAAATTCTGAAATTTGGACCAAATATTTTGATATGACTGTGGAGGAAAATAAACCTCCTCTGGCTGAAGTAACTGATTCACGCACAATTGAAGGTTATGAGTTCAAAACTGCACTGAATGGTATGCTTAAGCGACCCTATCCTGACCACATTGTGAACAGTGCTGCTTTTCCACGATCTGTCACTTCCGGAAAACTCAAAACTTCAGCAAGAATTCTTCAGTGGATTGTGGCGTGCATTCCGCGGCCCAAACGGGGTGGATTATCAAGGGCGGAACAGGCTGAAGTTCATCTCATACATATCCTGGGTCACGACATCAAAATCAACTGGCCGTATTACATTGTGAGTCGTATGTATGAATTGCGTGACTCCAAACGAAGTACGGCACTTGCCTATGGATCCTTCATTCAAGAGGTCCTCAATTCTGCAAATGTGAACTACCCCTCCTTTGCATACACTTCCATTTCCGCTGACAAAGAATTCAGTCCAAAAGTTTTCTCAATGATGGGATACGTCTGGATTCGTAAATACCAGAAGTACAAATTCTATCGCCGCGCAAATATGCCTCAGTCCGAATCATCAAGTGAAGAGAGTGCAAATGAGTCCGAAGGTGAAGAGAATGAAGCAAGTGCAGATGGTTCAGATGAAAGTGAAGAAGAACAAGAACAGGATACACATGCTGCTGACACAATGCAACCAGACCAAGCTGATCATACAGAGCGTCAAACATATGAGCCTCCAGACAACTATCAAGAGCCGCCACCAAATTCCAACCTCAATAATGACTGGACTGCTTACACGGGTCAACAAGAAACTGACAGTGAGGAAAATAACCAAGGCTGGGGTGAATGGCAATACACTGGGTGGACCACACTTGGGAGATTCTATCAGCCCTATCAACATAGCTCTGAGGCACCTCCTTCTCCTCAACAGCCATCCAACAACTCCGACATTCTAGAAATGATGCAGTCCATGCAATTAGACCAACGTAATTTCATGACTACTATGCAGGAACAGTAGCAGAATTTTATGAGAAGTCAGGATGAACGGATGGAACAAGTTCGCTCTGAGCTGCAAACTCAAAATGAGCGGATCAGTGGAATCTCCACACAGCTGGATGCTCGCTTTGAGATTCTCGTTCACTCCCATCAAGCTGAAGAACGGGCAATTACTGAGAGTCTCGACTTCCTGCACAACATCACTGAAGAGTTCACCGATTTGGCTCATCCTCAACGTCATCCCCATTTTTATGAGAGGCGTGGGCGTGGTCGTGGACGTGGACGGGGTTATTAGCTTGTGTTCGTCTTATTATGGTTTCATTTGCTATTTTGATTGCATGCATCATAGTCTCTTTCGTTGTTTTTGGTTGCAAACTTTGTTATGGTGTTTTGTTTAAATTCCTAAATTCTGTCAAGACTTTATGTGCTGCTACTTTATGTTTCTTATCAATATTATGTATTAATCTTGGTGTATGCTTAATTATTATCTGTTGGCTATATTGTATGGCTTTTTCTTGATTTTATGTTAGTTATATTGTTAATCCGTCAAAACTTTATAGTTCTCGGTTTCTTTTTGATGTTGTCAAAGGGGGAGAAAAGCGTCAACCACCACAAATGCTTTGACTGAAAAAGAAAGGGGGAGAGCGTACAACTATGATTAAAGACATCGCATGTTGTGTGCAACAGGTTGTCATCATCAAAAAGGGGGAGAATGTGAGGGCAAGTTGTCTCACAATACAGGCCTCTGAGTTTTCGATGATGACAAAACACAATCTTGGACAAATTAGAAGCATCATGCAATACTTCATCATGCTATACCTCTTTTTCATTGTTAAATCATTATACCTTAATATGTGTCTTAACTGAATGTGGCCGGATGCACAAAATGGAAAAAGCTGTTATTTTTGCAGGTTTCTAAGCAGTGAGTCGACCATACAGTCGGCGCATGAAGCCTGGCATTTCTCACGGCTCAGCGCATGGAAGCTATGCGTCGACCGTACAGTCGGCGCATGAGTGTTTTGATTTTCCACGGATCAGCGCATGAAGACATGCGTCGACCGTGCCACTCAGCGCATGGAGCTGAGGATTCCCCACGGGTCAGTGCACGCCGACCCTATGGTCGACCGTTCGCGCGCTGTGCTGTTTTTCTTGCTGTGTTTAAAATTCTGTTCAGTTGACTATTTCCGTTATTACTATAAATAGAGTTTTGCTAAATTTTAACAACTAACAATTGAAATCTTGAGTAAATTGTCAGGGCAAGAAACGTGAAATAGGTGCAACATATTTCTTCATCTTCATCCCTCACACAACACACAAATCCACAAATATACACAATCATTTTTGCTGTGATTAGTGTCTTGTTCAAGGGTGATAAGGTTCGAACGCGTTGATTGAAGATCCGGTTCGAGTGGAAATTGGGGCAGGTGTTTCTTGCAAAAAACCTTGAGGGTTTTACCCATCAAGACTAGAAGGTTTTGAGGGCTTTTGCTACGGAATAGTTCGTTCAACATTCAAGCAGGTGCGAAGGTAATTGATCAACGGAAGGTTCATCAATTTAGTAGCGAGGGCGTTGAAGTGTTGAAGACTTTCCGGGTTTGATTTGTTGGTGTCTAAGATCATCCGAGCCGAAGGTTTGAACAACGGAAAGTTTTTCATTAAGGTGGCTGGAATCGGAGGTCATTCACAACAAATTGAAGGGCTTGATTCATCTTGAATCAAGGTGCAAGAAGTGATAGCAAGCATCAACAACATTTGAGATTGTTTGTATCATTGTCTATCAACTCTTGAGTAAACTGTTCATTCCAACAGGTGATATATATTCAATATATCTCAATTCTAATTTTAGAATTGAGGGCAGACGTACCCCGAAGCGAGGACGACGGGGGAACTACCTCATCAAATCGTGTGTTCTTCATTTTCTGTCATTTTCAATTCAGCTTATAAAATAAGTGATTCTTGCTTAAGTGATTACTGTCAAACTGTGATACAAATTGAGTAAGGTGTTGAAACTCTGTTTTTAACTACTAAGTACAATAAAAATATTGGACTAGGGGATTTCCAATCTCTTACTCAACATAAATATCCTTTGAGATATTTGTGCACACAAACTGTTCGACAAAAGTCCTGAACTAAAATTGTCTTATTTTGCTTCTAGCTTTTGTGTGCCTTGTTTTTCATTGGAACTAGGTAACCTTGCAAATTGAAGTAAACAATTGATAAGCATAGTTTGTGTTGTGATTTTATTTTTCCGAATTGTCATAAATCCATAGGCTTACGTATATCCGGTTTTCCAATAACCGTTCGTTTTTAGACTATATTTTTCCTCGGCCGCTTCCGCACTTAAAACATTTTCAAAACCAATTTTAAATTGGTAGCGCCGACTCAAATTTTAATTGGGGATCTATTCAACCCCCCCTTCTAGATTTGTGCCATAGTCTAACACTCACGTCCGTCGTACTCGACGGGATCCACGCTTGTTTTCTGTCTAAGGGTATGTTTATCTATCTACTCTAAAGGTCTGGTCTAAAAAGAAAAGAAAATGACTCGGTAAAGTATCGCACTTTATGCCTACGTATTCCCGTCTGGAACGAGAAATCAGAGTCAACGTAGTTCGCCTAACTACGGATTAGGGGGGAGGTTTCTCGCCGAGATATCGCATCTCGTGCCTACGTACTTTCATACGGCATGAAAGATCAGAGCAAACGTAGTTCGGGCTACGGAAGACACAAGGTTGTCTGACAGTTTTTTATCTCCTTATGAAAGGGTTTTCCAGATTAAGGGTCCAAGAGGACAAAAACAGAGTTTGGATGTTTGTTTGAATTTTTTACGAAAGAACTATTTTTTAGGATGTGAACAATCTCAGTCGCACTAGAGACTATGACCCAGGAGAGAACGCTTTGTATGTCACCCAAGGGGTACCACACTAACATCCAGATCACTGGATAGAGACCCTCCACCAACCTTTTCCCAGATAGCTTAAGGCTCGTAACGCACGACTTCAATTAACCTTATTACTGTGCTTTTGAATTGTTTTGAGATGAGAAGAGAAAGACGCCCTAAAACTATGGTTGAAAGGGAATCTGCCTACAGTTATTATGCATGGTTTAAAAACCTAATGTCTGTCATAATTCCCTCTTGCACAGAGGAAATCAGAGATCTTAGGGGAAAACAGCAAAAGAAAGCAAGCAGTAAACACTAAACAGTAAAATGCATGCTATGCAACAGTACAAGCGAGGCAAGGGAGTCCGACTCAACCTCAAACCTAATAAAACAACATGAAAGGGGAGACAAGCTCCACCTCAAACCTAAAGGTAGGCAACACAAGCAAACAGACAATACAACAAAAGAAAAACAGAGGAAGCAGCCCAAGCAGCAGCAACAGTTTTCTACAGACAACAACTTCAACCTTCAACAGCAGCTCTAAACAGCAAAGTTGACTTGACAGCAAAGAAACTCCATCTTCAAGCTAGCTCCTATCTTCAAGCTTCTTCAATTCTTCATCTTCAAGCTCTATCAAGCTCCACAAGAAGAGAAATCACCATTGAGATCAAGTTACAATGTTAAGAAACCTGATGAAAACCAAAGGAATTCATCTGGAACCAACATTAAAGAAAGTGCATCCTCAAAAGTTCTGCTCATTAGGGCATGCCACTCATTCCTCCAAAGGAGATATGGAGCTTCCTTAAGAGGACTTTTCATCATAGAATAGGATATACGTAAACAATGCATTCTATGTTTGATGAAAGAAGAAAGACTAGTTCTAATGGCTCTTCCTAAAACCCTAATTCCATAAGCTCCTAAAAAAGCTCCTAAAAGAGGAAGAAGAAACCACTCCAAGCTCCATAAGCCAAGCCACAATAGCTACAAGATGTGCATAAGCTCCTCCAAAAAGGAATCCAAGCACTTCAAACTCCAAGGTTACCAACAAGACCAAACAAAACAAACCACCAAAGATGGAACACCAAAAACACAACTAACTTGCAAATTTTACCTAAAATAGAAAACTAAGTTATAAAAATCTAATAAATTTCCTAGGGGAACATGCATGTTTTAACATTCTAAGGTTGAAATATCAAAGCCTAATTCAACTTCTAAGTCCACGAAACAATTCCTAAGTTGAAACATGTCAAGGTAAACCACAAGTTTGGGAAGGCTCTAAACTTCTCACCTAAAACAGAACCTAAAATTGTCTTAAAAATCTAACAAAAATCCTAAGGGAGCATGAACACCTAACCTATAACATATTCAAAAAACTCAGCCAGAATCAACACCCATTGAGAGAACAAAATTCAACAAAACAGATGAACAATTATGCAAAAATAAAAGAAATAAACAAAATGAGAAAAATCAAATAAAATTGAAAAATGCATGAAAATGCCATTTATTGATCCCAGAAAATCACAAATTTAATCAGGAGCATGGAGATATTTTTAAAATAGTTTTTGGATCAAAAATGGATTTATTGTGATTTTTCGAATCAATTTGCATTTAAAATAATACAAAAATGAAATAAACTAAATTCAAATGCTGCGAAAAAACACACGCCCTTGGATCAGTTGACAAGTCAAAGCATCCAAAGACTCACACGCTGCCAGCACATTTATTTAAAACCCTGCGTTTTGGTTCCAAAATCTCACTTCTCAGATTATAACACAATCGTTGGATCTGGTGGTCAGTCAAGGTCAAAGGCTGATCCGATGGTCATGGACTCGTCTTCCTCACAACTCAGACTGGCTGGATGGAGAGCAGGGACGGTGGTCGGAGAAGACTCTGGTTGTCTTCTCCGGCGAGGTTCAAGATACAGGCAACCAAAAATCACAAAGTCTACATCAAACTTGCTAAGTTTGCCACAAGGATTTCAAATCTCCAGTTCATTTCATCCATCTCTCAATAGGTAGTAAAACACGAAGCAATGTTCAGACATCATGTCAATTTTGATTATCACCAATTACTAAACTAAGTGCACAGAAATGATCCTCACACCTTCTACATCACTAAGATCTATCCAAATCAACTTGAATCCTCAAGATCAGATCAACTCGAGGCCAAACAGAAATTACATGTCATGATCAACCATCACCAACTACTTCCAAACTGATCCTAAAACGATCTACATTGCACCTAGATCCTAACCATAGGTTCAAATATAACTACATCATGCTAATTCATGTGGAATTTTGAATGTTACTAACCTGTTGTAGATCTAGTAACAGATGCACTTGGAGCACGATTCTTGCTTCAAAATTCTCCAGATATCTTCAATAATCCAAGAGAAAGAGTCTGCAACCTTCAATTTGCCTTGAACTTGCTCCAAAATGAAAATCCGATTTGAGTTTGCTCCTCTGAAATTTCACTTGCTACTTCCGGTTTCTGCGCGCAATGAACACCAACCTCACTCTGAATTCAATGATATGAATATATAGAAGGTTTCTATGGGCTTTGGTTGCTTGTTTGAAGCCTAATCCAATAGTTTGTATTTTCTGGTTTTCCTTCACATGTGCAATGTAACAGTCGTGCATTCTCACTTGTAACGTTTTCCAGAAGCTTCATTTGGCTTGCAAATTCCCTTGTGAACGAAATTGGAACAAGAGAATAGCCTGAATTGCAATGGTAAGGAACTTGGATGTGTAACTTGCATTTGAAGCAACCATATGGCAACTTGTAAAACTTGGCCTAAACTCAAAAATCCACCAATTTCATTGTGCTTGAAATGAAATTTACAATCAAAATGAATATTTATTTGACATGTTTTGGTCACTTAACCAATTATTTGGATTTTTCAACTTTGGATCCTTTGAAAATCTTCTTTTTCAAGCCATTTCAAACCAAGTCTTGCTATGAGCCCAATCAAACCATCATGAATTCTTTGTTAGCCTAAAAACCCCATTTTGAACAACTTTCATGTTGAACAAAAATCCATTTGACAAGTGCAATTTGGAGATTTTGACCTATGATTGAAAATGGACTATAATCTCACTTTCCCAAAATACCCCTGACTTGTAAACCTAATAACTTGAGTTCTACATATCATATGGAAGACTTCTAGTACAATTTAGAAAGCTAAGATCATTAGTAACAAGTTTCATGTTGGCCAAAAGTTCAGGTGAAAACTCCTCCTAGGTCAAAAATAGCTTTGAAGTCAGATGATTTTCACAGACAAATTTCAGAGGCATCTCAGAACTTGTAACTTGTCTGGACCATAAATTGAGTTATATAAATCCCCTTGAGGACTTCTAGCACTCAAATTAGAGGTATTGAGATTCTCTACAAGTTTCATGTTGGCCAAAAATCCATTTGAAACTTGCATTTTTACTTATGTGGTCATGAAGTTAGGTACTAAACAGGAGATTTTACACTGAAACCCTAATTTAGCAACTTCCCACACTCTTGACTCTTCTTGACTTGATCTTGGCAAAACACCACAAATGTCTTAACATATCATTTCATGAACTCCATGACCTAAAAGTAGGCTTTGATACCCTTTAATTGCACAGTTGACCTAGGATTGACCCAGATGAAACCCTAATTGCTTGCACCTCAATTGTGGCTCTTGCATTTGACACAATGACTTGATTGAGCTCTCCCATGGCCCTCTAGGCATTCTATGAACTCCATAAACATCCTCTTCTCATATTCAAAACCTTTCACATCCCTCTGATGGTCTTCAGTTGATCCTCAAGTTAGGAGAAGATTCACACTCAAACATCTAAACCCTTAGGCCCTCAAATCACCTCTTGATGACTTTGATAACTTCTCAATCTTGAATGAGACCTCTTGCTAGGCTTCTCTTGATAAGAATCACACTTGATCCCCTGCTATATGAATGATATCATGATATGAAAATGATATAACAAGCAAATGTTAATGCAATGAAACATAAACCAGGTAAGAGAAGGTTGAGCAAATTTTGGGGTGCAACAGCTGCCCCTATTCAAACGGCTTGGACCCGACTGGGTGAAGAACGACGTTTGAATACCAAGAAACCCAGAAATTTTCCAACCACAGAAATAATCTGCAAAAACTGCTCGGGGAACAACATCTGTTACGCTGAACCCAGTTGTTACGGCAACAACTGCTCAATCATCTAATAAAACTTTGGATTTAAACATCAACCCCCTGTGTGACGCCACAGGCATCAAATTAACTTTTCCAGGAACAACTCTGTCCATAACTGGACTAAACTTCTTCAACACGGGGAGAGACTCCATCACCATGGGTACAACTCTGTCCACAACTGGACTAAATTCGTCAACACGAATAACAATCTCTGTCAATCACAGGTAACGATTCCGTCAACACAGATGATAATGACTAGCGACTTCACTGGGGCCATCTCCGTCAATCACGGGTAATAATCACTGTCAACACAGCGTCAATTCCGTCAACACGGATAGCAATCACCGTCAGCACGGGTAACAATTCCGTCAACACGGATAGCAATCTCTGTCAATCACAGGCAACAATTCCGTCAACACGAATAACAATCACTGTCCATCACAGGTAACAATTCCATCAACACGGATAACAAACTCTGTCCATCACAGGTAATAATTCCGTTAACACGGATAACAAACTCTGTCCATCACAGGTAACCATTCCGTCAACACGGATCCGTTTGAAGAATACTTTGCTAGGGAATGCGAGAAACTTAACCAAACAACTCTGTGGGGAGGAAGTTCACCGGGGGAATCACTAGCGATAAATCCAAAAGTTTAAAGCCATGAAATCTTTTAATGCTGACGTAACAGCAACCTGAGAAGAATATCGTGGGGACGAAGAGAAACTTAACCAAGCAACTCTGTTAGGGGACGAACGTTATTGTCACCTATGTCACGCTGAGAACTTGAATATCTAGAAATCCTTCTGGGCAAGGATCCCACTCCTCTACAGGGAATAACACCTGAAAACAAAGAGGTAACCAACTTGGCTTATGTTTCAAAATGCGTATGTTTGACAATGGCGCAATGCTCCATACGGCATGGAAATGCTATGCATTTGGGTAGATGCAAATATGATGATATATGCAAAATGCAAAGATGTCAAGAGGCGCTTCAGCAAAATAAATGTTGAAGACTAAACCAAATCTGCTGGGGATAACCGGGTACCACAGACATATTCCAGCAACATAAATGCTGGACAGGTGCAACCAACTCCGCTGGGGATCACCATCCTTTCGGGGAAGGGCTCACAAGCCTAAAATTACGAACTCTGCTAATGATGTTCATCCTGTCAGAGGAAAAAACAACCTGCTGGGGAAAAGGAGAAACAATCCTGCGCGGGGATAATCCTTCTGAACCAAAGACGTCTTGGTTATAATCTGCGAGAATTACCCATGCTAGGTATTGAGTGTATACATACTCACGGCTGAGAATGCACCTTCTGTTGGGGACATCCAGATCCACTGAGGATACTCTCTTGGCAGCTTTCCTGGGGAATACTCTTCTGGGGAGGACAACCCACATCCAATAGGGATATTTACCATCTCAACTATCTCTGGGATAAGATGTGACTTCCATCTGCTGAGAAGTGATACAATCACTAGGTCACAGGACTCTAGCTGGGGAAACACAAATTCCTTGACCGTTTTCTTCAAAGGTGAGAACCCTGCAAAACACAAACGAGACAGAACAAATCTATACAACAAGATCTATCCCGGTTAGTATCTGTGACATTCGTTCAGTCAATTCGAAGTTTTAGCAATTATTGGCAAGGGCCAGCAAGTTTATGTACATGCAAGTTCATCAAAAACATCGGCGTTTTTCACAAACAAAATAGTAAAGAACAAGCATCAAATACTGAATAATATGTTTTATTGACAACGGGCCTGTAAATAGGAAAAATTTTGTACACTGGATGCAACTCCTGAAAAGAGGAAGTTACGCACAAACAAAATACACATATTACAGAAGCACAAAGAAAATTTGTATACATGTCGGCAACGTGGTATAGACGAACACCATGAGCTGATCCTCCTATGACTCGCCTGACTCTGACGCTTTCCCGATACTCGATCTGCGGAAGAGATTGTTTTAGATATACGACCCTCAGGTACTCCCAAACCACTAAGCAATGCAGTATCAAACTCGAACCGCAGTCATTTGCTTTTTCAAATGCCTAACTTTTGCGTGAACCGCCCTTTGTAGGTTTTCAATTCACCGGGATACCCTTTTTTGCCGAAGTTTCCCCTTTTCAGGTTTTCAACTTCGCGGGTGTACATCTTTTTCAATTTTATCCCTAACTTTTTCCCGAACCTTTTATTCCTTTTTTATGGTTCGCCGGGATGCCCCATTTTTTCTGGACTCTTTTTTCTGTCCAGCGGGTCTCTTTAAGCAAAGTATTTTTTTAAATGCGTCCGAGTTCACAGGAGATGTAAAATCCTCACCATCCATGGTGGACAACAATAAGGCTCCTCCAGAGAAAACCTTTCTAACGACATATGGACCTTCATGGTTGGGAGTCCATTTGCCCCTGTGATCTGATTGTGGTGGGAGAATCTTTTTCAGCACAAGATCGCCCGTCTGAAAGCTTCAAGGACACACCTTCTTAT
Organism: Lathyrus sativus; assembly: GCA_963859935.3. Classification (NCBI taxonomy): domain Eukaryota; kingdom Viridiplantae; phylum Streptophyta; class Magnoliopsida; order Fabales; family Fabaceae; genus Lathyrus; species Lathyrus sativus. The sequence continues at coordinate 99,056,230 of OZ012739.1, read as the reverse complement.
CATAAGCTTTCTTCATCCGGCTCTGATACAGCCGACCATATGCTAGAGAAGCCAATCTCTTCTTGTCCATTAAACTGAGCTGATTCAATCTATCCTTCACCCATTCTGCCTCATCAAGTTGGACATCGCGCAAAACCCTCAGAGAAGGAATCTCAACCTCCAATGGTAGGACAACTTCCATACCATATACCAATGAAAAATGAGTTTCCCCGGTTGATGTGCGTACCGTCGTACGATAACCGTGCAAAGCAAAAGGCAACATCTCATGCCAGTCCATGTAGGTCACAACCATCTTCTGAACGATCTTCTTTATGTTTTTATTGGCCGCTTCAACAACACCATTCATCTTGGGCCGATAAGGAGAAGAGTTATGATGTTCAATCTTGAAATTCTGGCACAATTCCTTCATCATCTTGTTATTCAAATTCAAACCATTGTCAGTGATAATCTGCTCCGGGATTCCATATCTGCAGATAATATCCTTCTTGATAAATCTGGCTACCACCTGCTTGGTAACATTAGCATACGATGCTGTTTCAACCCATTTGGTGAAGTAATCAATAGCTACCAAAATAAAACGATGTCTGTTGGATGTCGTGGGCTCAATTTTCCCAATCACATCAATTCCCCACATGGAAAACGGCTAAGGTGATGACATAACGTTCAGAGGGCTCGGAGGCACATGAATCTTATCTGCATAAATCTGGAATTTATGACACTTCTTTGCGAACTTGAAACAATTTGTTTCCATCGTCAGCCAGTAGTACCCTGCTCTTAATAACTTTCTCGTCATTGCATGTCCGCCGGCATGCGTACCAAATGTACCCTCGTGGATCTCTTCCATGAGCAACTTAGCTTCTTTCTCGTCCACACACCGCAACAACACTAGGGCGTGGTTTCTCTTGTACAAAACCCCATCCGGATTCAAATAGAAATTGCCAGCCAATCTCCTAAGAGTCTTCTGATCACGACTTGATGCCCCAGCCGGATACTCTTGGTTCTTCAGGAAATTCTGGATATCATAATACCACGGTTTTCCATCGGAAGCTTCCTCAATGGCAAATATGAAGGCGGGCCTATCAAGGCGAGAGATAACTATCCTGGGAGCCTCATTCCAGAAGTTAATTTTATACATTAAAGACAAAGGCGCGAGAGCGTCTGCCATCTGATTTTCTGCTCGTGGTACATGGTGCAATTCCACCTTGTCAAAGAAAGGTAACAACCTTCTTGCATAATTCATATAGGGTATCAGATTGGGCTGACGAGTCTCCCACTCTCCCTTGATTTGGTTCACAACTAGAGCAGAGTCTCCGTACACATCAAGATTTTTAATTCTCAGGTCAATAGCTTCTTCGAGCCCCATAATGCACGCTTCATATTCGGCCTCATTGTTGGTGACTGGAAAGGTCAATCTAGCAGTGAATGGGATGTGTGACCCATGAGGAGTAGTAATGATTGCCCCTATTCCACTTTCGTATGAATTGACGGCACCGTCAAATATCAATTGCCATTTGGAACCCAGCTCTGGACCTTCATCCAGCAACGGCTCCTCACAGTCCTTCATTTTTAAGTACATGATATCCTCGTCAAGAAAATCAAAACTCATCGACTGGTAATCATGAATTGGCTTCTCATCTAGGTATTCTGACAGAACACTACCTTTAATAGCCTTTTGAGAAACGTACTGAATATCGTATTCTGTCAATACCATTTGCCATCGGGCAATCCTTCCGGAAAGTGCTTGCTTTTCAAACACGTATTTGATCGGATCCATCTTTGAAATTATCATGGTTGTATGATTTAGCATGTATTGCCTCAAACATTTGGCAGCCCAGGCTAGCGCACAACACGTCTTTTCGAGCATTGAGTAACGGGACTCTCAATCTGTGAACTTTTTACTCAAGTAGTAAATCGCATGCTCTTTACGTCCAGTCTCGTCATGTTGACCGAGAACACAACCCATACTTTTCTCAAGAACCGTCAAATACATAATCAATGGTCTCCCGGCTACTGGGGGTATCAATATTGGAGGTTCCTGCAAATATTCTTTTATTTCTTCAAATGCCTTTTGACAATCTTCATTCCAGGTCACAACCTAATCTTTTTTCAATAACTTGAATAATGGCTCGCACGTGGCCGTTAGATGAGATATGAACCGAGCTATGTAGTTCAATCTCCCTAAAAAGCCACGAACTTCTTTTTCTATTTTCGGCGTTGGCATTTCTTGTATTGCTTTTATCTTAGCAGGATCAACCTCAATTCCTTTTTCGCTAACAATAAACCCCAATAGCTTACCAGATCTCACCCCGAAGGTGCACTTGTTAGGATTCAGCCTCAGCCTAAATTTCCTAAGCCTCTTGAACAATTTCAGAAGATTGACCAGATGCTCCTCCTCCGTATGGGATTTGGCAATCATATCGTCAACATAGACTTCGATCTCTTTATGCATCATGTCATGAAAGAGTGTTGTCATAGCTCGCTGATATGTTGCCCCGGCGTTCTTCAAACCAAAGGGCATCACTTTGTAGCAGAACGTTCCCCACGGGGTAATAAAAGTTGTTTTCTCCATATCCTCCAGCGCCATCTTTATTTGATTATAGCCCGAAAAGCCGTCCATGAAGGAAAACACGGAGAATTGAGCGGTGTTGTCGACCAGCACATCAATATGAGGAAGCAGAAAGTCGTCTTTTGGGCTCGCCCTATTCAAATCTCGGTAGTCCATGCACATCCGCACCTTACCATCTTTCTTTGGCACAGGTACTATATTGGCGACCCATGAGGGATAAGTTGTAACAGCTAGAAAACTGGCGTCCCACTGTTTTTGAACTTCCTCCTTAATTTTCACAGCCATATCTGGTCGAGTTCTTCTGAGTTTTTGCTTAACCGGCGGACATTCCTCGCGCAATGGCAAACGGTGAACTACCATATCAGTATCCAACCCAGGCATGTCTTCGTAAGACCAAGCAAAGATATCACTGTACTCTTGCAGCATCTCGATCAAACTTTGCTTGATATCACCTTGCAGTGCAGCCCCTATCCGGATATTCCTAACAACCTCTTCGGACCCCACGTTGATAATTTCAATTTCCTCCTGATGAGGCAGAATGATTCTCTCTTCTTGTTTCAAAAGTCGAGTCAGCTCTTCTGATAAGTCATTATCCTCAACAATCTCTTCTTCTGCTTGAAATATCGGGTGCTCGAAGTCGAAGCGAGTCATAGGAAGTTCGTGATCGGTGTCGCCTGAAATATGAATTCTGCAATGAGAATGGTTAAATGTTTCAAATAATGCATACAAAGCACATAACCACGTTGCCATTTTATTGTTAAACAAAAACAGGAAAAACAAGGATCACAAAATTTGCATGAGAAAAACGCCTTTATTTAATGATTAAACAAAGTACACACATAAGCAGGTAGCCCTAAAAACAGAATCACTATGCCCCAGGTAGGACACAGGATTATACAATAATCGAGAAAACAAATCATTACTGTTTTGTAGTCACATGGACAAGTTCCTGGATAGACCAGTTGCATAGATTCTGTCCTGGCACGCCGGGCTTGATCCACGAGTCCATATCGCAGTCATTATCTCCATCTTCAGCATCGGAAACAACATTAATCGTTTCATAAAAGACTCCACCTGGAGTGATCACCACTGGTCCTTTGAACTTTGGCACGCCTGATGCGGAAGATGACGACGTCGGGCGATACCCCAACCCAAAGTTGTCCATCTTGACAGGAATTTCCAAGACTTGGCCCCATCTTTTGGTTACTCCAGCCTGAACCACTGCCTGAGTGTCTTTGTACGAAGACATGGCCACCTCCGGCCCTTTGCTGGTAACATGAGACTTGTCCTTGATCTGCAACCCTTCAAAAGCTTAGCATGGCGTCTCATGGATTTCCCCATCCACTTCGACGTACTTGAATGATGAAAGATGACTAACCAGAATATCCTCCTCTCCGCAAATAGTAACAACACTGTCGCCGACCATGTATTTAAGCTTCTGATGTAGCGTGGACGTCACAGCCCCTGCGGAATGTATCCATGGTCGCCCAAGTAAACAGTTGTAAGCTGGATGTATGTCCATGATGTAGAACACGGTGTCAAACACTTCCGTCCCGACCTGGAGTGGCAACGTTATGGACCCAAACAACGAACTTCTGGTCCCATCAAAAGCCCTCACGACCAAATCACTTGGCGTGCATATGATTCCTCGGACATCTAGCTTCATCATAGCCTTCTTCGACAACATATTCAAAGATGATCCGGTGTCTACAAGAACGTGCGACATAACAGTGCCCCGACATTCCACTGAAATATGCAAAGCCATATTATGGTCCCGACCTCTAGGCGTCAAATCAAAATCAGTAAATCCCAGGATGTGTCCTGCATTCACATGCGCCAGTACCCCCTCAAGTTGATTAACAATTACTTCCTGAGGTACAAAATACATGTCCAAGACTTTCAACAAGGCATTCCGATGGGCCTCGGAACAAAGCAACAATGATAGTATTGAAATTTTGGAGGGCGTCTGCTGCAAGTGCTCCACAATCTTATAGTCACTTTTACGAATCAACCTCATAAATTCTTCTACATCCTTGATCGATGTTTCTTTCTCTTTCGACTGGGAAGATCCCCCTTCATTCACTTTAGCTTTGCCTCTAGCAATCCTCTCAGCCTCGATTTCAGGTGAAGTGAAGATTCTACCACTGTGGGTCATGCCTCCCGCTTCAACAAGACTGCCCATTGCCCCTGCTGGCTGGCTATCCACATTAATCTTTTCCCCGTTGCAAAAGGCTTCCAACCCATAATTCCATGGGATGGCTTTCGTACCTTCATAAGGGATGGGCCCTGCTTTTGTTATCGTGATAGTTGGCCGCTTGGTGGGCGCTGATATCGTAATAGTCTTTCGTGGAATGGTAATTGTTGCGACCTCACCCTGCTTTCCACATGTTACCTCACCGGGTTTCTCAACAGCAGTACGGTCGAACTGTAAAGTTCCCTCATCAATCATGGCCTGAATACCTCTTTTCAAATCAATACAGCCCTCTAGTCGGGTCCAACAATCCAAACAGTACTCATCACATCCGGGGAAGACCCCTCCTTTTAACAATCTGCTTTTAACATAGCTTAGAGGTGTCTTCAAATCATTTACGTCCATAACCAAATCCAAATCCTCTTCTGTCAGAATAGCATTCGCTCCATGATTCGGCATTGGTTTCTGTACAATGTTGGGACCATCCTGACTGAAGTTAATGACTTTACTATCAATCAAATCTTGGACTTTGTGTTTAAAAGCATGACAACTCTTGATATCATGTCCGGGTGCCCCGGAATGAAATTCACACTGCTTACTAGTATCATACCGGTAAGGAAGAGCTCCTGTGGGAGGGTCCAACGTTCTCTTCTCAACCAGATTCAAACTTAACAGCGTCTGAAGCAGTTTTGCATACGTTGACGGAGGTGTATCAAATACCCTCTTTGGTTTCCCATTCTGGATCCTTCTCTGAGCTGGATTCTGCCTTTGTTGTTGCTACTGTTGTTGTTGTGGTTGTTGTCGTTGTGGAGGTATAGGGATCGTCACACTAGCGACCTGTTGTTGAATATACTGATTCCTACCTCTACCTCGTCCTCGACCACCATACACTGCGTTGGCGTCTCCTTGTCTTTTACCACCAAAGACCTTTTTTGCACCTCCTGCTGAGGTCGATTCACCGGCTTGAATCTTACCAATTTTGATGCCATTTTCAATCCGTTCTCCCATGAGTATCATGTCAGAGAAACTACCCATCGAGCAATTGAGCAATTTATCATAATACATCCCAGAGAATGTTCCAACAAAAATGTCAATTAATTCCCTTTCAACCATAGGTGGGTGGACCCTTGCCGCCAGATCACGCCAACGCTGGGTATATTCCTTGAAACTCTCCCCGTTCTTCTGTGAAAGACTTTGAAGCTGGACCCTATTTGGCGCAAGGTCACTGTTGTATTGGTAATGTCTGATGAAAGCATCAGCCAATTCTTTCCAACTTCCGATCTGTGCAGGCTCTAGTCCCATGTACCATTCCAGCGATGGTCCTGACAAAGTATCTTGGAAAAAATGCATAAGCATCTTCTCATCATCAGAGTAAGCAGACATCCTCCAGTAATATGAACGCACATGAACCCGTGGGCATGTATCCCCTTTATATTTATCGAAAGTGGGAGCTTTGAACTTCAATGGCACCCTCAGCCCAGGAACCAGCCCCATGGTAGCCATGTCCAAACCTGCAGAATTTTGATTGGCTATACCTCTTATCTGTTCCTCCAGGATTTTAATCCTATGATCATTATCAGTGGGACCCTCAAAACCCATGCCTTTCCCAAAAAAGGAATCTTCCTGACGATCTCTATTCCAGTACGGACCCTCATTACCATATCCGTCATAAACAGCATTACGACCATGACCATGACCAATCTGGAAGAACCTGGGGTCATATCTCAGATTGCCACTGTCCCAAAGCCAGTATTGAAAGGACCTATCCCAGCACCATTGGTATTCACATTGCCAAACCCAGCATTGTCGTAGCCATTATTACCATAACCTTGATTATTGTCACCAAACCCTCCGTTGCCGAAGCCCTGATTATTGAAGCCATCATTGCCATCCCGATTGCCAAAGCCAAGACCCTGATTGTTGTCACCGAAACCAGCATTGATACCAACATTCCTGTTGGTTTCCATGTTCCCATTAACATTATCAGCATTTCTGTTACCAGCGTTGCCGTTGTCGTTGCCAGTACCAGTCTCACCAGCATTTGGTATCACTTCCTCCCTGCGAGGAGTCTCAACATGAACAGAGTTGTATTCAATATTACCAGCCGCTCGCGCCAGTAGCGGTTGCACCAGAGTTTGAAGATGTTCTTGGCCCTTGGCCACAACCTCCATAGTCTGCATGAATTGGGCCAACCTATCCCGGATCTCCTGCATCTTAGACTGTACCTGATCCATGATCTTCTTACTGTTGCTTCTTGTAGCGTACCAGTGAGTTCTCTGTTCGTCAATCTTGAAACAACCTGGAAGACGCAGGAGATAAGATTCGAGCTCAAAAAAGTACCTGCCATGCAATATGAAGATGCAAATTCACACATGTAAATATGCAACAGGTTAATTTCCCCCCCGATTCTAGTTCCGGAGAAGAAGCCATAAGACAATGGAGTCCCAAGTGAGCAAGCGTAGAATCAGAAACCTCATACATAAACAAATGCCAAGAGGCAGAGTACAACAATACAACTGGAAAAACCTCGGCCAACAAGCCTGGCGATGGTCAAAATACAAGCACGAATAACAAACTACAAGAGAAAAACAAAGATAAATCAGGACGGATGGCGCGCCCAGACATCTCCCAATAGCCTCAACGTATCCAGATGACCTGGTCTGGAGATCAGTTCCTGTATCAGTAATGCATGTCGCCTAACAGTGGATCTCAGCTTTTTGGCGTCCTCTACACAGGCTCCCTTGCCAAGACACTCATCAAGCTTACATCTCTTGAAGCCAGCCTTCAGTTCACAACCCCTCATTTCTTTGACCATGTTGCTCACTCTAAACTCAACGTCACGTCTAAGAGATGCCTCTTCAGCAATCTTCGTATCCTTAGCACTGAGTTGTTCCTCTAACTGGGAAATCTGAAGCTTCAACTCATCTTCACGCTCTTTCCGGCTAGTAAGCGTGGCATTCCACAAAAATTCCCATTTGGAAAGTCGAGAATAAGCCTTGTTCAGAAGCTCTTCTTAGTAGCAAGCACACTACTAACACCATTCAAGGCTACTCCCACCTTCTCTCTCCTACTGGTCTCTTCAGTCAAATCTGAACCCAACCTATTAATCATCTCAGTCTGCTTCTTCAAAGTGAAGGTTTCCTCATTCTTCTCATGCCGAAGCTGGAAGATCTCTTTCTCTAACTCTGCATTTGCTCTTTGCAACTCTTCCTTTTCAGCCAGCAGCTTGTTATACTTCTCAATCTCTACTGAAGTAGGTTCCTCAATCATCGGAAGATACAAAGGCTCTACAGCAGGATATGGCATCAAAGAAGTCCTGACTCTCTCATGGATCCAGAGCCGATAAGGATTATAAGCTCGACTGTCACTCTTACCAAGAAATGTCTTTCCTCTTCTGTGAACATTACCCCAAGCATGCCTCAATCTGACTAAAACATCTCCATCTAATAAACCCGTGAGATACAGAGATTCCTGTATCTCGTCTTCAATCGGAGAATCCCTCTAAGCACAGCCAAACTGTCTCACAAGTAGAGAAGGGTTATAGTTAATACAACCTTTCCGTCCAATCAAAGGAACATTCGAAAAGCCACTGCAACTATATATAATATTCACTCCGAGCAGGTTCCGATCAAACCAAACAATGTTCTCAGCACACAATCCCATCAACCTGGAAGACCAATCTAAAGTACCAGCAGTATCAACAAAAGGTCCCTTCTTAGGAAGATGTCCCTGAAACCACCTGTATAGAAGAGGTACACAGCAAGAAACATTCTCTCCCCGACGCTTCTCATTCTTATAGTGAATAGAATGATAAACATCACCCAAGAGAGTAGGCACCGGATTCTTCAACGCAAGAATAAAGAAAGCATCTGAGTCAACAAAATCAGGCAAGTTAGGGAACAATACAATCCCATAAATGCAAACAGCCAGAATAGCGTTGAAGACAATCCAACATCCATCCTTCGCACACTGCGTAGCCTTCTCAACCAAGCAAGAAAGATGAAAACCATAAAATCCATTCAGCTTGACCAAACCTCTGGGGAACTCAGAAGCATCTAAACTGAAAATCTCAGCAAGCCTAGCCAACTCAGGCTCAGTATCCTCGTGAGTAAAAGGCATCTGATCTAACACAGGCACTCCTAGCATATCAGAATACTCCTCTAAAGTAGGAGACAAAATAAAATCAGGGAACAAGAAGCATCTCAACTGAGGCTCGTAAAACTGCATCAAGGTATACAATTCAGTCATCTCAAACACAAAAGGTCTGCACACCAAACTGATCAGTTTCCCATAAGACTCTCTAAACTCATCCCTCACTCTCTGATCTGCTAGAGCAACCAACCGCAATAAGGAACTGATATCTGGAGAAGGCAACCTATAAGCAACTGTTCTCTTCAGGGACTCCATGTCTAGCAAGAAGAACACTAGAATATGAGGGGAAAAAGCACACCTACAACATAAATACACGTTAATGAAATGCAAACATAAAAATGCAAATGCATATGCAAACAGGGGATCAAGTGCAATGCTGAAGAACTGTGCTGTGCTGTACTGCAACTTGAGAACCATCAAATCCAACCACAAAAGAACCCTCATAACCAATTCTCACTAACAGAGACAAACCAGGTGTTTTGAGGCCAGAGTTTTCCTGCAAAAAGATCCACCTACCCCTCACAGGTATGTACCTAACTCGCAGACGAGGTACGACATCCTATGCGGTCATCAGCGTCACAGACTTTCAAGAGCGATGATACGATACCTAGAAGGTGTGGCATCATCATCCCTTGAAGAGGCCTCACTTAGCTGAATCCCAAATGATAGGTTCCCAGAGTCGACAACCCTCAAATCCAACAATCTGTCGAGCCCAAAGGGCCAGGCAAGATGCCATCAAAGAGAATCTCGTCTGAGTGTAAATTTCGTAGCTAGCTGGTGCGAGCAAAGCAAGAAGGCTAACCACTGCTCTCTACTTCTAAGTCTATGTGCACTCAAGCCCAGGTCCGGCTTATCTCTTAAACTAACCCTCTACCCACAGCACAAAAACAATGATATACAGTACTGAAAGTAAAGACAGAAAAATAAATACATACAAAACCCCGGACGGGAAAACAAGCGCTAGGATTGACTCGCATAGGGAACCGTTGGAGTCCCCAGCAGAGTCGCCAGCTGTCGCTACAACGAAAATCGGCGCCGGCTATGACAGAAGAGTCGCCACCATGCGTTATTTATCCCACAAGAGGGAAAGGAAACGCTCAGAGTAAACCTAACGCAAAGAGGGAAAGGAATGGTCATCGTAACCAAATCCTGGATTCGGGAGTCGGTTATGCAAGGGGAAGGTATTGGCACCCCTCACGTCCGTCGTACTCGACGGGATCCACGCTTGTTTTCTGTCTAAGGGTATGTTTATCTATCTACTCTAAAGGTCTGGTCTAAAAAGAAAAGAAAATGACTCAGCAAAGTATCGCACTTTATGCCTACGTATTCCCGTCTGGAACGAGAAATCAGAGTCAACGTAGTTCGCCTAACTACGGATTAGGGGGGAGGTTGCTCGCCGAGATATCGCATCTCGTGCATACGTACTTTCATACGGCATGAAAGATCAGAGCAAACGTAGTTCGGGCTACGGAAGACACAAGTTTGTCTGACAGTTTTTTATCTCCTTATGAAAGGGTTTTCCAGATTAAGGGTCCAAGAGGACAGAAACAGAGTTTGAATGTTTGTTTTAATTTTTTACGAAAGAACTGTTTTTTAGGATGTTAGCAATCTCAGTCGCACTAGAGACTATGACCCAGGAGTGAACGCTTCGTATGTCACCCAAGGGGTACCACACCAACATCCAGATCACTGGAGAGACCCTCCACCAACCTTTTCCCAGATAGCTTAAGGCTCATAACGCACAACTTCAATTAACCTTATTACTGTGTTTTTGAATTGTTTTGAGATGAGAAGAGAAAGACGCCCTAAAACTATGGTTGAAAGGGAATCTGCCTATAGTTATCATGCATGGTTTAAAAACCTAATGTCTATCATAATTCCCTCTTGCACAGAGGAAATCAGAGATCCTAGGGGAAAACAGCAACAGAAAGCAAACAGTAAACAGTAAACAGTAAAATGCAAGCTATGCAACAGTACAAGCGAGGCAAGGGAGTCCGGCTCAACCTCAAACCTAAGAAAACAACAGGCAAGGGGAGACAAGCTCCATCTCAAACCTAAAGGTAGGAAACACAAGCAAACAGATAATACAACAAAAGAAAAACAGAGGAAGCAGCCCAAGCAGCAGCAACAGTTTTCTACAGACAACAACTTCAACCTTCAACAGCAGCTCTAAACAGCAAAGTTGACTTGACAGCAAAGAAACTCCATCTTCAAGCTATCTCCTATCTTCAAGATTCTTCAATTCTTCATCTTCAAGCTCTAGCAAGCTCCACAAGAAGAGAAATCACCATTGAGATCAAGTTACAATGTTAAGAAACCTGATGAAAACCAAAGGAATTCATCTGGAACCAACATTAAAGAAAGTGCATCCTCAAAAGTTCTACTCATTAAGGCATGCCACTCATTCCTCCAAAGGAGAGATGGAGCTTCCTTAAGAGGACTTTGCATCATAGGATAAGATAGAAGCAAACAATGCATTCTATGTTTGATGAAAGAAGAAAGACTAGTTATAATGGCTCTTCCTAAAACCCTAATTCCATAAGCTCCTAAAAAAGCTCCTAAAAGAGGAAGAAGAAACCACTCCAAGCTCCACAAGCCAAGACACAACAGCTACAAGATGTCCAGAAGCTCCTCCAAAAAGGAATCCAAGCACTTCAAACTCCAAGGTCACCAACAAGACCAAACAAAATAAACCACCAAAGATGGAACACCAAAAACACAACTAACTTGCAAATTCTACCTAAAATAGAAAACTAAGTTATAAAAATCTAATAAATTTCCTAGGGGAACATGCATGTTTTAACATTATAAGGTTGAAATATCAAAGCCTAATTCAACTTCTAAGTCCACTAAACAATTCCTAAGTTTAAACATGTCAAGGTAAACCACAAGTTTGAGAAGGCTCTAAACATCTCACCTAAAACAGAACCTAAAATTGTCTTAAAAATCTAACGAAAATCCTAAGGGAGCATGAACATCTAACCTGTAACATATTCAAAAAACTCAGCCAGAATCAACACCCATTGAGGGAACAAAATTCAACAAAACAGATGAACAATTATGCAAAAATAAAAGAAATAAACAAAATGAGAAAAATCAAATAAAATTGAAAAATGCATGAAAATGCAATTTATTGATCCCAGAAAATCACAAATATAATCAGGAGCATGGGGATATTTTTAAAATATTTTTTGGATCAAAAATGGATTTATTGTGATTTTTAGAATCAATTTGCATTTAAAATAATACAAAAATGAAATAAACTAAATTCAAATGCTGCGAAAAAACACACGCCCTTAGATCAGTTGACAAGTCAAAGCATCCAAAGACTCACACGCTGCCAGCACATTTATTTAAGCGCCTGCGTTTTGGTTCCAAAATCTCACTTCTCAGATTATAACACAATCGTTGGATCTGGTGGTCAGTCAAGGTCAAAGGCTGATCCGATGGTCATGGACTCATCTTCCTCACAACTCAGAATGGCTGGATGGAGAGCAGGGGCGGTGGCCGGAGAAGACTCCGGTTGTCTTCTCCGACGAGGTTCAAGATACAGGCAACCAAAAATCACAGTCTACATCAAACTTGCTCAGTTTTCAACAAGGATTTCAAATCTCCAGTTCATTTCATCCATCTCTCAATAGGTAGTAAAACACGAAGCAATGTTCATACATCATGTCAATTTTGATTATCACTAATTGCTAAACTAAGTGCACAGAAATGATCCTCACATCTTCTACATCACTAAAATCTATCCAAATCAACTTGAATCCTCAATATCAGATCAACTCGAGGCCAAATAGAAATTACATGTCATGATCAACCATCACCAACTGCTTTCAAATTGATCCTAAACCGATCTACATTGCACCTAGATCCTAACCACAGGTTCAAATCTAACTACATCATGCTAATTCATGTGCAATTTTGAATGTTACTAACCTGTTGTAGATCTAGTAACAGATGCACTTGGAGCACGATTCTTGCTTCAAAATTCTCCAGATATCTTCAATAATCCAAGAGAAAGAGTCTGCAACCTTCAATTTGCCTTGAACTTGCTCCAAACTGAAAATCCGATTTGAGTTTGCTCCTCTGAAATTTCACATGTTACTACCGGTTTCTGCGTGCAATGAACACCAACCTCACTCTGAATTCAATGATATGAATATATAGAAGGTTTCTATGGGTTTTGGTTGCTTGTTTGAAGCCCAATCCAGTAGTTTGTATTTTCTGGTTTTCCTTCACATGTGCAATGTAACAGTCGTGCATTCTCACTTGTAACTTGTTCCAGAAGCTTCATTTGGCTTGCAAATTCCCTTGTGAATGAAATTGGAACAAGAGAATAGCCTGAATTGCAATGGTAAGGAACTTGGATGTGTAACTTGCATTTGAAGCAACCATATGGCAACTTGTAAAACTTGGCCTAAACTCAAAAATCCACCAATGTCATTGTGCTTGAAATGAAATTTACAATCAAAATGAATATTTATTTGACATGTTTTGGTCACTTAACCAATTATTTGGATTTTTCAACTTTGGATCCTTTGAAAATCTTTTTTTTCAAGCCATTTTAAACCAAGTCTTGCTATGAGCCCAATCAAACCATCACGACTTCTTGGTTAGCCTAAAAAGCCCATTTTGAACAACTTTCGTGTTGAACAAAAATCCATTTGACAAGTGCAAGTTGGAGATTTTGACCTATGATTGAAAATAACCTATAATCTCACTTTCCCAAAATACCCTTGACTTGTAAACCTCATAACTTGAGTTCTACAAATCAGATGGAAGATGTCTAGTACAATTTAGAAAGCTAAGATCATGAGGAACAACTTTCATGTTGGCCAAAAGTTCAGGTGAAACATTCTTCTAGGTCAAAAATAGCTTTGAAGTCAGATGATTTTCACAGACAAATTTCAGAGGCATCTGAGGACTTGTAACTTGTCTGGACCATAACTTGAGTTATATAAATCCCATTGAGAACTTCTAGAACTTAAATTAAAGGTATTGAGATGATCTACAAGTTTCATTTTGGCTAAAAATCCATTTGAAACTTGCATTTTGACTTATGTGGTCATGAAGTTAGGTACTAAATAGGGGATTTTACACTGAAACCCTAATTTAGCAACTTCCCACACTCTTGACTCTTCTTGACTTGATCTTGGCACAACACCACAAATGTCTTAACATATCATTTTGTGAACCCCATGACCTAAAAGTAGGATTTGATACCCTTTAATTGCACAGTTGACCTAGGATTGACCCAGATGAAACCCTAATTGCTTGCACCTCAATTGCGGCTCTTGCATTTGAAACAATGACTTGATTGAGCTCTCCCATGGCCCTCTAGGCATTATATGAACTCCATACACATCCTCTTCTCATATTCAAAACCTTTCACATCCCTCTGATGGTCTTCAGTTGATCCTCAAGTTAGGAGAAGATTCACACTCAAACATCTAAAAGGATGACAGAGCGAAACTCACACCAACCACTACCACAAAAAGGAAGAGAGGACAAACACTATCACACAATCTGACATTAATGACTATGACAGACCCCCCACCAAAAGGATGACGAAGCGACACTCACACCGGCCACTACCATACAAAGGATGATAGGACAAACACTATCGCACAATCTGACATTAATGACTATGACAGACCCTCCACCAAAAGGATGACGGAACGAAACTCACACTGGCCACATCCAACAAAAGGATGATAGGACAAACACTATCGCACAATCTGACATTAATGACTATGACGGACCCTCCCACTAAAAGGATGATGGAGCGAAACTCACACTGGCCACTACCACCAAAACGATGATTGGACAAACACTATCGCACAATCTTACAGTAATGACTATGACAGACCCCCCACAAAAATGATGACGGAACGAAACTCACACCGGCCACTACCACAAAAAGGATGAGAGGACAAACACTATCGCACAATCTGACATTAATGACTATGACCGACCCCCCACCAAAAGGATGACAGAGCGACACTTACACCGGCCACTACCACATAAAGGATGATAGGACAAACACTATCGCGCAATCTAACATTAATGACTATGAGAGACCCTCCACCAAAAGGATGACAGAACGAAACTCACACCGGCCACCACCACCTAAAGGATGATAGGACAAACACTATCGCACAATCTGACATTAATGACTATGACAGTACCCCCACCAAAAGGATGACAGACCCAAACTCACACCGGCCACTACCACAAAAAGGATGAGAGGAAAAACACTATCGCACAATCTGACATTAATGACTATGACCGACCCGCCCCCAAAAGGATGACGGAGCGACACTTACACCAGCCACTGCCACACAAAGGATGATAGGACAAACAGTATCGCACAATCTGACATTAATGACTATGACAGACCCTCCACCAAAAAGATGACGGAACTCACATCGGCCACTACCACAAAAAGGATGAGAGGACAAACAAAAGGATGATAGGATAAACACTATCGCACAATTTGACATTAATGACTATGACAGACCCCCTACCAAAAGGATGACAGAGCGAAACTCACACCGGCCACTACCACCAAAATGATGATAGGACAAACACTATCGCACAATCTGATTTTAATGACTATGACAAACCCTCGACCAAAAGGATGATCGAGCGAAACTTACACCGGCCACCACCACCTAAAGGATGATAGGGCAAACACTATCGCACAATCTGACATTAATGACTATGACAGTCCCCCCACCAAAAGTATGATAGAGCGAAACTCACACCAGCCACTACCACAAAAAGGATGAGAGGACAAATACTATCGCATAATCTGACATTAATGACTATGACAGACCCCCCACCAAAAGGATGACGGAGCGAAACTCACGCCGGCCACTACCACACAAAGGATGATAGGATAAACACTATCGTACAATCTGACATTAATGACTATGACAGACCCTCCACTAAAAGGATGACGGAACGAAACTCACACTGGCCACTATCAACAAAAGGATGATAGGACAAACACTATCGCACAATCTGACATTAATGACTATGACGGACCCTCCCCCCCAAAGGATGACGGAGCGAAACTCACACTGGCCACTACCACCAAAACGATGATTGGACAAACACTATCGCACAATCTGACATTAATGACTATGACAGTCCCCCCACCAAAAGGATGACAGAGCGAAACTCACACCGGCCACTACCACAAAAAGGATGAGAGGACAAACATTATCGCACAATCTGACATTAATAACTAGGACAGACCCCCCACCAAAAGGATGACGGAGCGACACTCACACCGACCACTACCTGAAAAACGATGATAGGACAAACACTATCGCACAATCTCACATTAATGACTATGACAGACCCCCCACCAAAAGGATGATGGAGCAAAACTCACACCGACCACTACCACCAAAAGGATGTTAGGACAAATACTATCGCACAATCTGACAATAATGAATATGACAGACCCCCCACTAAAAGGTTGACAGAGCGAAACTCACACCGGCCACCACCACCTAAAGGATGATAGGACAAACACTATCGCACAATCTGACATTAATGACTATGACAGTCCTCCCACCAAAAGGATGACAGAGCGAAACTCACACCGGCCACTACCACCAAAAGGATGATAGGATAAACACTATCGCACAATCTGACATTAATGAGTATGACGGACCCTCCCAACAAAAGGATGACGAAGCGAAACTCACACCGGCGACTACCGCCAAAACGATGATTGGACAAACACTATTGCACAATCTGATTTTAATGACTATGACAGACCCCCGACCAAAAGGATGATCGAGCGAAACTCACACCGGCCACTACAACCAAAAGGATGATAGGACAAACACTATCGCACAATCTGAAATTAATGACTATGACAGGCAATCCACCAAAAGGATGACAGAGCGAAACTCACACCGGCCACTACCACAAAAAGGATGAGAGGACAAACACTATCGCACAATCTGACATTAATGACTATGACCGACCCCCCACCAAAAGGATGACGGAGCGACACTTACACCGGCCACTGCCACACAAAGGATGACAGGACAAACACTATCGCACAATCTGACATTAATGACTATCACAAACCCTCCACCAAAAGGATGATGGAACGAAACTCACACCGGCCACCACCACCTAAAGGATGATAGGACAAACACTATCGCACAATATGTCATTAATGACTATGACAGTCCCCCCACCAAAAGGATGACAGAGCAAAACTCGCACCGGCCACTACCACCAAAAGGATGACAGGATAAACACTATCGCATAATTTGACATTAATGACTATGACAGACCCCCCAACAAAAGGATGACAGAGCGAAACTCACACCGGCCACTACCAACAAATGGATGATAGGACAAACACTATCGCACAATCTGACATTAATGACTATGACGGACCCTCCCACCAAAAGGATGACGGAGCGAAACTCACACTGGCCACTACCACCAAAACGATGATTGGACAAACACTATCGCACAATCTGACATTAATGACTATGACAGTCCCCCCACCAAAAGTATGACAGAGCGAAACTCACACCGACCACTACCACAAAAAGGATGAGAGGACAAACATTATCGCACAATCTGACATTAATTACTAGGATAGACCCCCCCACCAAAAGGATGACGGAGCGACACTCACACCGGCCACTACCTGAAAAACGATGATAGGACACACACTATCGCACAATCTCACATTAATGAGTATGACAGACCCCCACCAAAAGGATGATGGAGCAAAACTCACACCGACCACTACCACCAAAAGGATGATAGGACAAACACTATCTCACAATCTGACATTAATGAATATGACAGACCCCCCACCAAAAGGATGACAGAGCGAAACTCACACCGGCCACCACCACCTAAAGGATGATAGGACAAACACTATCGCACAATCTGACATTAATGGCTATGACAGTCCTCCCACCAAAAGGATGACAGAGCAAAACTCACACCTGCCACTACCACCAAAAGGATGATAGGATAAACACTATCGCACAATCTGACATTAATGACTATGACGGACCCTCCAAACAAAAGGATGACGAAGCGAAACTCACACCAGCGACTACTGCCAAAACGATGATTGGACAAACACTATCGCACAATCTGATTTTAATGACTATGACAGACCCCCGACCAAAAGGATGATCGAGCGAAACTCACACCGGCCACTACAACCAAAAGGATGATAGGACAAACACTATCGCACAATCTGAAATTAATGACTATGACAGACAATCCACCAAAAGGATGAAGAGCGAAACTCACACCGGCCACTACCACAAAAAGGATGAGAGGACAAACATTATCGCACAATCTGACATTAATGACTATGACCGACCCCCCACCAAAAGGATGACGGAGCGACACTTACACCGGCCACTGCCACACAAAGGATGATAGGACAAACACTATCGCACAATCTGACATTAATGAGTATGACAGACCCTCCACCAAAAGGATGATGGAACGAAACTCACACCGGCCACCACCACCTAAAGGATGCTAGGACAAACACTATCGTACAATCTGTCATTAATGACTATGACAGTCCCCCCACCAAAAGGATGACATAGTGAAAGTCACACCGGCCACTTCCACCAAAAGGATAATAGGATAAATACTATCACACAATTTGACATTAATGACTATCACAGACCCCCCACTAAAAGGATGACAGAGCGAAACTCACACCGGCCACTATCGCACAATCTGATTTTAATGACTATGATAGACCCTCCCACCAAAAGGATGATCGAGCGAAACTCACACCGACCACCACCACCTAAAGGATGATCGAGCAAAACTCACACCGGCCACCCCTACGAAAAGGATGACGGAGCGACACTTACACTGGCCACTGCAACACAAAGGATGATAGGACAAACACTATCGCACAATCTGACATTAATGACTATGACAGACCATCCACCAAAAGGATGACGGAGCGAAACTCACATCGGCCACTACCACAAAAAGGATGAGAGGACAAACACTATCGCACAATCTGACATTAATGACCATGAGAGACCCCCCACCAAAAGGATGACGGAGCGACTCTCAGACCGGCCACTACCACAAAAAGGATGAGAGGACAAACACTATCGCACAATCTGACTCTAATGACTATGATAGACCCCCCACCAAAAGGATGACAGAGCGACACTCACACCGGCCACTACCATAAAAACGACGATAGGACAAAAACTATCGTACAATCTAACATTAATGATTATGACATACCCCCACTAAAAGGATGACGGAGCAAAACTCACACTGGCCACTACCACCAAAAGGATGATAGGACAAACACTATTGCACAATCTCACATTAATGACTATGACAGACCCCCACCAAAAGGATGACGGAGCAAAACTCACACTGGCCACTACCACGGAAACGATGATAGGACAAACACTATCGCACAATCTGATTTTAATGACTATGACAGACCCCTCCAAAAGGATCATCGAGCGAAACTCACACCGGCCACTACCACCAAAAGGATGATAGGACAAACACTATCGCACAATCTGACATTAATGAATATGACACACCCCCCAAAAAATGGATGACGGAGCGAAACTCATACCGACCACCACCACCTAAAGGATGATAGGACCAACACTATCGTCCAATATGACATTAATGACTATGACAGTCCCCCCACCAAAAGGATGACGGAACGAAACTCACACCGGCCACTACAACCAAAAGGATGATAGAACAAACACTATCGTACAATCTGACATTAATTACTATGAAAGACTCCCACCAAAAGGATGACGGAGCGAAACTCACACCGGCCACCACCACCTAAAGGATGATAGGACAAACACTATCGCACAATCTAACATTAATGACTATGACAGACCCCCACCAAAAGGATGACGGAGCGAAACTCACACCGGCCACTACCACCAAAAGGATGATAGGACAAACACTATCGCACAATCTAACATTAATGAATATGACAGACCCCCCATCAAAAGGATGACAGAGCAAAACTCACACCAGCCACCACCACCTAAAGGATGATAGGACAAACACTATCGCACAATCTGACATTAATGACTATGACAGTCCCTTCACCAAAAGGATGACAGAGCAAAACTCACACCGGCCACTACCACCAAAAGGATAATAGGATAAACACTATCGCAAAATCTGACATTAATGACTATGACAGACCCCCCACCAAAAGGATGACGGAGCGAAACTCACACCGGCCACTACCACCAAAACGATGATAGGGCAAACACTATCGCACAATCTGACATTAATGACTATGACAGACCCCCACTAAAAGGATGATCGAGCGAACCTCACACCGGCCACCACCACCTAAAGGATGATAGGGCAAACACTATCGCACAATCTGACATTAATGACTATGACAGTCCCCCCACCAAAAGGACGACGAAGCTAAACTCACACTGACCACTACAACCAAAAGGATTATAGGATAAAGACTATCGCACAATCTAACATTAATGATTATGACAGACCCCCACCGAAAGGATGATAGAGCGAAACTCACACCGACCACAACCACACAAAGGATGAGAGGACAAACACTATCGCACAATCTGACATTAATGAATATGACAGACCCCCCACCAAAAGATGACAGAGTGTAACTCACACCGACCACTACCACCAAAAGGATGAGAGGATAAACACTATCACAAAATCTGACATTATTGACTATGACAGACCCCCCACCAAAAGGATGACGGAGCGACACTCACACCAGCCACTACCATTAAAACAATAATAGGACAAACACTATCGCCCAATCTGACCTTAATGACTATGACAAACCCCCTACCAAAACGATGATTTAGCGAAACTCACACCGGCCATTACCACCAAAACGATGATAGGACAAACACTATCGCACAATCTGATTTTAATGACTATGACAGACCCCCGACCAAAAGGATGATCGAGCGAAACTCACACTGGCCACCACCACCTAAAGGATGATAGGGCAAACACTATCGCACAATCTGACATTAATGACTATGACAGACCCTCCACCAAAAGGATGTCGGAACGAAACTCACACCGTCCACTACCACCAAAAGGATGATAGGACAAACACTATCGCACAATCCGACATTAATGACTATGATAGATCATCCACCAAAAGGATGACAGAGCGAAACTCACACCGCCCACTACCACAAAAAGGATCAGAGGACAAACACTATCGCACAATCTGACATAAATGACTATGACAGACCCCCAACCAAAAGTATGACGGAGCAAAACTCACACCGGCCACCAATACCTAAAGGATGATAGGACAAACACTATCACACAATCAGACATAAATGACTATGACACACCCCCCACCAAAGGGATGACGGAGCGAAACTCACACCGGCCACCACCACTTAAAGGATGATAGGACAAGCACTATCATACAATATGACATTAATGACTATGACAATCCCCCCACCAAAAGGATGACAGAGCGAAACTCACACCGGCCACTACAACCAAAAGGATGATAGGACAAACACTATCGCACGATCTGACATTAATGACTTTGACAGACCCCCCACCTAAAGGATGACACAGCGAAACTCACACCGGCCGCTACCACCAAAAGGATGATAGGACAAATACTATCGCACAATCTGATATTAATGACTATTACAGACCCCCCACCAAAAGGATAATTGAACGAAACTCATATCAGCTATTATCACCAAAAGGATGATAGGACAAACACTATCGCACAATCTAACATTAATGAATATGACAACCCCCCACCAAAAGAATCACGGAGCAAAACTGACACCGGCCACCACCACCTAAAGGATTATAGGACAAACCCTATCGCACAATCTGACATTAATGACTGTGACATTCCCCCCACCAAAAGTATGACGGAGAAAAACTCAGACCGACCACTACAATCAAAAGGATGATAGGACAAACACTATCTCACAATATGTCATTAATGACTATGACAGACCCCCACTAAAAGGATGACAGAGCGAAACTCACACTGACCACTACCACCAAAAGGATGATAGGACAAACACTATCGCACAATCTGAAATTAATGACTATGACAGACCCCCCGCCAATAGGATTACGGAGCAAAACTCACACCGGCCACTACCACCAAAACGATGATAGGACAAACACTATCGCACAATCTGATTTTAATGACTGTGACAGACTCCCCACCAAAAGGATGACGTAGCAAAACTCACACCGGCCACTACCACCAAAAGGATGATAGGACATATGTCGCTTGCGCGAAAATAAGGTGCCGGCATGACAGAAGAGTTGCCACCTTTCGTTATTTATCCCTCAGAGCGGGAAAGGAAACGATCGGAAAAACCTGACGAATAAGGGTAAGACAAGGTCGTCGCAACCATTGTCTGGGTTCGGGAGTCGGTTACGCAAGGGGAAGGTATTAGCACCCCTCACGTCCGTCGTACTCGACGGGATCCTCGCTTGTTTGTTTACTTGGACGGGTTGGTTATAATCTATCTACCTATCAAGGCTGGCTGAAAAAGAAAAGAAAAATGACTCGGCAAAGCGTCGCACTTTATGCCTACGTATTCTCATCTGGAATGAGAAATCAGAGTCAACGTAGTTCGGCTAACTACGGGTGAAGGTGGGGAAGGTTGCTCGCTAGGATATCGCATCCTATGCCTACGTACTTTCATCTGGTATGAAAGATCAGAGCAAACGTAGTTCGGGTAACTACAGGTTATCTCCTAAAAGAAGTGTTTTTTATTATGTTTGCGATTTCAACCGCACTAGAGACTATGACCTGAGAGTGAATGCGTCGCATGTCACCCACGGGGTACCATACTAAACATCCAATCTCAGATAGCTTAAGGCTCGTAACGTACGAAAGAAATCATTCATGATTACTGTATCTTAAACTGCTTCGAGATGAGAAGAGAACAGGCCCAACTAGGAGGGAGACTATCAAGTCCTACTGTTATCATGCCATGGATTCATCCTATGATTGAGGTTTGAACAGGGAACTCCTAGATATTGTCATGCATAGGTTTCAACCTAAAAGTCTATCATCAAATCCTCATCATAGGAAATGAGAGTCCTAAGGGATCATGTCAATGATACACCAAAACAGACAAAAGCATCAGCTTTAACAGTAAAATGCATGCAATGCAAGTGAGGGAGGAAATGTGTGTGGGGCTTTAGCCTCCACAAGCTCGTCTCGACCTCAAGCCAGTCATGAAATAACAATAATCATACTGAAAATAAACAACATGCTATCAAGCAAGGAACAGATAAAAGAAATGAAGTGCCATCAGGCAAACAAAACACTAGAGAAAGAATCATCTGCTCTCTAATCCTAACCCTAACACAAAATCCTGATCAAATCTAAGCAAAGCCCTAAAGCAAAACTCTAAACAAGAGAAATCAATCCCAGTCTTCAAGCTTCAGAACAAGCTTACCAAAGAAAGGGAGCTAAGTAAGCAGACTCATAGTGTCTTCCTCAGGAAAACACTAGGAGGTGTATACTCAGGAATCATATCCTACGTGGCTCAACCACTGTGATCAGTTTACATTCCTCCTCAGGAGAAACTAAACTCACAAGCAGGCTCCAACATCACTGGATATTTAGGAAATCCTATCTGAACTAGTGGAACTAAATGAACAGACTCATAGGACCTTCCTCAGGAAAGTACTAGGAGGCTTCCACTAAGGAGTTGTATCCTATGTGGCTCAACAACTGTGATCAATTTACATTCCTCCTCAGGAGAAATTAAACTCACAAGTTGGCTCCAACATCATTGGATACTTAAGAAATCCTAGACAAACTAATGGAACTAAGTGAATAGACCCATAGGACCTTCCTCAGGAAAGTACTAGGAGGCTTCCACTTAGGAATTGTGTCCCATGTGGCTCAACAACATGTGATCAGTTTACATTCCTCCTCAGGAGAAATTAAACTCACAAGTTGGCTCCAACATCATTGGATACTTAAGAAAGAGGTGAGAAGAAAGAATGAAAGTCATTCATAGTGCCTTCCTCAGGAAAGTACCATGAACTTCCTTCAAACTTCAGGATCTCAAACCTCACAGACAAGGGGACAAGCCAAGCTCTGGGTCTCTGAGTCTTGATCTACAATCTTCACTTCATCATGCTCTCCAACAAGGTCTTCAAGACAACACAAGCCCCACAACAAACTCCCCAAAATGAACCCCAAAGATGCACAGATAACCACAGAACAGACAAAATCAATAGGCAACTTCAGAAAATACCTAAAAATACTAACCAATGGGGAAAAATCTAACAATTATTCACAAGGGTCTACAACATCTACCCATAACATCCACATAGGACCCTACCCAAAAATCAAGACAAAACTATCTAAAGAAAATGAATTTCCTCACCTATGCACAACCTAAACCCTAATTAGGATACCCTAATGCTACCCTAATTAAACTAACCAAATTTTAATCTAAAAATCAGGAATTAAATCCTATGGGGAACTATGATCTAATATCTAATTACACAAAAAAGAATGAGTCAAAAATCAATCAACAAATGCATGAACAAAATTAAACAAAATGATGTACCAAATGTAACACCTAAACTAACCATTTATTTGGAAAATGTGGGAAAAATATCTAATAAAAAATAAAATGCCATTTTTATTTTTTATAATTTTCTAGACATCCTAAAGAAAAATAATGCAAAAAGAATCATTCAAAAATATTGAATTTTCATTTTATTATGAATTTTCTAAAATGCATGAAATATTAAAAGAATTAAAAGAATAAAAGAAAACAATAAAGGGGAAGGGGGTGTGACAAGCAACGCTCGCTAGTTCATTTTTAATGGGCCAGAAATTGGGTGGGGTGCGAATAGAAAAGAGATCAAAGCCCAGGCGCCCTCTCTAAATGAAACGACCGCGTTTCAGTTTAAATTTTTCCCTCCGCTTTCTGGACGAATCTGGGCCGTTGGATTGAGGGACAAAGTCAAAAAATTCAAAACGAATCAAGGGTGGAGATTATGTCTTCCACCTCCAGCCAGCTAGGGTTTCACGAGACACCCTCCATGCGCAAGCTTTCCCCTCACTCGTTCTCTCTAACCAGTCCATGAAATCCTAAAATTCCAACACCAAAATTGTTCTACTAATTAAGAGGAACAAGACTGCACGTGTACTTTTTCCTAATTCTCTTTGAGTCACTCTAACAGAAAGCTTAAAGACTTGGGTTCCACCATGGATCTCTGAGATCGATCATGTCAAAGCTTCAATCTAATGGCCTGAGGGTGTTCTTTATGCTACCCTAGTCACACTAAACCCTAGCACGATCATTAAAACCTAATACATAGTCTGTTCTTGCAACCTAAAGAATCTTGCACCTGTTATGGATCTACATACAGAGCTCTCAAACTCTCAGAATTTGATCCTCTATCCTAGCACGTTAATTCTACACCTAAAGAACAAACTGAAACTAAATAAATTAAGAGGTATAGGGAGAAGAAAGAACCTGTCAAGTGATGATGGTAGGTGATGCTAGGGCACGATTCCAAGCTTGATTCTTCTCCACAATGATCCTCCAATGAAGATAAACTTTCTGTTTGCACAGTTCTTGGATGAGGAAGCTTGCAACGATGACTTTGATCTTGAAATGCAATAATGGAGCACCTTGAAACCCTAGCTCGAATCTCTCTCCTCTCTGCTCAATTCACCAAGTTTCACCAACCTCAATCACACTCTAATGCACTCTTCTTATAATGATCATTAGACACTTCTAGATTCATCTAGAATATGGTGGAAAGTTCTTGAAAATCTCATGTGGGGACAAGTTGAAAATCTCACATCTCATGCCTTATGCCTTGAAATGTGGTCTTAAAATATCTTTACATGAGATATTGAGAAGGAGTGCACAATTACAAGCCTTGGTTTTGCCTTGTGTTAGGATTTCCAAAGGTGACTTCAAATGCAAGTAACAAAATAACAAAGCATCATCCATTTTAAAGCTTCAAATCAAAATTCTATCTAAACCAATGTTCTCAAAATGATGTTTCCAATCAAAATGATATATTGGATTACCTATTTTGGATCCATAGATCTTCCAAACCAATTTCCAATTTCAACTTCTTAAACTTATAAGCCATTTTTAGTTCATTTTTGACCAATCATGCAAATCCATGCTATGAGCTTTTCCAACAATTCATGACCTTCTTTCTAGACTTAAAATCACATTTTGAACAACTTTCATGTTTTGAGTTTTTCCATTTGAGGCTTGGAAATAGGAGTTTTAGGCATTGGCTAAAAATGACCTATAACTGACAAATGACCAAAATACCCCTGTCTTGTTCAAACCATAAGTTGAGTTCCACAAATCCTATCAAGGACTTCTACCACTCAAATTAAAGCTAAGAAGATGCCCTCCAACATTCATGTTGGCCAAGAGATCATAGGAATCATCCTACTAGGGCAAAAGTTGTCTGCAATTTGGGTGACTTTCAAGGACCCAGATTCACATACCTCAGCTGACCTGTAATTTGTCAAAACCATAACTTTAGCTCTGCAACTCCTATCAAGGACTTCCACCACTCAAATTAAAGCTAAGAACAAGCTCTACAACATTCATGTTGTGGGGAAGATGAGATATCAATCACATCTAGAGCTAAAACGGCCTGGAAAATAAGGATCAAACTAGGGTTTTTCACTGACAATCCTTGGAAACCCTAGCTTGAAACTTCTCAAACTCCTCAATCATGATGAGTTGGTCTAGGAATCATCTCTATAACATCTCTATGCATCCTTCCATGATCTCATGGCCCTTGGATTAGGTCTCAACCTTCTCCAAATCTTCAGCTGATCTAGGGTTGACCCAGTCAAAACCCTAATTCTGTCATTCATGGTTGAATCTTCTGAACTCTTGCATAATGACTTCTCTGGGCTTCATGATGGCTATCAAGACATCTCATAGGCTTTCTCAAAACATCAAGTTCATTCTCAAAGTCTCAGAATCATCTGAGGAGCACCCACAACTCTCAAGCTATGAGGCACATAACTCTAGTCTCAAACAGTTTCTCTGAGGATCTCTTGAACTCTCTGATGAAAATATCAATTTTCAAACACTTGATGGATAAATAAGTGTTGGTCAAATTTTGGGGTGCAACAGCTGCCCCTATTCAAACGGCTTGAACCTGACTGGGTGAGAAGCGAACGGCTCTCAACCAATCAAGGTGCGAGACGATTGAATACCGGTAAACCCGAAAATTTGCCAACTGCACGAGCACACGGTACTCTGCGGGGAACAAATCTTTGAATATTGCAACACTAGCCGCCCAACAACTAGCTGGAGACATAATGATCTGACATCGCTGTCGATTATCCGCGTTAACTTCTTCTGATATTGCCTTCAGACAACCACAACACCCAACATCGCTGCTGGAAGACTAAACCATCTGACATTGCCGTCGAACAATCAAAATACCCAACATCGCCGCTGGAGAACTAAATCTGACATCGCCGCCAGAAACAAACATCGCTCTGAGAGACACTCGACATCGCCGTCGGACAAATGATGATCTGGCCTCGCCGTCACATCCAAACGTTCAACCTCGCCGTCGAACAAACATAACCTGACCTGGGGTCCACCCCTGGTAAATGGAACAAAAGGTCCACTTGCATATTTGGGACCACTCCGCTGGGAATGAGAGACTTAACCGAGCACACTCTGATCTGGGGTTCACCCTTAGAACCATAACGAACATCGGAATACTGCTGCACACTTCCTGCCGTAGAACTTCAACATTAAAGATATTTAAAACCCTGGCCCCTGGCCACTTCCAGCTTCAGCTAGAAAAATCTTCAAGTATTTCTGAATATGAATGAAACCCTGGCCCCTGGCCCCTCCATATCCGCTGGATAATCTTCAAGCTCTTTCGAAGATGAATGAAACCCTGCCCGTCGGCTATTCCAGCTTCAGCTAGAAACAACATCCTTGGCCTTCAAGGATGTAAACTTTGCCCGTCGGCAACTCTGCAGGAGGCATCTTCGACTTCAGTCTAAAGAAATGGTCCTTGGCCTTCAAGGATACATGGATCTGCCTTCAGGCAACTCCACCTCTGCTATAGAGCATCCGAGACTTCAGTCAGGGATATACTTCGGCCTTCAGTCCGAAAAATGAATCCTAGGTCATTCATGACCTTGGGGATAACCTTGCCCTTAGGCACCTTCGCTTCAGCTTAGGAAATCTGTGACTTCAGTCAAAGAAATGGTATCCTGAGCCATTCATGACTCTACGGGGATTCAAACACTTTGCCTTCAGGCAAAACTCCGCTTCAGCTGGAGAAACATCTTCGACTTCAGTTAGAAGAAAAACTATCCACTTGATCGCAATCAATCATCTCCTTAGGACAACTGACTTGGCCTTCAGACCAACACGGATCATCTTGTTATATCTACAAACTTTGGAACCTTGTCTTCAGCCACACGCTGATTCATCAACAAGGACATCTGAGCTCACAGGAACCTTCTGATATCGCCTTCAGGCGTTTACGAAATCCATCTTCAGATTAGACATCGCTGTTGGAGCAGACATATCACGCTGCTAAGGACTTCAAGAATCATCTTGAACAAACAGCTCCGTCGGGCATCTTCAAGAATCATCCTGAACTGATAACCTTTCTGGATACTTCATTCTGCTGGGTATTCCAGGAATCTTCCTGGGCAACTCTTGCTGGGGACGCTACTAGGGAGCTCAAGCATCATACTAGGCGAACAACTCGGGAAGCTGTGCTGAGGTCTTAAGAATCATCTTAAGCAAACGGCCCTGCTGAGGAATTCAAGGATCGTCTTGAACTGGAGACTTCGCTGAGGATCTCAAAAATCATCTTGAGCGAGCGACTGCGGGGATTACACCGGGGTCTTTAAGAATCATCTTAAGGCAACAACCTCGTTGGAGAGAATATCAGGACTCTTCCTGATCGATCGATCCTTCGGCCGAACACCTGTAAGGCAAGAATGATAATGACCTAGATCATGCTTATGATGCGTATGCTTCTGTGCTATGCCCCACACGGTGGGAACGCTATGCGTTTATGCTAAATGTTGTGCAACCATGCACAATGCTTATGCAATCATGCACAATGCTATGCAGTGTTAAATGCTATGCAGTCATGCACAATGCTATGCAATCCCGTCAGCAAACTAAATGTTGGGGGGAGATCCTCCTGTCAAGGAGAAAGAACTGCTCAGATAGAGGAGTCATCCTGCTGAGGAGAAAACTGCATGCCAATATCAATCGGACTCTGTCTGGGGAACTGATCTTCCGCGGACCGCTGCAGGGCAAACAACTTCAGCTGACTGCTGCAGGGCAAACAACTTCAGCTGACTGCTGCAGGGGACGAAGCTCTACGAGAACCCGAACCTGCTGAAGGAAAGCGATGTCAATCGCGGGAGTAAACTGCGCGGCCGTCTCGGCTACTCTTCTGGGGATAACCACTCTGTGGGGAAACAACTTCAGCTGCTCCACACTCCACTGGGGAAAAACCAATCATGATCTGATCAACTTCCAAGGACTTGGCTCTCTTGGGCATCTGCACACTTGGTTGGGGAAGGAGAAATCATTCTGCTTCGCTGGAGAGAGTGCGACTCTGGAGAGATGCAGCATCAGCTGTTCAATACTCTGCTAGGGAAAACCACTCACGGCCTCAACTGCTTCCAAGGATTCAGCTCTCTTGGGGGTTTGCGGACTCAGCCGGGGAGAGAGAAATCATTCTACTTCGCTGGAGGGTACGACTCTGGTGCGGAATTTCAATTTCGCTGGGGAAGAAAGAATCATCTGACTTCGGGGGAGAGTACAACTCTGCAGGGGAATACAACATCAGCTGTACCGACACTCTACTGGGGAAGAGGGAATCATCCAACTTCAGGAGAGAGCATGACTCTGGTGGGGAATCTCAATTCCGCTGGAGACCTCAGTCTGGCACCATCAGTTACTACATCCTTCGGCATACGAATAGCTTCCTACAAGACTTGCACTTGTGACCCGGTGCTGGGGGGAGACACCTGCTTCGGCGACTTTACTGGGAAAACGCGAGCTTTGGTACCCAAACATTTCTATGAACTCTGCATTTGTGACCCGGTGCTGGGGAAGACACCATCATTCTTCGGCGCTTGGCTCAGCGGATGAGGTGACGCTCCTTCAGGATGCGTCGGCTTGGGGACGAGAATCCTCTCTGCCTGGGGAGACATATCAATGCTCACTATTCTGATTCTGATTCTGCGGAGGAGAGACCACTGAACTCTGCTGGAGAAGGAGGGCTCGCCCCGCTTCGGGGATGCGCACGGCACATCTTCGGGAAGGTGCTACACCTGCAACAACACAAACAAACAGACAAGATTCCCTCCTCAAAGGGTCCTATCCAGGTTATTATCTCGTGACAATATTCAGTTTAATCAATTGTTTCAACAATCAATGGGCCTAGGCCCGCAAGTTTATGTATGCGCATTTTATCAAAAAAACATCGGCGTTTTCATTCACAAACAAAACAGATAAATGCTAAACAGACAAACAGAATTGCTGAATAATGTGCATTTTATTGATGATGAACCCCTGAATGGGCAAAAATGTTTTACAACAGAGGCAAGCTCCTGGAATGAGGAAGCTGCGCAAAAAGAAAACATAAATATACATCAGTATATACAAATGTCGGCAACGAGGCGTAGACGAACACCATGAGTTGATCCCTCTAAGACCCACTCGACTTTGATACTTCTCCGACGCTTCAGCTTTGGAAGAGATTGATTCAGATAAACGGCCCTCAGGTCTTCCAAACCAGTAAACAATGAAAGTCCATACGCGGAACGCAGTCATTTGCTTATTCAAATCCCTAACTTTTGCGTGAACCGCCCTTTACGGGTTTTCAGTTCACCGGGATACCCTTTTTTGCCGAAGCCGCCCAGTGTAGGTTTTCGACTTCGCGGGCGTACATTTTTTCAATATATCCCTAATTTTTGCCCGAACCTTTTATTCTGTTTTTGGTTCGCCAGGATGCCCCTTTTTTGCCTGGACTCTTTCTTTTTTGTCCAGCGGGTCTCTTTCAAGCAAAGTATTTTTTAACTGCGTCCGCGTTCACCGGGGATGCAAAATCTTCACCATCCATCGTGCATAACAACAAAGCTCCTCCCGAGAAGACCTTGCTGACGACATACGGCCCTTCGTAATTCGGAGTCCATTTGCCCCGGTGATCGGAGTGTGGCGGAAGAATCTTCTTCAGGACGAGATCACCCGTCTGAAAGCTTCGAGGACGCACCTTCTTAACATAAGCTTTCTTCATTCGGCTTTGGTACAGGCGACCAAATGCAATCGATGCTAACCTCTTCTCGTCCATCAGGCTGAGTTGGTTCAAACGATTCGTAATCCATTCTGCCTCATCAAGTTTTACATCAACCAAAACTCGCAAAGAGGGAATCTCTACTTCTAACGGTAGGACAGCTTCCATACCGTACACCAAGGAGAAAGGAGTTGCCCCGGTCGACGTACGCACCGTCGTACGATAACCGTGCAAGGCAAACGACAGCATCTCGTGCCAATCTTTATACGTCACAACCATCTTCTGAACAATCTTCTTGATGTTCTTGTTGGCGGCTTCAACAACGCCATTCATCTTCGGCCGGTAAGGAGATGAGTTGTGGTGTTCAATCTTGAAGCTCTGGCACAGCTCCTTCATCATCTTGTTATTCAAATTCGAACCATTATCAGTAATGATCCGCTCGGGAATTCCATAGCGACAGATGACGTCCCTCTTTATGAATTTAGCTACCACCTGCTTGGTCACATTAGCGTACGAGGCTGCCTCCACCCATTTGGTGAAGTAGTCGATAGCTACCAGAATGAAACGATGACCATTGGATGCAGTGGGCTCGATCTTGCCGATCATGTCGATGCCCCACATGGAGAACGGCCAAGGGGAGGACATGACATTCAATGGGCACGGCGGCACATGAACTTTATCAGCATAAATCTGGCATTTATGACATTTCTTCGTGAATCTGAAGCAATCCGACTCCATAGTCAGCCAGTAATACCCTGCTCTCAGGATCTTTCTCGTCATGGCATGCCCGCCGGCGTGCGTACCAAATGTGCCCTCATGGACTTCTTCCATGAGCATACTCGCCTCTTTCTCATCTACACATCTGAGCAGCACAAGATCGTGGTTTCTCTTATACAGCACTCCATCAGGATTGAGATAAAAGTTTCCAAAGAGCCTCCTCAGAGTCTTCTTATCCTGGGTTGACGCACCCGCAGGATACTCCTTGGTCATAAGGAAGGTCTGGACGTCGTGGAACCATGGCTTGCCGTCGTTGGCATCGTCGATTGCAAACACAAATGCCGGTCTATCAAGACGCGAAAGCACAATTCTTGGAGCCTCATTCCAATAATTGACTTTGTACATTGAAGCCAACGTGGCTAAGGCATCAGCCATCTGATTTTCAGCCCGGGGTACATGATGAAGCTCTACTCGGTCGAAGAACGGAAGCAGCCTCCTGGCATAGTTCATGTACGGCACTAAATTTGCTTGACGAGTTTCCCACTCCCCTTTAATCTGATTGATTACAAGCGCTGAGTCACCATATATGTCTAGATTCTTGATTCTCAAATCAATTGCCTCTTCTAGACCCATAATACATGCTTCATACTCGGCTTCATTGTTGGTAACTGAAAACGTCAGTCTCGCAGTAAACGGGATGTGGGATCCGTGAGGAGTCGTGATGATAGCCCCGATACCACTTCCATAGGAATTAACCGCTCCGTCGAATATCAACTTCCACTGAGACTTCCTATCTGGCCCCTCATCGGGCAATGGCTCATCGCAATCCTTCGCTTTGAGAAACATAATGTCCTCGTCAGGGAATTCGAACTTCATTGGCTGGTAGTCTTCGATTGGCTGTTCGGCAAGATAATCAGACAATACGCTTCCCTTAATGGCTTTCTGAGAGACGTACTGAATATCATATTCTGTTAACACCATCTGCCATCTGGCAATCCTGCCCGAAAGAGCCTGCTTCTCGAAGACGTACTTGATCGGATCCATCTTCGAAATTAGCATAGTGGTGTGGTTGAGCATATACTGTCGTAGACGTTTGGCAGCCCAAGCTAATGCACAACACGTCTTCTCCAGCATCGAGTATCAAGATTCACACTCAGTGAACTTTTTACTCAAATAATAAATGGCATGCTCTTTCCTGCCCGTCTCGTCGTGCTGACCGAGAACACACCCCATACTATTCTCCAGAACCGTCAGGTACATGATTAATGGCCGTCCAGCCACCGGGGGTATCAAGATTGGAGGTTCTTGAAGATACTGTTTTATTTTGTCGAATGCCTTCTGGCAATCCTCATTCCAAGTAATCGCCTGATTTTTCTTTAAAAGCTTGAACATCGGTTCACACGTGGCCGTGAGCTGAGAAATAAACCTTGCAATGTAGTTTATTCGGCCCAGGAAACCACGAACTTCTTTCTCTGTTTTCGGCGCTGGCATTTCTTGGATAGCTTTTATTTTCGCAGGATCAACCTCGATGCCTCGTTCGCTAACGATAAACCCCAGTAACTTTCCGGACCGCACTCTGAAAGTGCACTTGTTAGGATTCAGCCTCAGCCTGAACTTCCTAAGCCTTTCAAACAGCTTCAACAGGTTGACCAAATGCTCTTCCTCCGTTTGGGACTTTGCAATCATGTCATCAACATAGACCTCGATCTCATGATGAATCATATCATGAAACAAAGCTACCATTGCTCGCTGGTAAGTGGCCCCTGCGTTCTTCAGACCGAAGGCCATTATCTTGTAGCAGAATGTGCCCCAGGGGGTAATAAACGTTGTTTTCTCCATGTCCTCCGGCGCCATCTTAATCTGATTGTAACCGGAGAAGCCATCCATGAACGAAAACACGGAAAACTGGGATGTATTGTCGACCAACACATCGATATGAGGCAACGGGAAATCATCCTTAGGGCTCGCCCTATTCAAATCCCGATAATCGACGCACATGCGTACCTTACCGTCCTTCTTCGGTACATGCACTATGTTGGCGACCCACGGAGGGTAAGTGGTAACGGCTAGAAATCCCGCGTCCAACTGCTTCTGGACTTCTTCCTTGATTTTTACAGCCATGTCTGGTCTCGTCCTCCTAAGCTTCTGCTTGACCGGAGGGTAATCTTCTCGCAACGGCAAGCGATGAACCACGATGTCAGTGTCGAGTCCGGGCATATCCTCATATGACCAAGCAAAGACGTCACTATACTCTCGAAGCATCTCGACCAGTCTATGCTTGACATCATTCTGCAGCGCAACCCCTACTCTGACATTTCTGACAAGCTCCTCAGAACCCAGATTTATAATCTCAATATCTTCCTCGTGAGGCAGAATAACCTTCTCCTCTTGTCTCAACAAGCGGGCCAATTCTTCCGGAAGGTCCTCGTCTTCATCAATCTCATCCTCGGCTTGATAGATCGGGCAATCAAAGTCGTAGTGAGCCGTAGAGGGTCCAGAGTCGATGTCATCTGTTACGTGGATCCTGCAATAACAAGGGTTAAGTTTAAAGCAAGAATATGCAGGTTAGCACAAACCCCGTTGCCATTTTGCTGTTTTTCGAAATGAACATAAAACAGGAATAACAGAGAACACAATATTTGATTACGAAGAAAACGCCTTTTATTTATTAACAAAATGCATACACATAATCCAACAAGGCCCTGACAGTAAAACCATTATGCCCCGGGCAGGACATAGGGTTGTACAAAGATTGTAAAAAGCAAATCATTACTCTTCACTTGTCAGCTTGATAATCTCCTTGATGGTCCAATTGTGGAGGTGCTCGCCCGGCTTGCTCGGTTGAATCCAGGCGTCAAGATCGCAATCACTGTCCCCGCTGTCCTCCGACGCAGCGTTGATGCTCTCGAAAATTACTCCCCTCTTGGTGAATAGGATCGGCCCTTTCCCACGAGATGAGCTGCCAGAAGAAGATGAAGCCTCAGCTCCAGGAGAATATCCCAATCCAAACTTATCCTGCTTGATTGGTATATCCAAGACATGCCCCCAGCCTGGGGTGGAACCGGCTTCGACAGCGGCTTGAGCTTCCTTAAACGAGGAGAGACTCATCTCTTGCTTCTCTGCGACGACAGGAGCTACCTCCTTCACCCTGACGGTTTCAAATGCTTGGCAGAGAGTCTCATGGATCTCGCCATCCATTTCAACGTATTTAAAGGACGATAGGTGGCTCACCATGATGTCCTCTTCACCACAGACGGTTACAATGCTGCCCCCAACAGCATATTTAAGCTTCTGATGCAGCGTGGACGTCACGGCACCAGCAGAATGGATCCATGGCCGACCTAAGAGGCAACTATAGGCGGGCATGATATCCATGATATAGAAAACCGCATTGAACGTCTCTGGACCAGCTTGAATTGGCAGGGTCAACTCTCCGAAGACGTGGCGCTTGGTTCCGTCAAAGGCTTTCACTACCAGATCACTGGGCGTGCAAAGCAATCCACGGGTATCCAACTTCATCAGTGCCTTTTTCGGAAGCACATTAAGCGAGGAACCCGTATCTACCAGGACATGTGACATAATAGTGCCCCTGCACTCTATTGAGACGTGCAAGGCACTATTGTGATCTCTTCCCTTAGGAGTCAGCTCCAGATCTGTAAATCCCAGCCCATTACCAGCATTAACATGGGCTACTACCTCCTCGAGTTGATTTACTGATATCTCCTGCGGCACGTATGCAGCATTCAATACCTTCAGTAATGCGTTGCGGTGCGCCTCAGAGCACAGCAACAAGTTAAGAATCGAGATCTTTGACGGAGTCTGATGAAGATGATCTACAATTTTGTAGTCACTTTTCTTGATTAGTCGCATGAACTCTTCAACATCTTTAACCAGCAAGTCTTTCTCTGCCCCTGCAGGGACCTCCTCAACAGCTTTACCTTTACCCTTATCCACAACGTCAGCTCGGACCACTTTCTCTGTTGCAACCTCTGCTGGCGCAAACACTCTTCCGCTTCTAGTGATACCACTGACTTCGGTAAGATTCCGCACAGTCGATCCGAATGGCTCTAGCTCTATCTTCTGACCATTACAATAAACTTCGGCGCCATAATGCCATGGAACGGCATTGGTGCTCTCGAATGAGATTGGTCCGACCCTGGTGATAGTGATAGTAGGCGGACGAGGCGCAAAAATAGTGATAGGGTGACGAGGAATAGTAATGGTAGCAACTTCATCTGCCTGCTTTAGCACGACCTCCCCTGATGCATTTTCAACGCTCCGGCTGAATTGCAAAATACCCTCGGACATCAGACTTTGGATACCTTCGATCAGTTGCTCACACCCATCAGGAAGTGTAGCACAAGCCATACATAACTCTCCACATCCAGGGAAGAAACCCTTCTTCAGCAACTTAGCCTTGACAAAACTCAACGGCGTCTTCAAATCTTTGACATCAGTCAGCAAGTCCGCACTCTCCTCAGTGATAACAGCATTCACTCTGCCGCCTTTATGATGAGGCATCGGGTTTTTGGTGACGTTGGGCACACTGTCAGAAAAGTTGATAACCTTGGCGTCCACCAAGTCCTGGACTCTGTGCTTAAAAGCTTTACAATTCTCAACCGTATGGCCTGGCGCCCCAGTATGGAACTCACAAGTAGCACTGGCGTCATACCCCGGTGGTGGTGCCCCTGTTAAGGGAGCCAACGTCCTCTTTTGAACTAATTGGAGCTGAAGCAGCGTTTGCAGAAGCTGTGCATACGACATAGGAGGAGTTTCAAAATGACGGCTTGCCAGGGGAGCCCGATTCTGATATCTTTTATACCCCTGCTGGTTCTGCTGCTGAGGCTGCTGCTGCTGCTGCTGCGGTGGAGCAGCTGGGATATTTATGCTAGCAATCTGAGGCTGAGGACCCTTGCCCTTTCTCCTAGCATTAGTGACAGCACTGGCATCTCCCTCTCGACGCTTGCCAGTATAGGGTTTCTTGCTACTTCCTCCAGCTGAGGATGATTCGCCCTGAATTTTTCCGATCTTTATACCGTTCTCAACATGCTCGCCCAAAGTGATAAGAGCCGAGAACGTTCCAGACATGCCACTGACCAGCTTTTCATAATAGATTCCGGGAAGGGTAGCCACGAACATTTGCACCAGCTCACACTCAACCATCGGCGGCTGAACCCGAGCGGCCAATTCACGCCACCGCTGGGCGTACTCTTTGAAGCTTTCATTGTTCCGCTGTGAGAGATTCTGAAGCTGAACTCGGTTGGGAGCCAAGTCGCTATTGTATTGATAGTGGAGAACAAACGCTTCTGCAAGATCTTTCCAGGTGCGCACAGTAGCGGGCTCCAAACCCATATACCATTCGAGCGATGGACCAGAAAGACTATCCTGAAAGAAGTGCATCAGCAGCTTCTCATCGTCAGAATAAGCGGACATCTTTCTATAATAAGATCGGAGGTGAACACGGGGGCAAGTAGTACCCTTATACTTCTCAAAGGTAGGCACCTTGAACTTGTGAGGTACTTTAAAGTCAGCAATCAACCCGAGGTTGGACATGTCAACGCCCAATGTGTTCTGATTTTCTATGTCTCTCATCTTGTCTTCCAGCGCCTTGAACCTGAGTCGAGCCTCAGCATTCAACTCTGCTTCTACACCTCTCTGAGAGAATATGTCATCCTGATGGTCTTCCAGCCACGACTGAGGCACCAACAGATTTCCTGCACCAGCATTGCCGTTGACCGGCCCTATGTTAACATTGGCTCCCAAACTACCATTGCCGACGCCAGCCGCGTTGAGTCCGAGATTAGTCATCAGATTGCCGTTAGCACTGCCATTGCCCCCGACAGCGGGAACAACGTTCTGTGGAGTATCCCCTGGAGGAGGAGTGGGCACGGCCCCGCCGTGAAGTATTCCATTACTGTCAACCCTGGAGATGAGAGGTTGAACCAAAGTACGAAGTTGGTCTTGCCCATTCGCAACTACTTGCATCAGCTCCATAAAACGATCCATCCGTTCACGAAGCTCTTGAACATCTGACTGCACCTGGTCCATTATCCTTGTCTGATTGGCGCGAGTGGAGTAGCGGTGGATGAGTCTTCGATCAATTCTGGAGATCGAAAGCAGCTCGGAACCTGAGTACCTGAAAAACCTGTCAACATTAAAAGTTAGGAAAGGCAACAGAATGTATGTCATGCAAAATGCTTTATGCAGATGTATGCGTGTGTCTGTGTGCTTGATAGATTTCCCCCGATCCTGGCGCCTTAGTACCGGTGCTGGCAATAACAAGGAGGGGAATCTGGGCCCAATCACGGAAACAACAATTTCACACATGGTATCAGCAATAGTCAGATTCGACACATCAAGGACCGAGAACTCGTACGCATCAGTCTTCCTGAGAGAGGCTGCAGTAACACAATAAGAGGCGAGAGATCCTGGATCGGGGAAACGGTACCTGTCACAGACACACGCCAATGGAATGCGAATGATTATGCAAACTAATGCAAAATGCAGGTATGCAATAATATATCCAGGTGGCTGCTGTGGAGATTCGGTGTCAACAGTCACTGATGAGAAGGAAACCCCAGTGTAAACCCACTGATCTGATCTGCTGAGAATAACCATCTGATAGGATCGAGGTCAAAATCCTGCTCTGACAAGAATAAGTGCTTGGTAATAAGGACCCCGGGATGTATGATCAGAAAATGTCCGCTGATGAAGTCTTCAGACCCCAAATCAAAAATCTGCCCTATCAAGAACAAACACACAACTGCTGATGAGATCTTCAGACCTCGCTCAAAATCTGCCCTATCAAGAACAAATAACATCTGCTGATGAGATCTTCAGACCCCACTCAAAATCTGCTCTGTCCAGGACAAACTACTGATAACAATATCCCGATCGAAACCTGCTCTATCAAGAACAGACAAACACCCGATGATAAGATCCTCTGATCAAACCCTTGCTCTATCAAGAGCATATCTGCAACTGAGAACCCAACATAACTGATTCACTGTCAAGAAAACCAGGTAGTCTGGAGGTCAAAGTTTCCTGCAATATCCCAACCCCACTCACAGGTATGGACCTAATCCACAGGCAAAGGTACGACATCCTATGCGGTCATCAGCGTCACAGACTTTCATGAGTGACAATACGATTCCCAGGAGGAGTGGCATTATCAAGTCATGAAGAGGCCTCTCTTAGCTGACTTCCAAATGATCGGTCCCCAGAGTCGACAATCCTCACGTCTGGACTCCCCTCAGATCCTCAGGACCGGAAAGGAGCACCTCTGCAAGAATCTCGTCTGAGCGCAGATTTTCGTAGGGAACTGTGCCTGCTCAGCAGACAGGTTCGTCTACTACTTCTCCGCAACTATATCTAGGTGTGTACTCAAGCCCAGGTTCGGCTTTTCACTCACAGTAACATCCCTCTCCCACAGCAGCACAGATAATCATATCGAACTGGAAATAAAATGCGGGAAATAAAAATGCGGGAAGTAAAAGTGCGAGAAGTAAAAATGCGATAAATAAACGCAACCCAACAAGCAAACACACAAACAATAGGATTGACTCTCATAGGGAACCGGAGAACCAGAGATTCTGGGTTCGGTCCCCAGCAGAGTCGCCAGCTGTCGCTTGCGCGAAAATAAGGTGCCGGCATGACAGAAGAGTCGCCACCTTTCGTTATTTATCCCTCAGAGCGGGAAAGGAAACAATCGGAAAAACCTGACGAATAAGGGTAAGACAAGGTCGTCGCAACCATTGTCTGGGTTCGGGAGTCGGTTACGCAAGGGGAAGGTATTAACACCCCTCACGTCCGTCGTACTCGACGGGATCCTCGCTTGTTTGTTTACTTGGACGGGTTGGTTATAATCTATCTACCTATCAAGGCTGGCTGACAAAGAAAAGAAAAATGACTCGGCAAAGCGTCGCACTTTATGCCTACGTATTCTCATCTGGAACGAGAAATCAGAGTCAACGTAGTTCGGCTAACTACGGGTGAAGGTGGGGAAGGTTGCTCGCTAGGATATCGCATCCTATGCCTACGTAATTTCATCTGGTATGAAAGATCAGAGCAAACGTAGTTCGGGTAACTACGGGTTATCTCCTAAAAGAAGTGTTTTTTATTATGTCTGCGATTTCAACCGCACTAGAGACTATGACCTGAGAGTGAATGCGTCGCATGTCACCCACGGGGTACCATACTAAACATCCAATCTCAGATAGCTTAAGGCTCGTAACGTACGAAAGAAATCATTCATGATTACTGTATCTTAAACTGCTTCGAGATGAGAAGAGAACATGCCCAACTAGGAGGGAGACTATCAAGTCCTACTGTTATCATGCCATGGATTCATCCTATGGTTGAGGTTTGAACAGGGAACTCCTAGATGTTGTCATGCATAGGTTTCAACCTAAAAGTCTATCATCAAATCCTCATCAGAGGAAATGAGAGTCCTAAGGGATCATGTCAATGATACACCAAAACAGACAAAAGCATCAGCTTTAACAGTAAAATGCATGCAATGCAAGTGAGGGAGGAAATGTGTGTGGGGCTTCAGCCTCCACAAGCTCGTCTCGACCTCAAGCCAGTCATGAAATAACAGTAATCATACTGAAAATAAACAACATGCTATCAAGCAAGGAACAGATAAAAGAAATGAAGTGCCATCAGGCAAACAAAACACTAGAGAAAGAATCATCTACTCTCTAATCCTAACCCTAACACAGAATCCTGATCAAATCTAAGCAAAGCCCTAAAGCAAAACTCTAAACAAGAGAAATCAATCCCAGTCTTCAAGCTTCAGAACAAGCTTACCAAAGAAAGGGAGCTAAGTAAGCAGACTCATAGTGTCTTCCTCAGGAAAACACTAGGAGGTGTATACTCAGGAATCATATCCTACGTGGCTCAACCACTGTGATCAGTTTACATTCCTCCTCAGGAGAAACTAAACTCACAAGCAGGCTCCAACATCACTGGATATTTAGGAAATCCTATCTGAACTAGTGGAACTAAATGAACAGACTCATAGGACCTTCCTCAGGAAAGTACTAGGAGGCTTCCACTAAGGAGTTGTATCCTATGTGGCTCAACAACTGTGATCAGTTTACATTCCTCCTCAGGAGAAATTAAACTCACAAGTTGGCTCCAACATCATTGGATACTTAAGAAATCCTAGACAAACTAATGGAACTAAGTGAATAGACCCATAGGACCTTCCTCAGGAAAGTACTAGGAGGCTTCCACTTAGGAATTGTGTCCCATGTGGCTCAACAACATGTGATCAGTTTACATTCCTCCTCAGGAGAAATTAAACTCACAAGTTGGCTCCAACATCATTGGATACTTAAGAAAGAGGTGAGAAGAAAGAATGAAAGTCATTCATAGTGCCTTCCTCAGGAAAGTACCATGAACTTCCTTCAAACTTCAGGATCTCAAACCTCACAGACAAGGGGACAAGCCAAGCTCTGGGTCTCTGAGTCTTGATCTACAATCTTCACTTCATCATGCTCTCCAACAAGGTCTTCAAGACAACACAAGCCCCACAACAAACTCCCCAAAATGAACCCCAAAGATGCACAGATAACCACAGAACAGACAAAATCAATAGGCAACTTCAGAAAATACCTAAAAATACTAACCAATGGGGAAAAATCTAACAACTATTCACAAGGGTCTACAACATCTACCCATAACATCCACATAGGCCCCTACCCAAAAATCAAGACAAAACTATCTAAAGAAAAATGAATTTCCTCACCTATGCACAACCTAAACCCTAATTAGGATACCCTAATGCTACCCTAATTAAACTAACCAAATTTTAATCTAAAAATCAGGAATTAAATCCTATGGGGAACTATGATCTAATATCTAATTACACAAAAAAGAATGAGTCAAAAATCAATCAACAAATGCATGAACAAAATTAAACAAAATGATGTACCAAATGTAACACCTAAACTAACCATTTATTTGGAAAATGTGGGAAAAATATCTAATAAAAAATAAAATGCCATTTTTATTTTTTATAATTTTCTAGACATCCTAAAGAAAAATAATGCAAAAAGAATCATTCAAAAATATTGAATTTTCATTTTATTATGAATTTTCTAAAATGCATGAAATATTAAAAGAATTAAAAGAATAAAAGAAAACAATAAAGGGGAAGGGGGTGTGACAAGCAACGCTCGCTAGTTCATTTTTAATGGGCCAGAAATTGGGTGGGGTGCGAATAGAAAAGAGATCAAAGCCCAGGCGCCCTCTCTAAATGAAACGACCGCGTTTCAGTTTAAATTTTTCCCTCCGCTTTCTGGACGAATCTGGGCCGTTGGATTGAGGGACAAAGTCAAAAAATTCAAAACGAATCAAGGGTGGAGATTATGTCTTCCACCTCCAGCCAGCTAGGGTTTCACGAGACACCCTCCATGCGCAAGCTTTCCCCTCACTCGTTCTCTCTAACCATTCCATGAAATCCTAAAATTCCAACACCAAAATTGTTCTACTAATTAAGAGGAACAAGACTGCACGTGTACTTTTTCCTAATTCTCTTTGAGTCACTCTAACAGAAAGCTTAAAGACTTGGGTTCCACCATGGATCTCTGAGATCGATCATGTCAAAGCTTCAATCTAATGGCCTGAGGGTGTTCTTTATGCTACCCTAGTCACACTAAACCCTAGCACGATCATTAAAACCTAATACACAGTCTGTTCTTGCAACCTAAAGAATCTTGCACCTGTTATGGATCTACATACAGAGCTCTCAAACTCTCAGAATTTGATCCTCTATCCTAGCACGTTAATTCTACACCTAAAGAACAAACTGAAACTAAATAAATTAAGAGGTATAGGGAGAAGAAAGAACCTGTCAAGTGATGATGGTAGGTGATGCTAGGGCACGATTCCAAGCTTGATTCTTCTCCACAATGATCCTCCAATGAAGATAAACTTTCTGTTTGCACAGTTCTTGGATGAGGAAGCTTGCAACGATGACTTTGATCTTGAAATGCAATAATGGAGCACCTTGAAACCCTAGCTCGAATCTCTCTCCTCTCTGCTCAATTCACCAAGTTTCACCAACCTCAATCACACTCTAATTCACTCTTCTTATAATGATTATTAGACACTTCTAGATTCATCTAGAATATGGTGGAAAGTTCTTGAAAATCTCATGTGGGGACAAGTTGAAAATCTCACATCTCATGCCTTATGCCTTGCAATGTGGTCTTAAAATATCTTTACATGAGATATTGAGAAGGAGTGCACAATTACAAGCCTTGGTTTTGCCTTGTGTTAGGATTTCCAAAGGTGACTTCAAATGCAAGTAACAAAATAACAAAGCATCACCCATTTTAAAGCTTCAAATCAAAATTCTATCTAAACCAATGTTCTCAAAATGATGTTTCCAATCAAAATGATATATTGGATGACCTATTTTGGATCCATAGATCTTCCAAACCAATTTCCAATTTCAACTTCTTAAACTTATAAGCCATTTTTAGTTCATTTTTGACCAATCAAGCAAATCCATGCTATGAGCTTTTCCAACAATTCATGACCTTCTTTCTAGACTTAAAATCACATTTTGAACAACTTTCATGTTTTGAGTTTTTCCATTTGAGGCTTGGAAATAGGAGTTTTAGGCATTGGCTAAAAATGACCTATAACTGACAAATGACCAAAATACCCCTGTCTTGTTCAAACCATAAGTTGAGTTCCACAAATCCTATCAAGGACTTCTACCACTAAAATTAAAGCTAAGAAGATGCCCTCCA
This sequence comes from Lathyrus sativus, assembly GCA_963859935.3. NCBI lineage: Eukaryota > Viridiplantae > Streptophyta > Magnoliopsida > Fabales > Fabaceae > Lathyrus > Lathyrus sativus. The sequence goes on along the minus strand of OZ012739.1, from coordinate 99,012,477 downwards.
ACATTCATGTTGGCCAAGAGATCATAGGAATCATCCTACTAGGGAAAAAGTTGTCTGCAAGTTGGGTGACTTTCAAGGACCCAGATTCACATACCTCAGCTGACCTGTAATTTGTCAAAACCATAACTTGAGCTCTGCAACTCCTATCAAGGACTTCCACCACTCAAATTAAAGCTAAGAACAAGCTCTACAACATTCATGTTGTGGGGAAGATGAGATATCAATCAAATCTAGAGCTAAAACTGCCTGGAAAATAAGGAGCAAACTAGGGTTTTTTCACTGACAATCCTTGGAAACCCTAGCTTGAAACTTCTCAAACTCCTCAATCATGATGAGTTGGTATAGGAATCATCTCTATAACATCTCTATGAATCCTTCCATGATCTCATGGCCCTTGGATTAGGTCTCAACCTTCTCCAAATCTTCAGCTGATCTAGGGTTGACCCAGTCAAAACCCTAATTCTGTCATTCATGGTTGAATCTTCTGAACTCTTGCATAATGACTTCTCTGGGCTTCATGATGGCTATCAAGACATCTCATAGGCTTTCTCAAAACATCAAGTTCATTCTCAAAGTCTCAGAATCATCTGAGGAGCACCCACAACTCTCAAGCTATGAGGCACATAACTCTAGTCTCAAACAGTTTCTCTGAGGATCTCTTGAACTCTCTGATGAAGATATCAATTTTCAAACACTTGATGGATAAATAAGTGTTGGTCAAATTTTGGGGTGCAACAACATACAGTGTCGCACAATCTGACATTAATGACTATGACAGACCCCCCACCAAAAGGATGATGGAGCGACACTCACACCGGTCACTACCACCAAACACATGATAGGAGAAACACTATCGCACAATCTGACATTAATGACTATGACAGACCCCCCACTAAAAGGATGACAAAGCGAAACTCACACCGGCCACTACCACCAAAAGGATGATAGGACAAACATTATCGCACAATCTGACATTAATGACTATGACAGACCCCCCGCCAAAACGATTACGGAGCAAAACTCACACCGGCCACTACCACCAAAACGATGATAGGACAAACACTATCGCACAATCTGATTTTAATGACTGTGATAGACTCCCTCCCAAAAGGATGACGTAGCAAAACTCACACCGGCCACTACCACCAAAAGGATGATAGGACAAACACTTTCGCACAATCTGACATTAATTACTATGACAGACCCCCACCAAAAGAATGACAGAGTGAAACTCACACCAGCCACTACATCACAAAGGATGATAGGACAAATACTATCGCACAATCTGACATTAATGAATATGACAGACCCCCCCACCAAAAGGATGACGGAGCGAAACTCACACCGGCCACTACCACTAGAAGGATGATAGGACAAACACTATCGCACGTTCTAACATTAATAACTATGAAAGACCCCCACCAAAAGGATGACGGAGCAAAACTCACACCGGCCACCACCATACAAAGGATGATAGGACAAACACTATCGCACAATCTGACATTAATGACTATGACAGACCCCCTACCAAAAGGATGACGGAGGGAAACTCACACCGGCCATTACCACCGAAACGATGATAGGACAAACACTATCGCACAATCTGATTTTAATGACTATGACAGACCCCCCACCAAAAGGATGACGGAGCGAAACTCACACCGGCCACTACCACCAAAAGGATGATAGGACAAACACTATCGCACAATCTGACATTAACGACTATGACAGACCCCCCGCCAAAAGGATTACGGAGCAAAACTCACACCGGCCACTACCACCAAAACGATGATAGGACAAACACTATCGCACAATCTGATTTTAATGACTGTGACAGACTCCCCACCAAAAGGATGACAAAGCAAAACTCACACCGGCCACTACCACCAAAAGGATGATAGGACAAACACTGTCGCACAATCTGACATTAATGAATATGACAGACCCCCCACAAAAAGGATGATGAACCGAAACCCATGCGGGCAACTACAACCAAAAGGATGATAGGACAAACACTATCGCACATTCTAACATTAATAACTATGACAGACCCCCACCAAAAGGATGACACAGCGAAACTCACACCGGCCACTACCATACAAAGGATGATAGGACAAACACTGTCGCACAATCTGACATTAATGACTATGACAGACCCCCTACCAAAAGGATGACGGAGGGAAACTCACACCGGCCATTACCACCGAAACGATGATAGGACAAACACTATCGCACAATCTGATTTTAATGACTATGAAAGACCCCCGACCAAAAGGATGATCGAGCGAAACTCACACCGGCCACTACCACCAAAAGGATGATAGGACAAACACTATCACACAATCAGACATGAATGAAACTCACACCGGCCACCACCACCTAAAGGATGATAGGACAAACAATATCGTATAATATGACATTAATGACTATGACAGTCCCCCCACCAAAAGGATGACGGAGCGAAACTCACACCGTCCACTACAACCAAAAGGATGATAGGACAAACACTTTCGCACAATCTGACATTAATTACTATGACAGACCCCCACCAAAAGGATGACGGAGTGAAACTCACACCGGCCACTACATCACAAAGGATGATAGGACAAATACTATCGCACAATATGACATTAATGACTATGACAGACCCCCCACCAAAAGGATGACGGAGCGAAACTCACACCGGCCACTACCACTAAAAGGATGATAGGACAAACACTATCGCACATTCTAACATTAATAACTATGAAAGAACCCCATCAAAAGGATGACGGAGCAAAACTCACACCGGCCACCACCATACAAAGGATGATAGGACAAACACTATCGCACAATCTGACATTAATGACTATGACAGACCCCCCACCAAAAGGATGACAGAGCGAAACTCACACCGGCCACTACCACCAAAAGGATGTTAGGACAAACACTATCATAAAATCTGAAATTAATGCCTATGACAGACCCCCCACCAAAAGGATGACGGAGCAAAACTCACACCGGTCACTACCACCAAAACGATGATAGGACAAACACTATCGCACAATCTGACATTAATAAATATGACAGACCCCCACCATAAGGATGACGGAGCGAAACTCACACCGGCCACTACCACACAAAGGATGATAGGATAAACTCTATCGCACAATCTGACATTAATGACTATGACAGACCCCCCACCAAAAGGATGACGGAGCGAAACTCACACCGGCCACTACCACCAAAAGGATGATAGGACAAACACTATCGCACATTGTAACATTAATAACTATGACAGACCCCCACCAAAAGGATGACGAAGCAAAAGTCACAATGGCCACCACCATACAAAGGATGATAGGACAAACACTATCGCACAATCTGACATTAATGACTATGACAGACTCCCCACCAAAAGGATTACGGAGCGAAACCCACGCAGGCCACTACCACCAAAAGGATGATAGGACAAACTCTATTGCACAATCTGACATTAATGATTATGACAAACCCTCCACCAAAAGGATGACGGAGCGAAACTCACACCGGCCACTACCACACAAAGGATGATAGGGCAAACACTATCACACAATCTTAAATTAACGATTATGACAGACCACCCACCAAAAGGATGACGGAGTGAAACTCACACCGGCCACTACCACCAAAAGGATGATAGGACAAACACTATCGCACAATCTAACATTAATTTCTATGACAGACCCCCACCAAAAGGATGACAGAGCGAAACTCACACCGGCCACTACCAGAAAAAGGATGAGAGGACAAACACTATCACACAATCAGACATTAATGACTATGACAGACCCCCCACCAAAAGGATGATCGAGCGAAACTCACACCGGCCACTACAACCAAAAGGATGATAGGACAAACACTATCGCACAATCTGACATTAAAGACTATGACAGACCCCCACCAAAAGGATGACGGAGCGAAACTCACACCGGCGTCTACCACACAAAGGATGATAGAACAAACACTATCGCGCAATCTGACATTAATGACTATGACAGACCCTCCACCAAATAGATGATGGAACGAAACTCATACCGGCCACTACCCCCAAAAGGATGATAGGACAAACAGTATCGCACAATCTGACATTAATGACTATGACAGTCCCCCCACCAAAAGGATGACAGAGTGAAACTCACACCGGCCACTACCACCAAAAGGATGAGAGGACAAACACTATCGCACAATCTGAAATTAATTACTATGACAGACCCCCCACCAAAAGGATGACGGTGCGATACTCACACCGGCCACTACCACCAAAACGATGATAGGACAAACACTATTGCACAATCTGACATTAATGACTATGACAGACCCCCCACTAAAAGGATGACAGAGCGAAACTCACACCGGCCACTACCACCCAAAGGATGATAGGATAAACACTATCGCACAATCTGACATTAATGACTATGAAACACCCCCACCAAAAGGATTACGGAGCGAACCTCACACCGGCCACTACCACCTAAAGAATGATAGGACAAACACTATTGCACAATCTGAAATTAATGACTATGACAGACCCCCCACCAAAAGGATTACGGAGCAAAACTCACAACGGCCACTACCACCAAAATGATGATAGGACAAACACTATCGCACAATCTGATTTTAATGACTGTGACAGACTCCCCACCAAAAGGATGACGTAGCAAAACTCACACCGGCCACTACCACCAAAAGGATGATAGGACATACACTGTCGCACAATCTGACATTAATGACTATGACAGACCCCCCACCAAAAGGATGATGGAGCGACACTCACACCGGCCACTACCACCAAACACATGATAGGAGAAACACTATCGCACAATCTGACATTAATGACTATGACAGACCCCCTACTAAAAGGATGACAGAGCGAAACTCACACTGGCCACTACCACTAAAAGGATGATAGGACAAACATTATCGCACAATCTGACATTAATGACTATGACAGACCCCCCGCCAAAAGGATTACGGAGCAAAACTCACACCGGCCACTACCACCAAAACGATGATAGGACAAACACTATCGCACAATCTGATTTTAATGACTGTGACAGACTCTCCACGAAAAGGATGACGTAGCAAAACTCACACCGGCCACTACCACCAAAAGGATGATAGGACAAACACTTTCGCACAATCTGACATTAATTACTATGACAGACCCCCACCAAAAGGATGACGGAGTGAAACTCACACCAGCCACTACATCACAAAGGATGATAGGACAAATACTATCGCACAATCTGACATTAATGACTATGACAGACCCCCCACCAAAAGGATGACAGAGCGAAACTCACACCGGCCACTACCACTAAAAGGATGATAGGACAAACACTATCGCACATTCTAACATTAATAACTATGAAAGACCCCCCACCAAAAGGATGACGGAGCAAAACTCACACCGGCCACCACCATACAAAGGATGATAGGACAAACACTATCGCACAATCTGACATTAATGACTATGACAGACCCCCTACCAAAAGGATGACGGAGGGAAACTCACACCGGCCATTACCACCGAAACGATGATAGGACAAACACTATTGCACAATCTGATTTTAATGACTATGACAGACCCCCCACCAAAAGGATGACGGAGCGAAACTCACACCGGCCACTACCACCAAAAGGATGATAGGACAAACACTATCGCACAATCTGACATTAATAACTATGACAGACCCCCCGCCAAAAGGATTACGGAGCAAAACTCACACCGGCCACTACCACCAAAACGATGATAGGACAAACACTATCGCACAATCTGATTTTAATGACTGTGACAGACTCCCCACCAAAAGGATGACGAAGCAAAACTCACACCGGCCACTACCACCAAAAGGATGATAGGACAAACACTGTCGCACAATCTGACATTAATGAATATGACAGACCCCCCACAAAAAGGATGAAGAAGCGAAACCCATGCCGGCAACTACAACCAAAAGGATGATAGGACAAACACTATCGCACATTCTAACATTAATAACTATGACAGACCCCCACCAAAAGGATGACGGAGCGAAACTCACACCGGCCACTACCATACAAAGGATGATAGGACAAACACTATCGCACAATCTGACATTAATGACTATGACAGACCCCCTACCAAAAGGATGACGGAGGGAAACTCACACCGGCCATTACCACCGAAACGATGATAGGACAAACACTATCGCACAATCTGATTTTAATGACTATGAAAGACCCCCGACCAAATGGATGATCGAGCGAAACTCACACCGGCCACTACCACCAAAAGGATGATAGGACAAACACTCTCACACAATCAGACATGAATGAAACTCACACCGACCATCACCACCTAAAGGATGATAGGACAAACACTATCGTATAATATGACATTAATGACTATGACAGTCCCCCCACCAAAAGGATGATGGAGCGAAACTCACACCGTCCACTACAAACAAAAGGATGATAGGACAAACACTTTCGCACAATCTGACATTAATTACTATGACAGACCCCCACCAAAAGGATGACGGATTGAAACTCACACCGGCCACTACATCACAAAGGATGATAGGACAAATACTATCGCACAATCTGACATTAATGACTATGACAGACCCCCCACCAAAAGGATGACGGAGCGAAACTCACACCGGCCACTACCACCAAAAGGATGATAGGACAAACACTATCGCACATTCTAACATTAATAACTATAAAAGAACCCCACCAAAAGGATGACGGAGCAAAACTCACACCGGCCACCACCATACAAAGGATGATAGGACAAACACTATCGCACAATCTGACATTAATGACTATGACAGACCCCCCACCAAAAGGATGACAGAGCAAAACTCACACCGGCCACCACCATACAAAGGATGATAGGACAAAATCTATCGTACAATATGACATTAATGACTATGACAGTCCCCCCACCAAAAGGATGACGGAGCGAAACTCACACCAGCCACTACAACCAAAAGGATGATAGGACAAACACTTTCGCACAATCTGACATTAATTACTATGACAGAACCCCGCCAAAAGGATGACGGAGTGAAACTCACACCGGCCACTACCACACAAAGGATGATAGGACAAATACTATCGCACAATCTGACATTAATGACTATGACAGACCCCCCACCAAAAGGATGACGGAGCGAAACTCACACCGGCCACTACCACCAAAAGGATGATAGGACAAACAATATCGCACATTCTAACATTAATAACTATGACAGACCCCCACCAAAAGGATGATGAAGCAAAACCCACAACGACCACCACCATACAAAGGATGATAGGACAAACACTATCGCACAATCTGACATTATGACTATGACAGACTCCCCACCAAAAGGATGACGGAGCGAAACCCACGCAGGCCACTACCACCAAAAGGATGATAGGACAAACTCTATCGCACAATCTGACATTAATGATTATGACAAACCCTCCACCAAAAGGATGACGGAGCGAAACTCACACCGGCCACTACCACACAAAGGATGATAGGGCAAACACTATCACACAATCTTAAATTAACGATTATGACAGACCACCCACCAAAAGGATGACGGAGTGAAACTCACACCGGCCACTACCACCAAAAGGATGATAGGACAAACACTATCACACAATCTGACATTAATTTCTATGACAGACCCCCACCAAAAGGATGACAGAGCGAAACTCACACCGGCCACTACCACAAAAAGGATGAGAGGACAAACACTATCACACAATCAGACAATAATGACTATGACAGACCCCCCACCAAAAGGATGATCGAGCGAAACTCACACCGGCCACTACAACCAAAAGGATGATAGGACAAACACTATCGCACAATCTGACATTAATGACTATGACAGACCCCCACCAAAAGGATGACAGAGCGAAAGTCACACCGGCGTCTACCACACAAAGGATGATAGGACAAACACTATCGCGCAATCTGACATTAATGACTATGACAGACCCTCCACCAAATAGATGATGGAACGAAACTCACACCGGGCACTACCCCCAAAAGGATGATAGGACAAACACTATCGCACAATCTGACATTAATGACTATGACAGTCCCCCCACCAAAAGGATGACAGAGCGAAACTCACACCGGCAACTACCACCAAAAGGATGAGAGGACAAACACTATCGCACAATCTGAAATTAATTACTATGACAGACCCCCCACCAAAAGGATGAGGGAGCGATACTCACACCGGCCACTACCACCAAAACGATGATAGGACAAACACTATTGCACAATCTGACATTAATGACTATGACAGACCCCCCACTAAAAGGATGACAGAGCGAAACTCACACCGGCCACTACCACCCAAAGGATGATAGGATAAACACTATCGCACAATCTGACATTAATGACTATGAAAGACCCCACACCAAAAGGATTACGGAGCGAACCTCACACCGGCCACTACCACCTAAAGAATGATAGGACAAACACTATCGCACAATCTGACATTAATGACTATGATAGACCCACACCAAAAGGATGATGGAGCGCAACTCACACCGGCCATTACCACGTAAAGGATGATTGCAGAACCACTATCGCACAATCAGACATTAATGACTATGACAGACCCCCCACCAAAAGGATGATGTAGCGAAACTCACACCGGCCACTACCACCATAAGGATGATAGGACAAACACTATCGCACTATTTAACATTAATAACTTTGACAGACCCCCAATAAAAGGATGAGGGAGCGAAACCCACGCCGGCCACTACCACCAAAAGGATGATAGGAAAAACACTATCGCACAATCTGACATTAATGACTATGACAAACCCGCCACCGAAAGGATGACGGAACAAAACTCACACCGGCCACTACCACCAAAAGGATGAGAGGACAAACACTATGACACAATATGATTTTAATGACAATGACAGAACCCCCACCAAAAGGATGACGGAGCAAAACCCACGCCGGCCACTACCACCAAAAGGATGATAGGACAAACACTATCGCACAATATGACATTAATGACTATGACAGACCCCCCATCAAGAGGATGACAGAGCAAAACTCACACCGGCCACTACCACCAAATGGATGATAGGTCAAACACTATCGCACAATCTGACAGTAATGACTATGACAGACCCCCCACCAAAAGGATGACGGAGGGAAACTCACACCGGCCACTACCACCAAAACGATGATAGGACAAACACTATCGCACAATCTGATTTTAATGACTATGACAGACCCCCCTCCAAAAGGATGACGTAGCAAAATTCACACCGGCCACTACCACCAAAAGGATGAGAGGACAAACACTATCGCACAATCTGAAATTAATTACTATGACAGACCCCCCACCAAAAGGATGAGGGAGCGATACTCACACCGGCCACTACCACCAAAACGATGATAGGACAAACACTATTGCACAATCTGACATTAATGACTATGACAGACCCCCCACTAAAAGGATGACAGAGCGAAACTCACACCGGCCACTACCACCCAAAGGATGATAGGATAAACACTATCGCACAATCTGACATTAATGACTATGAAAGACCCCACACCAAAAGGATTACGGAGCGAACCTCACACCGGCCACTACCACCTAAAGAATGATAGGACAAACACTATCGCACAATCTGACATTAATGACTATGATAGACCCACACCAAAAGGATGATGGAGCGCAACTCACACCGGCCATTACCACGTAAAGGATGATTGCAAAACCACTATCGCACAATCAGACATTAATGACTATGACAGACCCCCCACCAAAAGGATGATGTAGCGAAACTCACACCGGCCACTACCACCATAAGGATGATAGGACAAACACTATCGCACTATTTAACATTAATAACTTTGACAGACCCCCAATAAAAGGATGAGGGAGCGAAACCCACGCCGGCCACTACCACCAAAAGGATGATAGGAAAAACACTATCGCACAATCTGACATTAATGACTATGACAAACCCGCCACCGAAAGGATGACGGAACAAAACTCACACCGGCCACTACCACCAAAAGGATGAGAGGACAAACACTATGACACAATATGATTTTAATGACAATGACAGAACCCCCACCAAAAGGATGACGGAGCAAAACCCACGCCGGCCACTACCACCAAAAGGATGATAGGACAAACACTATCGCACAATATGACATTAATGACTATGACAGACCCCCCATCAAGAGGATGACAGAGCAAAACTCACACCGGCCACTACCACCAAATGGATGATAGATCAAACACTATCGCACAATCTGACAGTAATGACTATGACAGACCCCCCACCAAAAGGATGACGGAGGGAAACTCACACCGGCCACTACCACCAAAACGATGATAGGACAAACACTATCGCACAATCTGATTTTAATGACTATGACAGACCCCCCTCCAAAAGGATGACGTAGCAAAATTCACACCGGCCACTACCACCAAAAGGATGATACGACAAACACTGTCGCACAATCTGACATAAATGACTATGACATACCCGCCACCAAAAGGATGACGGAGGGAAACTCACACCGGCCATTACCACCGAAAGGATGATAGGACAAACACTATCGCATAATCTGATTTTAATGACTATGACAGACCCCTCACCAAAAGGATGACGGAGCGAAACTCACACCGGCCACTACCACCAAAAGGATGATAGGACAAAAACTATCACACAATCAGACATTAATGAATATGACACACCCCCCGCCAAAAGGATGACGGAGCGAAACTCACACCGGCCATTACCACGTAAAGGATGATTGCAGAACCACTATCGCACAATCAGACATTAATGACTATGACAGACCCCCCACCAAAAGGATGATGTAGCGAAACTTACACCGGCCATTACCACCATAAGGATTATAGGACAAACACTATCGCACTATTTAACATTAATAACTTTGACAGACCCTCAATAAAAGGATGAGGGAGCGAAACCCACGCCGGCCACTACCACCAAAAGGATGATAGGAAAAACAGTATCGCACAATCTGACATTAATGAATATGACAAACCCTCCATCGAAAGAATGACGGAACAAAACTCACACCGGCCACTACCACCAAAAGGATGAGAGGACAAACACTATGACACAATATGACATTAATGACAATGACAGAACCCCCACCAAAAGGATGACGGAGCGAAACCCACGCCGGCCACTACCACCAAAAGGATGATAGGACAAACACTATCGCACAATCTGACATTAATGACTAGGACAGACCCCCCATCAAGAGGATGACAGAGCAAAACTCACAGCGGCCACTACCACCAAAAGGATGATAGGACAAACACTATCGCACAATCTGACATTAATGACTATGACAGAACCTCCATCAAAAGGATGACGGAGCGAAACTCACACCGGCCACCCCCACCAAAAGGATGACGGAGCGAAACTCACACCGGCCATTACCACCAAAACGATGATAGGACAAACACTATCGCACAATCTGATTTTAATGACTATGACAGACCCCCCTCCAAAAGGATGACGTAGCAAAATTCACACCGGCCACTACCACCAAAAGGATGATACGACAAACACTGTCGCACAATCTGACATTAATGACTATGACAGACCCCCCACCAAAAGGATGACAGAGGGAAACTCACACCGGCCATTACCACCGAAAGGATGATAGGACAAACACTATCGCATAATCTGATTTTAATGACTATGACAGACCCCTCACCAAAAGGATGACGGAGCGAAACTCACACCGGCCACTACCACCAAAAGGATGATAGGACAAAAACTATCACACAATCAGACATTAATGAATATGAGACACCCCCCGCCAAAAGGATGACGAAGAGAAACTCACACCGACCATTACCACGTAAAGGATGATTGCAGAACCACTATCGCACAATCAGACATTAATGACTATGACAGACCCCCCACCAAAAGGATGATGTAGCGAAACTCACACCGGCCACTACCACCATAAGGATTATAGGACAAACACTATCGCACTATTTAACATTAATAACTTTGACAGACCCTCAATAAAAGGATGAGGGAGCGAAACCCACGCCGGCCACTACCACCAAAAGGATGATAGGAAAAACAGTATCGCACAATCTGACATTAATGAATATGACAAACCCTCCATCGAAAGAATGACGGAACAAAACTCACACCGGCCACTCCACCAAAAGGATGAGAGGACAAACACTATGACACAATATGACATTAATGACAATGACAGAACCCCCACCAAAAGGATGACGGAGCGAAACCCACGCCGGCCACTACCACCAAAAGGATGATAGGACAAACACTATCGCACAATCTGACATTAATGACTAGGACAGACCCCCCATCAAGAGGATGACAGAGGGAAACTCACAGCGGCCACTTCCACCAAAAGGATGATAGGACAAACACTATCGCACAATCTGACATTAATGACTATGACAGACCCTCCATCAAAAGGATGACAGAGCGAAACTCACACCGGCCACTACCACCAAAAAGATGATAGGTCAAACACTATCGCACAATCTGACATTAATGACTATGACAGACCCCCCACCAAAAGGATGACGGAGCGAAACTCACACCGGCCACTACCACCAAAACGATGATAGGACAAACACTATCGCACAATCTGATTTTAATGACTATGACAGACCCCCCTCCAAAAGGACGACGTAGCAAAATTCACACTAGCCACTACCACCAAAAGGATGATACGACAAACACTGTCGCACAATCTGACATTAAAGACTATGACAGACCCCCCACCAAAAGGATGACGGAGGGAAACTCACACCGGCCATTACCACCGAAAGGATGATAGGACAAACACTATCGCATAATCTGATTTTAATGACTATGACAGACCCCTCACCAAAAGGATGACGGAGCGAAACTCACACCGGCCACTACCACCAAAAGGATGATAGGACAAAAACTATCACACAATCAGACATTAATGAATATGACACACCCCCCGCCAAAAGGATGACGGAGCGAAACTCACACCGGTCATTACCACGTAAAGGATGATTGCAGAACCACTATCGCACAATCAGACATTAATGACTATGACAGACCCCCCACCAAAAGGATGATGTAGCGAAACTCACATCGGCCACTACCACCATAAGGATTATAGGACAAACACTATCGCACTATTTAACATTAATAACTTTGACAGACCCCCAATAATAGGATGAGGGAGCGAAACCCACGCCGGCCACTACCACCAAAAGGATGATAGGAAAAACACTATCGCACAATCTGACATTAATGACTATGACAAACCCTCCACCGAAAGGATGACGGAACAAAACTCACACCGGCCACTACCACCAAAAGAATGAGAGGACAAACACTATGACACAATATGACATTAATGACAATGACAGAACCCCCACCAAAAGGATGACGGAGCGAAACCCACGCCGGCCACTACCACCAAAAGGATGATAGGACAAACACTATCGCACAATCTGACATTAATGACTAGGATAGACCCCCCATCAAGAGGATGACAGAGCAAAACTCACAGCGGCCACTACCACCAAAAGGATGATAGGACAAATACTATCGCACAATCTGACATTAATGACTATGACAGACCCTCCATCAAAAGGATGACGGAGCGAAACTCACACCGGCCGCTACCACCAAAAGGATGATAGGTCAAACACTATCGCACAATCTGACATTAATGACTATGACAGACCCCCCACCAAAAGGATGACGGAGCGAAACTCACACCGGCCACTACCACCAAAACGATGATAGGACAAACACTATCGCACAATCTGATTTTGATGACTATGACAGACCCCCCTCCAAAAGGATGACGTAGCAAAATTCACACCGACCACTACCACCAAAAGGATGATACGACAAACACTGTCGCACAATCTGACATTAATGACTATGACAGACCCCCCACCAAAAGGATGACGGAGGGAAACTCACACCGGCCATTACCACCGAAAGGATGATAGGACAAACACTATCGCATAATCTGATTTTAATGACTATGAAAGACCCCTCACCAAAAGGATGACGGAGCGAAACTCACACCGGCCACTACCACCAAAAGGATGATAGGACAAAAACTATCACACAATCAGACATTAATGAATATGACACACCCCCCTCCAAAAGGATGACGAAGCGAAACTCACACCGGCCATTACCACGTAAAGGATGATTGCAGAACCACTATCGCACAATCAGACATTAATGACTATGACAGACCCCCCACCAAAAGGATGATGTAGCGAAACTCACACCGGCCACTACCACCATAAGGATTATAGGACAAACACTATCGCACTATTTAACATTAATAACTTTGACAGACCCCCAATAAAAGGATGAGGGAGCGAAACCCACGCAGGCCACTACCACCAAAAGGATGATAGGAAAAACACTATCGCACAATCTGACATTAATGACTATGACAAACCCTCCACCGAAAGGTTGACGGAACAAAACTCACACCGGCCACTACCACCAAAAGGATGAGAGGACAAACACTATGACACAATATGACATTAATGACAATGACAGAACACCCACCAAAAGGATGACGGAGCGAAACCCACGCCGGCCACTACCACCAAAAGGATGATAGGACAAACACTATCGCACAATCTGACATTAATGACTAGGACAGACCCCCCATCAAGAGGATGACAGAGCAAAACTCACAGCGGCCACTACCACCAAAAGGATGATAGGACAAACACTATCGCACAATCTGACATTAATGACTATGAAAGACCCTCCATCAAAAGGATGACGGAGCGAAACTCACACCGGCCACTACCACCAAAAGGATGATAGGTCAAACACTATCGCACAATCTGACATTAATGAATATGACAGACCCCCCACCAAAAGGACGACGGAGCGAAACTCACACCGGCCACTACCACCAAAACGATGATAGGACAAACACTATCTCACAATCTGATTTTAATGACTATGACAGACCCCCCTCCAAAAGGACGACGTAGCAAAATTCACACCGGCCACTACCACCAAAAGGATGATACGACAAACACTGTCGCACAATCTGACATTAATGACTATGACAGACCCGCCACCAAAAGGATGACGGAGGGAAACTCACACCGGCCATTACCACCGAAAGGATGTTAGGACAAACACTATCGCATAATCTGATTTTAATGACTATGACAGACCCCTCGCCAAAAGGATGACGGAGCGAAACTCACACCGGCCACTACCACCAAAAGGATGATAGGACAAAAACTATCACACAATCAGACATTAATGAATATGACACACCCCCTGCCAAAAGGATGACCGAGCGAAACTCACACCGGCCATTACCACGTAAAGGATGATTGCAGAACCACTATCGCACAATCAAACATTAATGACTATGACAGACCCCCCACCGAAAGGATGATGTAGCGATACTCACACCGGCCACTACCACCATAAGGATTATGGGACAAACACTATTGCACTATTTAACATTAATAACTTTGACAGACTCTCAATAAAAGGATGAGGGTGCGAAACCCACGCCGGCCACTACCACCAAAAGGATGATAGGAAAAACACTATCGCACAATCTGACATTAATGACTATGACAAACCCTCCACCGAAAGGATGACGGAACAAAACTCACACCTGCCACTACCACCAAAAGGATGAGAGGACAAACACTATGACACAATATGACATTAATGACAATGGCAGAACCCCCACCAAAAGGATGACGGAGCGAAACCCACGCCGGCCACTACCACCAAAAGGATGATAGGACAAACACGATCGCACAATCTGACATTAATGACTAGGACAGACCCCCCATCAAGAGGATGACAGAGCAAAACTCACAGCGGCCACTACCACCAAAAGGATGATAGGACAAACACTAT
The DNA here is from genome assembly GCA_963859935.3 of Lathyrus sativus. Classification (NCBI taxonomy): domain Eukaryota; kingdom Viridiplantae; phylum Streptophyta; class Magnoliopsida; order Fabales; family Fabaceae; genus Lathyrus; species Lathyrus sativus. The sequence goes on along the minus strand of OZ012739.1, from coordinate 98,996,526 downwards.
CGCACAATATGACATTAATGACTATGACAGACCCTCCATCAAAAGGATGACGGAGCGAAACTCACACCGGCCACTACCACCAAAAGGATGATAGGTCAAACACTATCGCACAATCTGACATTAATGACTATGACAGACCTCCCACCAAAAGGATGACGGAGCGAAACTCACACCGGCCACTACCACCAAAACGATGATAGGACAAACACTATCGCACAATCTGATTTTAATGACTATGACAGACCCCCCTCCAAAAGGATGACGTAGCAAAATTCACACCGGCCACTACCACCAAAAGGATGATACGACAAAGGCTGTCGCACAATCTGACATTAATGACTATGACAGACCCCCCACCAAAAGGATGACGGAGGGAAACTCACACCGGCCATTACCACCGAAAGGATGATAGGACAAACACTATCGCATAATCTGATTTTAATGACTATGACAGACCCCTCACCAAAAGGATGACGGAGCGAAACTCACACTGGCCACTACCACCAAAAGGATGATAGGACAAAAACTATCACACAATCAGACATTAATGAATATGACACACCCCCCGCCAAAAGGATGACGAAGCGAAACTCACACCGGCCATTACCACGTAAAGGATGATTGCAGAACCACTATCGCACAATCAGACATTAATGACTATGACAGACCCCCCACCAAAAGGATGATGTAGCGAAACTCACACCGGCCACTACCACCATAAGGATTATAGGACAAACACTATCGCACTATTTAACATTAATAACTTTGACAGACCCCCAATAAAAGGATGAGGGAGCGAAACCCATGCCGGCCACTACCACCAAAAGGATGATAGGAAAAACACTATCGCACAATCTGACATTAATGACTATGACAAACCCTCCACCGAAAGGATGACGGAACAAAACTCACACCGGCCACTACCACCAAAAGGATGAGAGGACAAACACTATGACACAATATGACATTAATGACAATGGCAGAACCCCCACCAAAAGGATGACGGAGCGAAACCCACGCCGGCCACTACCACCAAAAGGATGATAGGACAAACACGATCGCACAATCTGACATTAATGACTAGGACAGACCCCCCATCAAGAGGATGACAGAGCAAAACTCACAGCGGCCACTACCACCAAAAGGATGATAGGACAAACACTATCGCACAATATGACATTAATGACTATGACAGACCCTCCATCAAAAGGATGACGGAGCGAAACTCACACCGGCCACTACCACCAAAAGGATGATAGGTCAAACACTATCGCACAATCTGACATTAATGACTATGACAGACCTCCCACCAAAAGGATGACGGAGCGAAACTCACACCGGCCACTACCACCAAAACGATGATAGGACAAACACTATCGCACAATCTGATTTTAATGACTATGACAGACCCCCCTCCAAAAGGATGACGTAGCAAAATTCACACCGGCCACTACCACCAAAAGGATGATACGACAAAGGCTGTCGCACAATCTGACATTAATGACTATGACAGACCCCCCACCAAAAGGATGACGGAGGGAAACTCACACCGGCCATTACCACCGAAAGGATGATAGGACAAACACTATCGCATAATCTGATTTTAATGACTATGACAGACCCCTCACCAAAAGGATGACGGAGCGAAACTCACACTGGCCACTACCACCAAAAGGATGATAGGACAAAAACTATCACACAATCAGACATTAATGAATATGACACACCCCCCGCCAAAAGGATGACGAAGCGAAACTCACACCGGCCATTACCACGTAAAGGATGATTGCAGAACCACTATCGCACAATCAGACATTAATGACTATGACAGACCCCCCACCAAAAGGATGATGTAGCGAAACTCACACCGGCCACTACCACCATAAGGATTATAGGACAAACACTATCGCACTATTTAACATTAATAACTTTGACAGACCCCCAATAAAAGGATGAGGGAGCGAAACCCATGCCGGCCACTACCACCAAAAGGATGATAGGAAAAACACTATCGCACAATCTGACATTAATGACTATGACAAACCCTCCACCGAAAGGATGACGGAACAAAACTCACACCGGCCACTACCACCAAAAGGATGAGAGGACAAACACTATGACACAATATGACATTAATGACAATGACAGAACCCCCACCAAAAGGATGACGGAGCGAAACCCACGCCGGCCACTACCACCAAAAGGATGATAGGACAAACACTATCGCACAATCTGACATTAATGACTAGGACAGACCCCCCATCAAGAGGATGACAGAGCAAAACTCACAGCGGCCACTACCACCAAAAGGATGATAGGACAAACACTATCGCACAATCTGACATTAATGACTATGACAGACCCTTCATCAAAAGGATGACGGAGCGAAACTCACACCGGCCACTACCACCAAAAGGATGATAGGTCAAACACTATCGCACAATCTGACATTAATGACTATGACAGACCCCCCACCAAAAGGATGACGGAGCGAAACTCACACCGGCCACTACCACCAAAACGATGATAGGACAAACACTATCGCACAATCTGATTTTAATGACTATGACAGACCCCCCTCCAAAAGGACGACGTAGCAAAATTCACACCGGCCACTACCACCAAAAGGATGATACGACAAACACTGTCGCACAATCTGACATTAATGACTATGACAGACCCCCCACCAAAAGAATGACGGAGGGAAACTCACACCGGCCATTACCACCGAAAGGATGATAGGACAAACACTATCGCATAATCTGATTTTAATGACTATGACAGACCCCTCACCAAAAGGATAATGGAGCGAAACTCACACCGGCCACTACCACCAAAAGGATGATAGGACAAAAACTATCACACAATCAGACATTAATGAATATGACACACCCCCCGCCAAAAGGATGACGGAGCGAAACTCACACCGGCCATTACCACGTAAAGGATGATTGCAGAACCACTATCGCACAATCAGACATTAATGACTATGACAGACCCCCCACCAAAAGGATAATGTAGCGAAACTCACACCGGCCACTACCACCATAAGGATTATAGGACAAACACTATCGCACTATTTAACATTAATAACTTTGACAGACCCCCAATAAAAGGATGAGGGAGCGAAACCCATGCCGGCCACTACCACCAAAAGGATGATAGGAAAAACACTATCGCACAATCTGACATTAATGACTATGACAAACCCTCCACCGAAAGGATGACGGAACAAAACTCACACCGGCCACTACCACCAAAAGGATGAGAGGACAAACACTATGACACAATATGACATTAATGACAATGACAAAACCCCCACCAAAAGGATGACGGAGCGAAACCCACGCCGGCCACTACCACCAAAAGGATGATAGGACAAACACTATCGCACAATCTGACATTAATGACTAGGACAGACCCCCCATCAAGAGGATGACAGAGCAAAACTCACAGCGGCCACTACCACCAAAAGGATGATAGGACAAACACTATCACATGATCTGACATTAATGACTATGACAGACCCTCCATTAAAAGTTGACGGAGCAAAACTCACACCGGCCACTACCACCAAAAGGATGATAGGTCAAACACTATCGCACAATCTGACATTAATGACTATGACAGACCCCCCACCAAAAGGATGACGGAGCGAAACTCACACCGGCCACTACCACCAAAACGATGATAGGACAAACACTATCGCACAATCTGATTTTAATGACTATGACAGACCCCCCTCCAAAAGGATGACGGAGCGAAACTCACACTGGCCACTACCATCAAAACGATGATAGGACAAACACTATCGCACAATCTGATTTTAATGACTATGATAGACCCCCCACCAAAAGGATGATCGAGCAAAACTCACATCGGCCACTACCACCAAAAGGATGATAGGACAAACACTATCGCACAATCTGACATTAATGACTATGACAGAGCCCCCACCAAAAGGATGACAGAGCGAAACTCACACCGGCCACTACCACCAAAACGATGATAGGACAAACACTATCGCACAATCTGATTTTAATGACTATGACAGACCCCCCTCCAAAAGGACGACGTAGCAAAATTCACACCGGCCACTACCACCAAAAGGATGATACGACAAACACTGTCGCACAATCTGACATTAATGACTATGACAGACCCCCCACCAAAAGGATGACGGAGGGAAACTCACACCGGCCATTACCACCGAAAGGATGATAGGACAAACACTATCGCATAATCTGATTTTAATGACTATGACAGACCCCTCACCAAAAGGATGACGGAGCGAAACTCACACCGGCCACTACCACCAAAAGGATGATAGGACAAAAACTATCACACAATCAGACATTAATGAATATGACACACCCCCCGCCAAAAGGATGACGGAGCGAAACTCACACCGGCCATTACCATGTAAAGGATGATTGCAGAACCACTATCGCACAATCAGACATTAATGACTATGACAGACCCCCCACCAAAAGGATGATGTAGCGAAACTCAAACCGGCCACTACCACCATAAGGATTATAGGACAAACACTATCGCACTATTTAACATTAATAACTTTGACAGACCCCCAATAAAAGGATGAGGGAGTGAAACCCACGCCGGCCAATACCACCAAAAGGATGATAGGAAAAACACTATCGCACAATCTGACATTAATGACTATGACAAACCCTCCACCGAAAGGATGACGGAACAAAACTCACACCGGCCACTACCACCTAAAGGATGAGAGGACAAACACTATGACACAATATGACATTAATGACAATGACAGATTCCCTACCAAAAGGATGACGGAGCGAAACCCACGCCGGCCACTACCACCAAAAGGATGATAGGACAAACACTATCGCACAATCTGACATTAATGACTAGGACAGACCCCCCATCAAGAGGATGACAGAGCAAAACTCACAGCGGCCACTACCACCAAAAGGATGATAGGACAAACACTATCGCACAATCTGACATTAATGACTATGATAGACCCTCCATCAAAAGGATGACGGAGCGAAACTCACACCGGCCACTACCACCAAAAGGATGATAGGTCAAACACTATCGCACAATCTGACATTAATGACTATGACAGACCCCCCACCAAAAGGATGACGGAGCGAAACTCACACCGGCCACTACCACCAAAACGATGATAGGACAAACACTATCGCACAATCTGATTTTAATGACTATGACAGACCCCCCTCCAAAAGGATGACGTAGCAAAATTCACACCGGCCACTACCACCAAAAGGATGATACGACAAACACTGTCGCACAATCTGACATTAATGACTATGACAGACCCCCCACCAAAAGGATGACGGAGGGAAACTCACACCGGCCATTACCACCAAAAGGATGATATGACAAACACTATCGCATAATCTGATTTTAATGACTATGACAGACCCCTCACCAAAAGGATGACGGAGCGAAACTCACACCGGCCACTACCACCAAAAGGATGATAGGACAAAAACTATCACACAATCAGACATTAATGAATATGACACACCCCCCGCCAAAAGGATGATGGAGCGAAACTCACACCGACCATTACAACGTAAAGGATGATTGCAGAACCACTATCGCACAATCAGACATTAATGACTATGACAGACCCCCCACCAAAAGGATGATGTAGCGAAACTCACACCGGCCACTACCACCATAAGGATTATAGGACAAACACTATCGCACTATTTAACGTTAATAACTTTGACATACCCCCAATAGAAGGATGAGGGAGCGAAACCCACGCCGGCCACTACCACCAAAAGGATGATAGGAAAAACACTATCGCACACTCTGACATTAATGACTATGACAAACCCTCCACCGATAGGATGACGGAACAAAACTCACACCGGCCACTACCACCAAAAGAATGAGAGGACAAATACTCTGACACAATATGACATTAATGACAATGACAGAACCCCCACCAAAAGGATGACGGAGCGAAACCCACGCCGGCCACTACCACCAAAAGGATGATAGGACAAACACTATCGCACAATCTGACATTAATGACTAGGACAGACCCCCCATCAAGAGGATGACAGAGCAAAACACACAGCGGCCACTACCACCAAAAGGATGATAGGACAAACACTATCGCACAATCTGACATTAATGACTATGACAGACCCTCCATCAAAAGGATGACAGAGCGAAACTCACACCGGCCACTACCACCAAAAGGATGACGGAGCGAAACTCACACCGGCCACTACCACCAAAAGGATGATAGGTCAAACACTATCGCTCAATCTGACATTAATGACTATGACAGACCCCCCACCAAAAGGATGACGGAGGGAAACTTACACCGGCCATTACCACCGAAACGATGATAGGACAAACACTATCACATAATCTGATTTTAATGACTATGACAGACCCCTCACCAAACGGATGACGGAGCAAAACTCACATTGGCCACTACCACCAAAAGGATGATAGGACAAAAACTATCACACAATCCTGCATTAATGAATATGACACATACCCCGCCAAAAGGATGACGGAGCGAAACTCACACCGGCCACCACCACCTAAAGGATGATAGGACAAACACTATCGTACAATATGACATTAATGACTATGACAGTCCCCCCACCAAACGGATGACGGAGCAAAACTCACACCGTCCACCACCATACAAAGGATAATAGGACAAACACTATTGCACAATCTGACATTAAAGACTATGACAGACCCCCACCAAAAGGATGACGGAGCGAAACTCACACCGACGTCTACCACACAAAGGATGATAGGACAAACACTATCGTGCAATCTGACATTAATGACTATGACAGACCCTCCACCAAATAGATGACGGAACGAAACTCACACCGGCCACTACCACCAAAAGGATGATAGGACAAACATTATCGCACAATCTGACATTATTGACTATGACAGTCCCCCCACCAAAAGGATGATAGGGCGATACTCACACCGGCCACTACCACCAAAACGATGATAGGACAAACACTATCGTACAATATGACATTAATGACTATGACAGACCCCCCACTAAAAGGATGACAGAGCGAAACTCACACCGGCCATAACCACCCAAAGGATGATAGGATAAACACTATCGCACAATCTGACATTAATGACTATGATAGACCCCCCACCAAAAGGATGACGAAGCAAAACTCACATCGGCCATTACCACGTAAAGGATGATTGCAGAACCAATATCGCACAATCAAACATTAATAACTATGACAGACCCCGCGCCAAAAGGATGATGGAGCGAAACTCACACCGGCCACTACCACCATAAGGATGATAGGACAAACACTATCGCACTATTTAACATTAATAACTTTGACAGACCCACAATAAAAGGATGAGGGAGCGAAACCCACGCCGGCCACTACCACCAAAAGGATGATAGGAAAGACACTATCGCACAATTTGACATTAATGACTATGACAAACCCTCCACCAAAAGGATGACGGAACGAAACTCACACCGGCCACTACCACCAAAAGGATGAGAGGACAAACACTAAGACACAATATGACATTAATGACAACGACAGACCCCCCACCAAAGGGATGATGGAGCAAAACCCACACCGGCCACTACCACCAAAAGGATGATAAGACAAACACTATCGCACAATCTGACATTAATGACTATGACAGACCCCCCATCAAAAGGATGACAGAGCAAAACTCACATCGGCCACTACCACCAAAAGGATGATAGGGCAAACACTATAGCACAATCTGACATTAATGACTATGACAGACCCTTCATCAAAAGGATGACGGAGCGAAACTCACACCGGCCACTACCACCAAAAGGATGATAGGAAAAACACTATCGCACAATCTGACATTAATGACTATGACAAACCCTCCACCGAAAGGATGACGGAACAAAACTCACACCGGCCACTACCACCAAAAGGATGAGAGGACAAACACTATGACACAATATGACGTTAATGACAATGACAGATTCCCCACCAAAAGGATGACGGAGCGAAACCCACGCCGGCCACTACAACCAAAAGGATGATAGGACAAACACTATCGCACAATCTGACATTAATGACTAGGACAGACCCCCCATCAAGAGGATGACAGAGCAAAACTCACAGCGGCCACTACCACCAAAAGGATAATAGGACAAACACTATCGCACAATCTGACATTAATGACTATGACAGACCTTCCATCAAAAGGATGACGGAGCGAAACTCACACCGGCCACTACCACCAAAAGGATGATAGGTCAAACACTATCGCACAATCTGACATTAATGACTATGACAGACCCCCCACCAAAAGGATGACGGAGCGAAACTCACACCGGCCACTACCACCAAAACGATGATAGAACAAACACTATCGCACAATCTGATTTTAATGACTATGACAGACCCCCCTCCAAAAGGATGACGTAGCAAAATTCACACCGGCCACTACCACCAAAAGGATGATACGACAAACATTGTCGCACAATCTGACATTAATGACTATGACAGACCCCCCACCAAAAGGATGACGGAGGGAAACTCACACCGGCCATTACCACCAAAAGGATGATAGGACAAACACTATCGCATAATCTGATTTTAATGACTATGACAGACCCCTCACCAAAAGGATGACGGAGCGAAACTCACACCGGCCACTACCACCAAAAGGATGATAGGACAAAAACTATCACACAATCAGACATTAATGAATATGACACACCCCCCGCCAAAAGGATGACGGAGCGAAACTCACACCGGCCATTACAACGTAAAGGATGATTGCAGAACCACTATCGCACAATCAGACATTAATGACTATGACAGACCCCCCACCAAAAGGATGATGTAGCGAAACTCACACCGGCCACTACCACCATAAGGATTATAGGACAAACACTATCGCACTATTTAACATTAATAACTTTGACAGACCCCCAATAGAAGGATGAGGGAGCGAAACCCACGCCGGCCACTACCACCAAAAGGATGATAGGAAAAACACTATCGCACAATCTGACATTAATGACTATGACAAACCCTCCACCGAAAGGATGACGGAACAAAACTCACACCGGCCACTACCACCAAAAGGATGAGAAGACAAACACTATGACACAATATGACGTTAATGACAATGACAGATTCCCCACCAAAAGGATGACGGAGCGAAACCCACGCCGGCCACTACCACCAAAAGGATGATAGGACAAACACTATCGCACAATCTGACATTAATGACTAGGACAGACCCCCCATCAAGAGGATGACAGAGCAAAACTCACAGCGGCCACTACCACCAAAAGGATGATAGGACAAACACTATCGCACAATCTGACATTAATGACTATGACAGACCTTCCATCAAAAGGATGACGGAGCGAAACTCACACCGGCCACTACCACCAAAAGGATGATAGGTCAAACACTATCGCACAATCTGACATTAATGACTATGACAGACCCCCCACCAAAAGGATGACGGAGCGAAACTCACACCGGCCACTACCACCAAAACGATGATAGAACAAACACTATCGCACAATCTGATTTTAATGACTATGACAGACCCCCCTCCAAAAGGATGACGTAGCAAAATTCACACCGGCCACTACCACCAAAAGGATGATACGACAAACATTGTCGCACAATCTGACATTAATGACTATGACAGACCCCCCACCAAAAGGATGACGGAGGGAAACTCACACCGGCCATTACCACCAAAAGGATGATAGGACAAACACTATCGCATAATCTGATTTTAATGACTATGACAGACCCCTCACCAAAAGGATGACGGAGCGAAACTCACACCAGCCACTACCACCAAAAGGATGATAGGACAAAAACTATCACACAATCAGACATTAATGAATATGACACACCCCCCGCCAAAAGGATGACGGAGCGAAACTCACACCGGCCATTACAACGTAAAGGATGATTGCAGAACCACTATCGCACAATCAGACATTAATGACTATGACAGACCCCCCACCAAAAGGATGATGTAGCGAAACTCACACCGGCCACTACCACCATAAGGATTATAGGACAAACACTATCGCACTATTTAACATTAATAACTTTGACAGACCCCCAATAGAAGGATGAGGGAGCGAAACCCACGCCGGCCACTACCACCAAAAGGATGATAGGAAAAACACTATCGCACAATCTGACATTAATGACTATGACAAACCCTCCACCGAAAGGATGACGGAACAAAACTCACACCGGCCACTACCACTAAAAGGATGAGAGGACAAACACTATGACACAATATGACATTAATGACAATGACAGAACCCCCACCAAAAGGATGACGGAGCGAAACCCACGCCGGCCACTACCACCAAAAGGATGATAGGACAAACACTATCGCACAATCTGACATTAATGACTAGGACAGACCCCCCATCAAGAGGATGACAGAGCAAAACTCACAGCGGCCACTACCACCAAAAGGATGATAGGACAAACACTATCGCACAATCTGACATTAATGACTATGACAGACCCTCCATCAAAAGGATGACGGAGCGAAACTCACACCGACCACTACCACCAAAAGGATGATAGGTCAAACACTATCGCACAATCTGACATTAATGACTATGACAGACCCCCCACCAAAAGGATGACGGAGCGAAACTCACACTGGCCATTACCACCGAAACGATGATAGGACAAACACTATCACATAATCTGATTTTAATGACTATGACAGACCCCTCACCAAACGGATGACGGAGCAAAACTCACACCGGCCACTACCACCAAAAGGATGATAGGACAAAAACTATCACACAATCAGACATTAATGAATATGACACACCCCCCGCCAAAAGGATGACGGAGCGAAACTCACACCGGCCACCACCACCTAAAGGATGATAGGACAAACACTATCGTACAATATGACATTAATGACTATGACAGTCCCCCCACCAAACGGATGACGGAGCAAAACTCACACCGTCCACCACCATACAAAGGATGATAGGACAAACACTATCGCACAATCTGACATTAATGACTATGACAGTCGCCCCACCAAAAGGATGACAGAGCGAAACTCACACCGGCCACTACCACCAAAAGGCTGATAGGACAAACACTATCGCAAAATCTGACATAAATGACTATGACAGACCCCCCACCAAAAGGATGACGGAGCGAAACTCAAACCGGTCATTACAAGCAAAACGATGATAGGACAAACACTATCGCACAATCAGACATTAATTACTATGACAGACCCCCACCAAAAGGATGACAGAGCGAAACTCACACCGGCCACTACCACAAAAAGGATGATAGGACAAACACTATCGCACATTCTAACATTAATAACTATGACAGACCCCCACCAAAAGGATGACGAAGCAAAACTCACAACGGCCACCACCATACAAAGGATGATAGGACAAACACTATCGCACAATCTGACATTAATGAATATCAGAGACCCCCCACCAAAAGGATGACGGAGCGAAACTCACGCAGGCCACTACCACCAAAAGGGATGATAGGACAAACTCTATCGCACAATCTGACATTAATGACTATGACAGACCACCCACCAAAAGGATGACGGAGCGAAACTCACACCGGCCACTACCACCAAAACAATGATAGGATAAACACTATCGCACAATCTGATTTTAATGACTATGACAGACCCCCCACCAAAAGGATGATCGAGCGAAACTCACATCGGCCACTACCACCGAAAGGATGATATGACAAACACTATCGCACAATCTGTCATTAATGACTATGACATTCCCCCCACCAAAAGGATGACGGAGCGAAACTCACACCGACCACTACAACCAAAAGGATGATAGGACAAGCACTATCGCACAATCTGACATTAAAGACTATGACAGACCCCCACCAAAAGGATGACGGAGCGAAACTCACACCCGCGTCTACCACACAAAGGATGATAGGACAAACACTATCGCGCAATCTGACATTAATGACTATGACAGACCCTCCACCAAATAGATGACGGAACGAAACTCACACCGGCCACTACCACCAAAAGGATGATAGGACAAACATTATTGCACAATCTGACATTAATGACTATGACAAACCCTCCACCGAAAGGATGACGGAACAAAACTCACACCGGCCACTACCACCAAAAGGATGAGAGGACAAACACTATGACACAATATGACGTTAATGACAATGAAAGATTCCCCACCAAAAGGATGACGGAGCGAAACCCACGCCGGCCACTACCACCAAAAGGATGATAGGACAAACACTATCGCACAATCTGACATTAATGACTAGGACAGACCCCCCATCAAGAGGATGACAGAGCAAAACTCACAGCGGCCACTACCACCAAAAGGATAATAGGACAAACACTATCGCACAATCTGTCATTAATGACTATGACAGACCCTCCATCAAAAGGATGACGGAGCGAAACTCACACCGGCCACTACCACCAAAAGGATGATAGGTCAAACACTATCGCACAATCTGACATTAATGACTATGACAGACCCCCCACCAAAAGGATGACGGAGCGAAACTCACACCGGCCACTACCACCAAAACGATGATAGGACAAACACTATCGCACAATCTGATTTTAATGACTATGACAGACCCCCCTCCAAAAGGATGACGTAGCAAAATTCACACCGGCCATTACCACCAAAAGGATGATACGACAAACACTGTCGCACAATCTGACATTAATGACTATGACAGACCCCCCACCAAAAGGATGACGGAGGGAAACTCACACCGGCCATTACCACCAAAAGGATGATAGGACAAACACTATCGCATAATCTGATTTTAATGACTATGACAGACCCCTCACCAAAAGGATGACGGAGCGAAACTCACACCGGCCACTACCACCAAAAGGATGATAGGACAAAAACTATCACACAATCAGACATTAATGAATATGACACACCCCCCGCCAAAAGGATGACGGAGCGAAACTCACACCGGCCATTACAACGTAAAGGATGATTGTAGAACCACTATCGCACAATCAGACATTAATGACTATGACAGACCCCCCACCAAAAGGATGATGTAGCGAAACTCACACCGGCCACTACCACCATAAGGATTATAGGACAAACACTATCGCACTATTTAACATTAATAACTTTGACAGACCCCCAATAGAAAGATGAGGGAGCGAAACCCACGCCGGCCACTACCACCAAAAGGATGATAGGAAAAACAGTATCGCACAATCTGACATTAATGACTATGACAAACCCTCCACCGAAAGGATGACGGAACAAAACTCACACCGGCCACTACCACTAAAAGGATGAGAGGACAAACACTATGACACAATATGACATTAATGACAATGACAGAACCCCCACCAAAAGGATGACGGAGCGAAACCCACGCCGGCCACTACCACCAAAAGGATGATAGGACAAACACTATCGCACAATCTGACATTAATGACTAGGACAGACCCCCCATCAAGAGGATGACAGAGCAAAACTCACAGCGGCCACTACCACCAAAAGGATGATAGGACAAACACTATCGCACAATCTGACATTAATGACTATGACAGACCCTCCATCAAAAGGATGACGGAGCGAAACTCACACCGACCACTACCACCAAAAGGATGATAGGTCAAACACTATCGCACAATCTGACATTAATGACTATGACAGACCCCCCACCAAAAGGATGATGGAGCGAAACTCACACTGGCCATTACCACCGAAACGATGATAGGACAAACACTATCACATAATCTGATTTTAATGACTATGACAGACCCCTCACCAAACGGATGACGGAGCAAAACTCACACCGGCCACTACCACCAAAAGGATGATAGGACAAAAACTATCACACAATCAGATTAATGAATATGACACACCCCCCGCCAAAAGGATGACGGAGCGAAACTCACACCGGCCACCACCACCTAAAGGATGATAGGACAAACACTATCGTACAATATGACATTAATGACTATAACAGTCCCCCCACCAAAAGGATGACGGAGCAAAACTCACACCGTCCACCACCATACAAAGGATGATAGGATAAACACTATCGCACAATCTGACATTAATGACTATGACAGTCCCCCCACCAAAAGGATGACAGAGCGAAACTCACACCGGCCACTACCACCAAAAGGCTGATAGGACAAACACTATCGCAAAATCTGACATAAATGACTATGACAGACCCCCCACCAAAAGGATGACGGAGCGAAACTCACACCGGTCATTACAAGCAAAACGATGATAGGACAAACACTATCGCACAATAAGACATTAATTACTATGACAGACCCCCACCAAAAGGATGACAGAGCGAAACTCACACCGGCCACTACCACAAAAAGGATGATAGGACAAACACTATCGCACATTCTAACATTAATAACTATGACAGACCCCCACCAAAAGGATGACGAAGCAAAACTCACAACGGCCACCACCATACAAAGGATGATAGGACAAACACTATCGCACAATCTGACATTAATGAATATGAGAGACCCCCCACCAAAAGGATGACGGAGCGAAACCCACGCATGGCCACTACCACCAAAAGGATGATAGGACAAACTCTATCGCACAATCTGACATTAATGACTATGACAGACCACCCACCAAAAGGATGACGGAGCGAAACTCACACCGGCCACTACCACCAAAACAATGATAGGATAAACACTATCGCACAATCTGATTTTAATGACTATGACAGACCCCCCACCAAAAGGATGATCGAGCGAAACTCACATCGGCCACTACCACCTAAAGGATGATATGACAAACACTATCGCACAATCTGTCATTAATGACTATGACATTCCCCCCACCAAAAGGATGACGGAGCGAAACTCACACTGACCACTACAACCAAAAGGATGATAGGACAAGCACTATCGCACAATCTGACATTAAAGACTATGACAGACCCCCACCAAAAGGATGACGGAGCGAAACTCACACCGGCGTCTACCACACAAAGGATGATAGGACAAACACTATCGCGCAATCTGACATTAATGACTATGACAGACCCTCCACCAAATAGATGACGGAACGAAACTCACACCGGCCACTACCACCAAAAGGATGATAGGACAAACATTATCGCACAATATGACATTAATGACTATGACAGTCCCCCCACCAAAAGGATGATAGGGCGATACTCACACCGGCCACTACCACCAAAACAATGATAGGACAAACACTATCGTACAATATGACATTAATGACTATGACAGACCCCCCACTAAAAGGATGACAGAGCGAAACTCACACCGGCCACAACCACCCAAAGGATGATAGGATAAACACTATCGCACAATCTGACATTAATGACTATGATAGACCCCCCACCAAAAGGATGACAGAGCAAAACTCACACCGGCCATTACCACGTAAAGGATGATTGCAGAACCAATATCGCACAATCAAACATTAATGACTATGACAGACCCCCCGCCAAAAGGATGATGGAGTGAAACTCACACCGGCCACTACCACCATAAGGATGATAGGACAAACACTATCGCACTGTTTAACATTAATAACTTTGACAGACCCACAATAAAAGGATGAGGGAGCGAAACCCACGCCGGCCACTACCACCAAAAGGATGATAGGAAAAACACTATCGCACAATCTGACATTAATGACTATGACAAACCCTTCACCGAAAGGATGACGGAACGAAACTCACACCGGCCACTACCACCAAAAGGATGAGAGGACAAACACTAAGACACAATATGACATTAATGACAATGACAGACCCCCCACCAAAGGGATGATGGAGCAAAACCCACACCGGCCACTACCACCAAAAGGATGATAAGACAAACACTATCACACAATCTGACATTAATGACTATGACAGACCCCCCATCAAAAGGATGACAGAGCAAAACTCACATCGGCCACTACCACCAAAAGGATGATAGGGCAAACACTATAGCACAATCTGACATTAATGACTATGACAGACCCTCCATCAAAAGGATGACGGAGCGAAACTCACATCGGCCACTACCACCAAAAGGATGATAGGTCAAACACTATCGCACAATCTGACATTAATGACTATGACAGACCCCCCACCAAAAGGATGACGGAGCGAAACTCACACTGGCCACTACCACCAAAATGATGATAGGACAAACACTATCGCACAATCTGATTTTAATGACTATGACAGACCCCCCTCCAAAAGGATGACGTAGCAAAACTCACACCGACCACTACCACCAAAAGGATGATACGACAAACACTGTCGCACAATCTGACATTAATGACTAAGACAGACCCCCCACCAAAAGGATGACGAAGGGAAACTCACACCGGCCATTACCACCGAAACGATGATAGGACAAACACTATCGCACAATCTGATTTTAATCACTATGACAGACCCCCCACCAAAAGGATGATCGAGCGAAACTCACACCGGCCACTACCACCAAAAGGATGATATGACAAACACTATAACACAATCAGACATTAATGAATATGACACACCCCCCGCCAAAAGGATGACGGAGCGAAACTCACACCGGCCACCACCTTCTAAAGGATGATAGGACAAACCTATCGTACACTAAAGGATGATAGGACAAACCTATCGTACAATATGACATTAATGACTATGACAGTCCCCCCACCAAGAGGTTGACGGAGCGAAACTCACACCGCCCACTACAACCAAAAGGATGATAGGACAAACACTTTCGCACAATCTGACATTAATTACTATGACAGACCCCCACCAAAAGGATGACGGAGTGAAAGTCACACCGGCCACTACCACACAAAGGATGATAGGACAAATACTATCGCACAATCTGACATTAATGACTATGACAGACCCCCCACCAAAAGGATGATGGAGCGAAACTCACACCGGCCACTACCACCAAAAGGATGATAGGACAAACACTACCGCACATTCTAACATTAATAACTATGAAAGACCCCCACCAAAAGGATGACGGAGCAAAACTCACACCGGCCACCACCATACAAAGGATGATAGGACAAACACTATCGCACAATCTGACATTAATGACTATGATAGTCCCCCTACCAAAAGGATGACAGAGGAAACTCACACCGGCCACCACCATACAAAGGATGATAGGACAAACACTATCGTACAATATGACATTAATGACTATGACAGTCCCCCCACCAAAAGGATGACGGAGCGAAACTCACACCGGCCACTACAACCAAAAGGATGATAGGACAAACACTTTCGCACAATCTGACATTAATTACTATGACAGACCCCCCTCCAAAAGGATGACGTAGAAAAACTCACACCGGCCACTACCACCAAAAGGATGATACGACAAACACTGTCGCACAAACTGACATTAATGAATATGACAGACCCCACAAAAATGATGATGAAGCGAAACCCACGTCGGCCACTACCACCTAAAGGGTTATAGGCAAACAATATCGCACAATCTGACATTAATGACTATGACAGTCCCCCCACCAAAAGGATGACGGAGCGAAACTCACACCAGCCACTACAACCAAAAGGATGATAGGACAAACACTTTCGCACAATCTGACATTAATGACTATGACAGACCCCCCACCAAAAGGATGACGGAGCGAAACCCACCCCGACCACTACCACCAAAAGGATGATAGGACAAACACTATCGCACAATCTGACATTAATGACTATGACAGACCCCCCACCAAAAGGATGACGGAGCGAAACTCAAACCGGCCACTACCACCAAAAGGATGATAGGACAAACACTATCGCACAATCTGACATTAATGACTATGACCGACCCCCCAACAAAAGCATGACGGAGCGAAACTCATACTGGCCACTACCACCAAAACGATGATAGCACAAACACTATCGCACAATCTGATTTTAAAGACTATGAAAGACCCCCCTCTAAAAGGATGACGTAGCAAAACTCATACCGACCACTACCACTAAAAGGATGATAGGACAAACACTGTCGCACAATCTGACATTAATGAATATGACAAACCCCATATAAAAATGATGATGAAGCGAAACCCACGCCGACCACTACCACCTAAAGGGTTATAGGGCAAACAATATCGCACAATCTGACATTAATGACTATGACAGTCCCCCCACCAAAAGGATGACGTAGCGAAACTCACACTGGCCACTACAACCAAAAGGATGATAGGACAAACACTATCGCATAATCTGACATTAATAACTATGACAGACCCCCACCAAAAGGAGGACGGAGCGAAACTCACACCGGCCACTACCATACAAAGGATGATAGGACAAACACTATCGCACAATCTGACATTAATGACTATGACAAACCCTCCAGCAAAAGGATTACGAAACAAAACTCACACCGGCCACTACCACCAAAAGGATGATAGGGCAAACACTATCGCACAATCTGTAATGACTATGACAGACCCTCCACCAAAAGGATGATGGAGCGAAACTCACATCGGCAACTACCACCAAAAGGAGGAGAGGAGAAACACATCGCACAATCTGACATTAATGACTAAGATAGACCTCCGCCCAAAAGGATGACGGAGCGACACTCACACCAACCACTACCATTAAAACAATAATAGGACAAACACTATCGCCCAATCTGACATTAATGACTATGACAAACCCCCTACCAAAACGATGATTTAGCGAAACTCACACCGGCCATTACCACCAAAACGATGATAGGACAAACACTATCGCACAATCTGACATTAATGACTATGACAGACCCCCCACCAAAAGGATGACGGAGCGAAACTCACACCGACCACTACCACCTAAAGGACAAACACTATCGCACAATCTGACATTAATGACTCTGGCAGACCCAAACCAAAAGGATGACGGAGCGAAACTCACACCGGCCACTACCATCAATATGATGATAGGACAAACACTATCGCACAATCTGATTTTAATGACTATGACAGACCCCCCACCAAAAGCATGATCGAGAGAAACTCACATCGGCCACTACCACCAAAAGGATGATACGACAAACACTATCGCACAATCTGACATTAATGACTATGACAGACCCCCACCAAAAGGATGACGGAGAAAAACTCACACCGGCCACTACCACCAAAAGGATGATAGGACAAACACTATCTCACAATCTTACATTAATGACTATGACCGACCCCCCACCAAAAGGATGACGGAGCGAAACTCACACCGGCCACTACCTCCAAAACGATGATAGGACAAACACTATCACACAATCTGATTTTAAAGACTATGAAAGACCCCCCTCTAAAAGGATGACAGGACAAACACTGTCGCACAATCTGACATTAATGAATATGACAGACCCCCCACGAAAATGATGATGAAGCGAAACCCACGCTGGCCACTACCACCTAAAGGGTTATAGGGCAAACAATATCGCACAATCATACATTAATGAATATGACAGACCCCCCACAAAAAGGATGATGAAGCGAAACCCATGCCGGCCACTACCACCTAAAGGGTTATAGGGCAAACACTATCGCACAATCTGACATTAATGACTATGACAGTCCCCCCACCAAAAGGATGACAGAGCGAAACTCACACCGGCCACTACCACCAAAAGGATGATAGGACAAACACTATCGCACATTCTAACATTAATAACTATGAAAGACCCCCACCAAAAGGATGATGGAGCAAAACTCACACCGGCCACCACCATACAAAGGATGATAGGACAAACACTATCGCACAATCTGACATTAATGACTATGACAGTCCCCCCACCAAAAGGATGACATAGCGAAACTCAGACCGGCCACTACCACCAAAAGGATGATAGAAAAAACACTATCGCATGATCTGATATTAATAACTATGACAGACCCCCACCAAAACGATGACGGAGCGAAACTCACACCGGCCACTACCATACAAAGGATGATAGGACAAACATTATCGCACAATCTAACATTAATGACTATGACAGACCCCCTACCAAAAGGATGATGGAGGGAAAGTTACACCGGCCACTACCACCGAAACGATGATAGGACAATCTAACATGTGCCGCCGTGCCCGTTAAATGTCATGTCCTCCCCCTGGTCGTTCTCCATGTGGGGCATCGACATGATAGGCAAGATCGAGCCCACTGCATCTAACGGTCATCGCTTCATTCTAGTAGCTATCGACTACTTCACCAAGTGGGTGGAGGCAGCCTCATATGCTAACGTGACCAAGCAGGTGGTGGCTAAATTCATAAAGAGGGATATCATTTGTCGTTACAGAATTCCCGAGCGGATCATTACTGATAATGGTTCGAATCTGAATAACAAGATGATGAAGGAGATGTGGCAGAGTTTCAAGATTGAACACCACAACTCATCTCCTTACCGGCCGAAGATGAATGGCGCCGTTGAAGCGGCCAATAAGAACATCAAGAAGATTGTTCAGAAGATGGTTGTGACCTACAAGGATTGGCACGAGATGCTGCCATTTGCATTGCACGGTTATCGTACAACGGTACGTACATCAACCGGGGCAACTCCTTTCTCCTTAGTGTACGGTATGGAGGCTGTCTTACCGTTAGAAGTGGAGATCCCTTCTTTGCGAGTTTTGGTTGACGTGAAACTCGACGAGGCAGAATGGATTAAGAACCGACTGAACCAACTCAGCCTGATGGACGAGAAGAGGTTAGCATCGATTGCACATGGTCGTCTGTACCAAAGCCGAATGAAGAAAGCTTATGATAAGAAGGTGCGTCCTAGAAGCTTTCAGACGGGTGATCTCGTCCTGAAGAAGATTCTTCCTCCACACTCCGATCACCGGGGCAAGTGGACTCCCAATTACGAAGGTCCGTACGTCGTCAACAAGGTCTTCTCGGGAGGAGCTTTGTTGTTATCCACGATGGATGGTGAAGATTTTGCATCCCCGGTGAACGCGGACGCAGCTAAAAAATACTTTGCTTAAAGAATGACCCGCTGGAAAGAAAAAGAATATCCAGGCAAAAATGGGGCATCCCGGCGAACCATAAAAAAGGAAAAAGGTTCGGGCAAAAATTAGGGATATAAATTGAAAAAAAATGTACACCCGCAAAGTCGAAAACCCGGAAGGGCGACTTTGGCAAAAAAGGGTATCCCGGTGAATCGAAAACCCGGAAGGGCGATTCAGGAAAAAGTTAGGGATTTGAAAAAAGCAAATGACTGCGTTCCGCGTGTGGACTTTCATTGTTTAGTGGTTTGGAAGACCTGAGGGCCGTTTATCTGAATCAATCTCTTCTGAAGCTGAAGCGTCGGAGAAGTATCAAAGTCGAGTGGGTCATAGAGGGATCAGCTCATGGTGTTCGTCTACGCCTCGTTGCCGACATTTGTACATACTGATGTATATTTATGTTTTATTTTTGCGCAGCTTCCTCATTCCAGGAGCTTGCATCTGTTGTAAAACATTTTTACCCATTCAGGGGTTCGTTATCAATAAAATGTATACTATTCAGCAATTCTGTTTGTCTGTTTAGCATTTATCTGTTTTGTCTGCGAAAAAGAACGCCGATGTTTTTGACAAAATGCGCATACATAAACTTACTGGCCTAGGCCACTGATTGTTGAAACAATGAATTACTTAAACATTGTCACAAGATGATAACCTTGGTAGGCCCCTTTGAGAAGGGTATCTTGTCTGTTTGTTTGTGTTGTTACAGGTGTAGCAGGCAGCACGCCGTATGTTTTCCCCAAGCAGGACGACTCCTCCTTCTCCAGCAGGTTCAGCAGTCTCTCCCTGCAGAGTCCGAACGTGAGATCGTAAGCATTGATATGTTCCCCCCAGGCAGAGAAGATTATCTCCCCAGTCAAGTGCATCCTGAAGGAATGTCGTCTCCCCAACTGAGTCACTGAAGTGTGCAGCAATTGATAGTTCCAGACTGAAGTCTCCAGCGGAATCGAGATTCTCTACAGAGTCGTACGCTCCCCCTGGAGCAGGATGATTTCTTCTTCCCCAACCGAGTTTGCAGATCCCCAAGAGAGCCGAGGCCTTGGAAGCAGTTGGGACCATGATTGGTTTTCCCCAGTAGAGTGTTGAATAGCTGACGCTGTGTTTCCCCGCCAGAGCCGTTATCTCCAGGGAAGTAGCCATGAAGACCGTGCAGTTTATTTCCATGATTGACATCGCTCTCCTCAGCAGGTCCAGGTTCTCGTAGAGCTTCGTTCCCCTGCAACTGTCAACTGAAGTTCACTTCCCCACAGAGTCCGATTGAGATTGGCGTGACTTTTTTCTCCTCAGCAGGATGATTCCTTCCCCTATCAGAGCGGTTCTTTCTCCTTGACAGGAGGATTCTCCCTTCAGCATTTATTTTGCCGACGGGATCGCAGCATTTTGCATGATTGCATAGCATTTATCATAAACGCGTAGCATTTCCACCGCGTGGAACATTGCGCCACTGCCGAAGCATATGCTTACTAAACATGAGCTAGGTCGTTACCGTTCTTGTTTTATAGGTGTTCCTCCGCAGGTCGGTTGCTCGAGATGATTCTTGAATTCTCCCCTCCGTAGGTCGATTGCTCGAGATGATTCTTGAATCCTCCCCCCCGGAGTCGCTTGCTCAAGATGAATCTTGAATTCTCCCCCGGCAAAGTCGTTTGCTTAAGATGATTCTTAAAATCCCCGGTGCAGTCGCCAGAGTTGCTTGCTCAAGTTGATGCTTAGAGTCCCCGGCAGAGCGTCTGCTCAGGATGATTCCTGAAATCTCCAGCAGAGTTATCGGTTCAGGATGATTCTTGAAGTCCCCGTGGAGTTATTTGTGCAAGATGATTCTTGATTTCCTCAGCAAAGATGATTCAGTCAGAATGATTTCTGGATCCCCGAAGCAGAGTTACTTGATAGTTCTCCAGAATCCCCAGCGGAGATACGTCATCCCCAGCAGGTTTCTGAACAGCGAAGTTGAAACTTCCCTCGAAGACTTGATGATTGAAGTCCAACCGTGTTAATGAAGCAGTTCCCTCAACTGATGCGAAGTACCCGATGGTAGAAGTTGGATATCCCCAACTGGGTCATGATTGACCGAGAATTCTGTTCCCGACTTACTGATGATAGGACAAACACTATCTCACATTCTGATTTTAATGACTATGACAGATCCCCCACCAAAAGGATGATCGAGCGAAACTCACATCGGCCACTACCACCTAAAGGATGATAGGACAAACACTATCGTACAATATGACATTAATGACTATGACAGTCCCCCCACCAAAAGGATGACGGAGCGAAACTCACACCGGCCACTACAACCAAAAAGATGATAGGACAAACACTATCGCACAATCTGACATTAATTACTATGACAGACCCCCACCAAAAGGATGACGGAGCGAAACTCACACCGGCCACCACCATACAAAGGATGATAGGACAAACACTATCGCACAATCTGATTTTAATGACTATGAAAGACCCCCCTCTAAAAGGATGACGTAGCAAAACTCACACCGGCCACTACCACCAAAAGGATGATAGGACAAACACTGTCGCACAATCTGACATTAATGAATATGACAGACCCCCCACAAAAATAATGATGAAGCGAAACCCACGCTGGCCACTACCACCTAAAGGGTTATAGGGCAAACAATATCGCACAATCTGACATTAATGAATATGACAGACCCCCCCACAAAAAGGATGATGAAGCGAAACCCATGCCGGCCACTACCACCTAAAGGGTTATAGGGGAAACACTATCGCACAATTTGACATTAATGACTATGACAGTCCCCGCACCAAAAGGATGACGGAGCGAAACTCACATCGGCCACTACCACCAAAAGGATGATAGGACAAACACTATCACACATTCTAACATTAATAACTATGAAAGACCCCCACCAAAAGGATGACGGAGCAAAACTCACACCGGCCACCAACATACAAATGATGATAGGACAAACACTATCGAACAATCTGACATTAATGACTATGACAGTCCCCCCACCAAAAGGATGACATAGCGAAACTGACACCGGCCACTACCACCAAAAAGATGATAGGACAAACACTATCGCATAATCTGATATTAATAACTATGACAGACCCCCACCAAAAGGATGACGGAGCGAAACTCACACCGGCCACTACCATACAAAGGATGATAGGACAAACACTATCGCACAATCTGACATTAAAGACTATGGCATACCCCCTACCAAAAGGATGATGGAGGGAAAGTCACACCGGCCACTACCACCGAAATGATGATAGGACAAACACTATCGCACAATCTGATTTTAATGACTATGACAGACCCCCCACCAAAAGGATGATCCAGCGAAACTCACACCGGCCACTACCACCAAAAGGATGATAGGACAAACACTATCGCACAATCAGACATTAATGAATATGACACACCCCCCGCCAAAAGGATGACGGAGCGAAACTCACACTGACCACCACCACCTAAAGGATGATAGGACAAACACTATCGTACAATATGATATTAATGACTATGACAGTCCCCCCACCAAAAGGATGACGGAGCGAAACTCACACCGGCCACTACAACCAAAAGGATGATAGGACAAACACTATCGCACAATCTGACATTAATTACTATGACAGACCGCCACCAAAAGGATGACGGAGCGAAACTCACACCGGCCACTACCACACAAAGGATGATAGGACAAATACTATCGCACAATCTGACATTAATGACTTTGACAGACCCCCCACCAAAAGGATGACGGAGCGAAACTCACACCGGCCACTACCACTAAAAGGATGATAGGACAAACACTATCGCACATTCTAACATTAATAACTATGAAAGACCCCCACCAAAAGGATGATGGAGCAAAACTCACACCGGCCACCACCATACAAAGGATGATAGGACAAACACTATCGCACAATCTGACATTAACGACTATGACAGTCCCCTCACCAAAAGGATGACATAGCGAAACTCACACCGGCCACTACCACCAATAGGATGATAGGACAAACACTATCGCAAAATCTGACATTAATGACTATGACAGACCCCCCACCAAAAGGATGACAGAGCGAAACTCACACCGGTCACTACCACCAAAACAATGATAGGACAAACACTATCTCACAATCTGACATTAATTACTATGACAGACCCTCACCAAAAGGATGACGGAGCAAAACTCACACTGGCCACTACCACACAAAGGATGATAGGACAAACACTATCGCACAATCTGACATCAATGACTATGACAGACCCCCCCACCAAAAGGATGACAGAGCGAATCTCACACCGGCCACTACCACCAAAAGGATGATAGGACAAACACTATCGCACATTCTGACATTAATAACTCTGGCAGACCCCCACCAAAAGGATGACAAAGCAAAACTCACACCGGCCACCACCTTATAAAGGATGATAGGACAAACACTATCACACAATCTGACATTAATGACTATAACAGACCCCCCACCAAAAGGATGATGGAGCGAAACCCATGCAGGCCACTACCACCAAAAGGATGATAGGACAAACTCTATCGCACAATCTGACATTAATGACTATGACAGACCCCCTACCAAAAGGATGACGGAGCGAAACTCACATTGGCCACTACCACCAAAAGGATGTTAGGACAAACACTATCACACAATCATACATTAACGATTATGACAGACCACACACCAAAAGGATGACAGAGCGAAACTCACACCGGCCAGTACCACCAAAAGGATGATAGGATAAACACTATCGCACTATCTAACATTAATGGCTATGACATACACCCCCACCCCCCCTCACCAAAAGGATGACGGAGCGAATCTCAGACCGGCCACTACCACCAAAAGGATGATAGGACAAACACTATTGCATAATCTGACATTAATGACTATGACAGACCCCCCACCAAAAGGATTACGGAGTGAAACTCACACCAACCACTACAACCTAAAGAATGGTAGGACAAACACTATCGCACAATCTGACATTAATGACTATGATAAACCCCCCACCAAAAGGATGACGGAGCGAAACTCACACCGGGCACTACCATATAAAGGATGATTGGAGAACCACTATCTCACAATCAGACATTAATGACTATGACAGATCCCCCACCAAAAGGATGACGGAGTGAAACTCACACCGGCCACTACCACCAAAAGGATGATAGGACAAATACTATCGCACTATTTAACATTAATAACTATGACAGACCCCTAATAAAAGGATGAGGGAGAGAAAGCCACGCCGACCACTACCACCAAAAGGATGATAGGACAAACAATATCGCACAATCTGACATTAATGACTATCACAGACCCCCACCAAAAGGATGATGGAGCGAAACTCACATCGGTCACTACTGCCAAAAGCATGTTAGGACAAACACTATCGCACAATCTGACATTAATGACTATGACAGACCACCCACCAACAGAATGACGGAGCGAAACTCACACCGGCCACTACCACCAAAAGGATGATAGGAAAAACACCATCGCACAATCTGACATTAATGAATATGACAAACCCTCCACCGAAACGATGACAGAACGAAACTCACACCGGCCACTACCACCAAAAGGATGAGAGGACAAACACTATCGCACAATCTGATTTTAATGACTATGACAGACTACCACCAAAAGGATGATACGACAAACACTGTCGCACAATCTGACATTAATGAATATGCCAGACCCCATACAAAAATGATAATGAAGCGAAACCCACGCCGGCCACTACCACCTAAAGGGTTATAGGACAAACAATATCGCACAATCTGACATTAATGACTATGACAGACCCCCCACCAAAAGGATGACGAAGCGAAACACACGCCGGCCACTACCACCAAAAGGATGATAAGACAAACACTATCGCACAATCTGACATTAATGACTATGACAGACTGCCCACCAAAAGGATGACGGAGCGAAACTCACACCCGCCACTACCACCAAAAGGATGATAGGACAAACACTATCGCACAATCTGTAATGACTATGACAGACCCTCCACCAAAAGGTTGACGGAGCGAAACTCACACCGGAAACTACCACCAAAAGGAGGAGAGGAAAAGCACTATTGCACAATCTGACATTAATGACTAAGACAGACCTCCGCCCAAAAGGATGACGAAGCGACAATCACACCGGCCACAACCACCAAAACGATGATAGGAAAAACACTATCGCCCAATCTCACATTAATAACTATGACAGACCCCCACCAATAGGATGACAGAGTGAAGCTCACACCGGCCACTACCACCAAAAGGATGATACGATAAACACTATCGCATAATCTGACATTAATGACTATGAAAGACCCCCACCAAAAGGATGAAGGAGCGTAACTCACACCGGCCACTACCACCTAAAGAATAATAGGACAAACACTAACGCACAATCTGACATTAATAACTGTGGCAGACCCCCTACCAAAAGGATGACGGAGCGAAACTCACACTGGCCACTACCATCAAAACGATGATAGGACAAACACTATCGCACAATCTGATTTTAATGACTATGATAGACCCCCCACCAAAAGGATGATCGAGCAAAACTCACATCGGCCACTACCACCAAAAGGATGATAGGACAAACACTATCGCACAATCTGACATTAATGACTATGACAGAGCCCCCACCAAAAGGATGACAGAGCAAAACTCACACCGGCCACTACCACCAAAAGGATGATAGGACAAACACTATCGCACAATCTGACATTAATGACTATGACCGACCCCCCACCAAAAAGATGACGGAGCGAGACTCACACCGGCCAGTACAACCAAAACGATGATAGGACAAACACTATCGCACAATCTGGCATTAATGACAAACCCCCCACCAAAAAGATGACAGAGCGAAACTCACACCGGCCACTACCACCAAAACGATGATAGGACAAACACTATCGCACAATCTAATTTTAAAGACTATGAAAGACCCCCCTCTAAAAGGATGACGTAGCAAAACTCACACCGGCCACTACCACCTATAGGGTTATAGGACAAACACTGTCGCACAATCTGACATTATGAATATGACAGACCCCCCACAAAAATGATGATGAAGCGAAATCCACGCCGGCCACTACCACCTATAGGGTTATAGGGCAAACAATATCGCACAATCTGACATTAATGACTATGACAGTCCCCCTACCAAAAGGATGACGGAGAGAAACTCAAACTGGCCACTACAACCAAAAGGATGATATGACAAACACTATCGCATAATTTGACATTAATAACTATGACAGACCCCCACCAAAAGGATGATGGAGCGAAACTCACACTGGTCACTACCATACAAAGGATGATAGGACAAACACTATCGCACAATCTGACATTAATGACTTTGACAAACCCTCCACCAAAAGGATGACGAAACGAAACTCACACCAGCCACTACCACCAAAAGGATGATAGGGCAAACACTATCGCACAATCTGTAATGACTATGACAGACCCTCCACCAAAAGGATGACGGAGCCACACTCACACCGGCAACTACCACCAAAAGGAGTAGAGGACAAACATTATCGCACAATCTGACATTAATGACTATGACAGACTTCCGCCCAAAAGGATGACGGAGCGACAATCACACTGGCCACAACCATCAAAATAATGATAGGACAAACACTATCGCCCAATCTGACATTAATGACTATGACAGACCCCCACCAAAAGGATGACATAGCGAAACTCACACCGGCCACTACCGCCAAAAGGATGATACAATAAACACTATCGCATAATCTGACATTAATGACTATGACATACCCCCACCAAAAGGATGACGGAGCGAAACTCACACCGGCCACTACCACCTAAAGAATAATAGGACAAACACTATCGCACAATCTGACATTAATGACTATGGCAGACCCCCCACCAAAAGGATGACGGAGCGAAACTCACACCGGCCACTACCATCAAAATGATGATAGGACAAACACTATCTCACATTCTGATTTTAATGACTATGACAGATCCCCCACCAAAAGGATGATCGAGCGAAACTCACATCGGCCACTACCACCAAAAGGATGATAGGACAAACACTATCGCACAATCTGACATTAATGAATATGACAGACCCCCCACCAAAAGGATGACGGAGCGAAACTCACACCGGCCACTACCATCAAAATGATGATAGGATAAACACTATCGCACAATCTGATTTTAATGACTATGAGAGATCCCCCACCAAAAGGATGATCGAGCGAAACTCACATCGGCCACTACCACCAAAAGGATGATAAGGCAAACACTATCGTACAATCTGACATTGATGAATATGACAGACCCCCCACCAAAAGGATGACGGAGCGAAACTCACACCGACCGCCACCATCTAAAGGATGATAGGACAAAAACTATCACAAAATCTGACATTAATGACTATGACAGTCCCCCTACCAAAAGGATGACGGAGCGAAACTCACACCGGCCACTACATCCAAAAGGATGATAGGACAAACACTATCGCACAATCTGACATTAATGACTATGACAAACCCCCACTAAAAGGATGACGGAGCGAATCTCACACCGACCACTACCACACAAAGGATGATAGGACAAACAGTTTCGCACACTCTGACATTAATGACTATGACAGACCTTCCACCAAAAGGATGAGAGAACAAAACTCACACCGACTATTACCACCAAAAGGATGATAGGACAAACACTATCACACAATCTGACATTAATGACTATGACAGACCCTCCACCAAAAGGATGACGGAGCGAAACTCACACCGGTCACTACCACCAAAAGGATGAGAGGACAAACACAATCGCACAATCTGAGATTAATGACTATGAAAGACCCCCCACCAAAAGGATGACGGAGTGACACTCACACTGGCCACTACCACTAAAACAATGATAGGACAAACAATATCGCACAATCTGACATTTATGACTATGATAAACCCCCCACCAAAAGGATGACAGAGCGAAACTTAAACCGGCCACAACCACCAAAAGGATGATAGGATAAACACTATCGCACAATCTGACATTAATGACTATGACTGACCCCCCACCAAAAGGAGGACAGAGTGAAACTCACACCGGCCACTACCACCTAAAGAATGATAGGACAAACACTATCGCACAATCTGACATTAATGACTATGACAGACCCCCCCCCCCAAAAGGATGACGTAGCGAAACTCACACCGGCCGTTACCGTCTAAAGGATGATTGGACAACCACTATCGCACAATCTGACATTAATGACCATGACAGACCTCCAACCAAAAGGATGACGGAGCGAAACCCACGCCGGCCACTACCACCAAAAGGATGACAGGACAAACTCTATCGCACAATCTGACATTAATGACTATGACAGACCCCCCACCGAAAGTATGATTGAGCAAAATTCACATTGGCCACTACCACCAAAAGGATGTTAGGACAAACACTATCGCACAATCTGACATTAATGACTATGACAGACCACCCATTAAAAGGATGACAGAGCAAAACTCACACCGGCCACTACCACCAAAAGGATGATAGGACAAACAATATCGCAGAATCTGACATTAATGGCTATGACATACCCCCCACCCCCCCACACCAAAAGGATGACGGAGCGAAACTCACACCGGACACTACCACCAAAAGGATGATAGGACAAACACTATCGCACAATCTGGCATTAATGGAAATGACAAACCTTCCACCATAAGGATGACGGAGGAAACTCACAACGGCCACTACCACCAAAAGGATGATAGGAAAAACACTATCGCACAATCTGACATTAATGACTATGACAAACCCTCCACCAAAAGGATGAAGGAGCGAAATTAACACCGGCCACTACCACCAAAAGGATGAGAGGACAAACACTATTGCAAAATCTGACATTAATGATAATAACAGTCCCCCCACCAAAAGGATGACGGAGCGAAACTCACACCGGCCACTACAACCAAAAGGATGATAGGACAAACACTATCGCACAATCTGACATTAATGACTATGACAGACCCCCCACCAAAAGGATGACAGAGCGAAACTCACACCTGCCACTACCACCAAAAGGATGATAGGATAAACACTAGCGCACAATCTGACATTAATGACTATGACTGACCCCCCACCAAAAAGACGACGGAGTGAAACTCACACCGGCCACTACCACCTAAAGAATGATAGGACAAACACTATCGCACAATCTGACTTTAATGACTATGACAGACCCCCCACCAAAAGGATGACGGAGCGAAACTCACACCGGCCACTACCACCAAAACGATGATAGGACAAATACTATCGCACAATCTGATTTTAATGACTATGACAGACCCCCCACCAAAAGGATGATCGAGCGAAACTCAGATCAGCCACTATCACCAAAAGGATGATAGGACAAACACTATCGCACAATCTAACATTAATGAATATGACAACCCCCCACCAAAAGGATCACGGAGCAAAACTCACACTGGCCACCACCACCTAAAGGATGATAGGACAAACACTATCGCATAATCTGACATTAATGACTATGACATTCCCCCCACCAAAAGGATGACGGAACGAAACTCAGACCGGCCACTACAAACAAAAGGATGATAGGACAAACACTATCGAACAACATGACATTAATGACTATGGCAGACGCCCACCAAAAGGATGACGGAGCGAAACTCACACCGGCCACTACCACACAATAGATAATAGGACAAACACTATCGCAAAATCTGACATTAATGATTATGATAGACCCTCCACCAAAAGGATGACGGAACGAAACTCACACCGGCCACTACCACCAAAAGGATAATAGGACAAACAATATCGCATAATTTGACATTAATGACTATGACAGACCCGCCACCAAAAGGATGATAGAGCGAAACTCAAACCGGCCACTACCACCAAAAGGATGAGAGGACAAACACTACCGCACAATCTGACATTAATGACTATGACAGACCCCCCACCAAAAGGATGATGGAGCGACACTCACACCAGCCACTACCACCAAAACCATGATAAGAGAAACACTATCGCACAATCTGACATTAATGACTATGACAGACCCCTCACTAAAAGGATGACAGAGCAAAACTCACACCGGCCACTACCACCAAAAGGATGATAGGAAAAACACTGTCGCACAATCAGACATTAATGAATATGACAGACCCTCCACAAAAAGGATGATGAAGCGAAACCCATGCCGGCCACTACCACCTAAAGGGTTATAAGGCAAATACTAACGCACAATCCGACAGTAATGACTATGACAGTCCCCCCACCAAAAGGATGACTGAGCAAAACTCACACCGGCCACTACAACCAAGAGGATGATAGGACAAACACTATCGCATAATCTGATATTAATAACTATGAAAGACCCCCACTAAAAGGATGACGGAGCGAGACTCACACCGGCCACTACCATACAAAGGATGATAGCACAAACACTATCACACATTCTGACATTAATGACTATGACAGACCTTCCACCAAAAGGATGATGGAGGGAAACTCACACCGGCCACTACAACCGAAACGATGATAGGACAAACACTATCGTACAATCTGATTTTAATGTCTATGACAGACCCCCCACCAAAAGTATGATCGAGCGAATTTCACACCGTCCACTACCACCAAAAGGATGATAGGACAAACACTATCGCAGAATCAGACATTAATGAATATGACAAACCCCCCACCAAAAGGATGACGGAGCGAAACTCACACCGGCCACCACCACTTAAAGGATGATAGGACAAACACTATCGTACAATATGACATTAATGACTATGACAGTCCCCCCACCAAAAGGATGACGGAGCTAAACTCACACCGGCCACTACAACTAAAAGGATGATAGGACAAACACTATCGCACAATCTGACATTAATGACTACGACAGACCCTCCACCAAAAGGATGACGGAGGGAAACTCACACCGGCCACTACAACCGAAACGATGATAGGACAAACACTATCGTACAATCTGATTTTAATGACTATGACAGACCCCCCACCAAAAGCATGATCGAGCGAATTTCACACCGGCCACTACCACCAAAAGGATGATAGGACAAACGCTATCGCAGAATCAGACATTAATGAATACGACAAACCCCCCACCAAAAGGATGACGGAGCGAAACTCGCACCGGCCACCACCACTTAAAGGATGATAGGACAAACACTATCGTACAATATGACATTAATGACTATGACAGTCCCCCACCAAAAGGATGACGGAGCTAAACTCACACCGGCCACTACAACCAAAAGGATGATAGGAAAAACACTATCGCACAATCTGACATTAATGACTATGACAGACCCCCCACCAAAAGGATGACGGAGCGAAACTCACACCGGCCACTACCACCAAAAGGATGATAGGACAAACACTATCGCACATTCTAACATTAATAACTATGACAGACCGCCACCAAAAGGATGACAGAGCAAAACTCACACCGAACACCACCATACAAAGGATGATAGGACAAACACTATCGCACAATCTGACATTAATGACTATGACAGTCCCCCCACCAAAAGGATGGCAGAGCGAAACTCACACCGGCCACTACAAACCAAAAGGATGATAGGACAAACACTGTCGCAAAATCTGACATTAATGACTATGACAGACCCCCCACCAAAAGGATGACGGAGCGAAACTCACACCGACCACTACCACCAAAACGATGATAGGACAAACACTATCGCACAATCTGACATTAATTACTACGACAGACCCCCACCAAAAGGATGACAGAGCGAAACTCACACCGGCCACTACCACACAAAGGATGATAGGACAAACACTATCGCATAATCTGACATTAATAACAATGACAGACCCCCCACCAAAAGAATGACAGAGCGAAACTCACACCGGCCACTAACACCAAAAGGATTATAGGACAAATACTATCACACATTCTAACATTAATAAATATGACAGACCCCATCAAAAGGATGACGGAGCAAAACTCACACCGGCCACCACCATACAAAGGATGATAGGACAAACACTATTGCACAATCTGACATTAATGACTATGAGAGATCCCCCACCAAAAGGATGACGGAGAGAAACCCACGCCGGCCACTACCACCAAAAGGATGATAGGACAAACTCTATCGACAATCTGACATTAATGACTATGACAGACCCCCCACCAAAAGGATGAGGGAGCGAAACTCACATCGGCCACTACCACCAAAAGGATGTTAGGACAAACACTATCACACAATCTTACATTAACGATTATGACAGACCCCCCACCAAAAGGATGACAAAGCGAAACTCACACCGGCCAGTACCACCAAAAGGATGATAGGACAAACACTATTGCACAATCTGGCATTAATGACTATGACAGACCCTCCACCAAAAGGATGACGGAGCGGAACTCACACCGGCACTACCACCAAAACGATGATAGGAAAAACACTATCGCACAATCTGATTTTAATGACTATGACAGCCCCCCACGAAAAGGATGATCGAGCGAAACTCACATCGGCCACAACCACCGAAAGGATGATAGGACAAACACTATCACACAATCTGACATTAATAACTATGACATTCCCCCCACCAAAAGGATGACGGAGCAAACCTCACACCGGCCACTACAACCAAAACTATGATAGGACAAACACTATCGCACAATCTGACATTAATGACTATGACAGACCCCCACCAAAAGGATGACGGAGCGAAAATCACACCGGCGTCTACCATACAAAGGATGATAGGACAAACACTATCGCACAATCTGACATGAATGACTATGACAGACCCTCCACCAAAAGGATGACGGAACAAAACTCACACCGGCCACTACCACCCCAAGGAGGATAGGACAAACACTATCGCACAATCTGACATTAATGACTATGACAAACCCTCCACCAAAAGGATGATGGAGCGAAACTCACACCAACCACTACCACCAAAAGGATGAGAGGACAAACACTATCGCACAATCTGACATTAACGACTATGACAGATCCCCCACCAAAAGGATGACAGAGCGACACTCACACCGGCCACTACCACCAAAATGATGATAGGACAAACATTATCGCACAATCTGACATTAATGACTATGACAGACCCCCCACTAAAAGGATGACAGAGCAAAACTCACACCAACTACTACCACCAAAAGGATGATAGGACAAACACTATTGCACAATATGACATTAATGACTATGATAGACCCCCCAACAAAAGGATGACGGAGCGAAACTCACACCGGCCATTACCACATAAAGAATGATTGGAGAACCACTATCGCACAATCAGACATTAATGACTATGACAGACCTCGCACCAAAAGGATGATGGAGCGAAACTCACACCGGCCACTACCACCAAAAGGATGATAGGACAAACACTATCGCACTATTTAACATTATTGACTATGACAGACCCCCCACCAAAAGGATGAGGGAGCAAAACCCACGCCGGCCACTACCACCAAAAGGATGATAGGACAAACACTATCGCACAATCTGACATTAATGACTATGACAGTCCCCCCACCAAAAGGATGACGGAGCAAAACTCACACCGGCCACTACAACCAAAAGGATAATAGGACAAACACTATCACATAATCTGATATTAATAACTATGACAGACCCCGCACCAAAAGGATGATGGAGCGAAACTCACATCGGTCAGTACCACCAAAAGGATGATAGGACAAACACTATTGCACAATCTGGAATTAATGACTATGACAGACCCTCCACCAAAAGGATGACGGAGCGGAACTCACACCGGCATTACCACAAAAACGATGATAGGAAAAACACTATCGCACAATCTGATTTTAATGACTATGACAGCCCCCCACGAAAAGGATGATCGAGCGAAACTCACACCGGCCACAACCATACAAAGGATGATAGGACAAACACTATCACACATTCTGACATTAATGACTATGACAGACTCTCCATCAAAAGGATGACGGAGGGAAACTCACACCGGCCACTACCACCGAAACGATGATAGGACAAACACTATCGCACAATCTGATTTTAATGACCATGACAGACCCCCCACCAAAAGCATGATCGAGTGAAACTCACACCGGCCACTACCACCAAAAGGATGATAGGACAAACACTATCGCATAATCAGACATTAATGAATATGACACACCCCCCACCAAAAGGATGACGGAGCGAAACTCACACCGGCCACCACCACCTAAAGGATGATAGGACTAACACTATCGTACAATATGACATTAATGACTATGACAGTCCCCCCACCAAAAGGATGACGGAGCGAAACTCACACCGACCACTTCAACCAAAAGGATGATAGGACAAACACTATCGCACAATCTGACATTAATGACTATGAAATACCTCCCACCAAAAGGATGACGGAGCGAAACTCACACCGGCCACTACCACCAAAAGGATGATAGGACAAACACTATCGCACATTCTAACATTAATAACTATGACAGACCCCCACCAAAAGGATGACGGAGCAAAACTCACACCGGACACCACCATACAAAGGATGATAGGACAAACACTATCACACAATCTGACATTAATGACTATGACAGTCCCCCCACCAAAAGGATGACAGAGCAAAACTCACACCGGCCACTACCACCAAAAGGATGATAGGACAAACACTATCGCAAAATCTGACATTAATGACTATGACAGACCCCCCACCAAAAGGATGACATAGCGAAACTCACACCGGCCACTACCACACAAAGGATGATAGGATAAACACTATCGCACAATCTGACATTAATGACGATGACAAACCCCCCACCAAAAGGATGACGGAGCAAAACGCACACCGGCCACTACCACCAAAAGGATGATAGGACAAACACTATCGCACATTCTAACATTAATAAATATGACAGACCCCCACCAAAAGGATGACGGGGCAAAACTCACACCGGCCACCACCATACAAAGGATGATAGGACAAACACTATCGCACAATCTGACATTAATGACTATGACAGAGCCCACACCAAAAGGATGACGGAGCGAAACTCACATCGGTCACTACCACTAAAAGGATGTTAGGACAAACACTATCACAAAATCTTACATTAGCGATTATAATAGACCACCCACGTAAAGGATGACAGAGTGAAACTCACACCGGCCAGTACCACCAAAAGGATGATAGGACAAACACTATCGCACAATCCGACATTAATGGCTATGACATACACCCCCACCACCCCTCACCTAAAGGATGACAGAGCGAAACTCACACCGGCCACTACCACCAAAAGGATGATAGGACAAACACTATCGCACAATTTGGCATTATTGACTATCACAGACCCCCCACCAAAAGATTACGGAGCGAAACTCACACCGGCCACTACCACCTAAAGAATGATAGGACAAACACTATTGCACAATCTGACATTAATGACTATGATAGACCCCCCAACAAAAGGATGACGGAGCGAAACTCACACCGACCATTACCACGTAAAGGATGATAGAACCACTATCGCACAATCAGCCATTAATGACTATGACAGGGCCCCCACCAAAAGGATGATGGAGCAAAACTCACACCGGCCACTACCATCAAAAGGATGATAGGACAAACACTATCGCACTATTTAACATTAATGACTATGACAGACCCCCACCAAAAGGATGAGGGAGCGAAACCCACGCCGGCCACTACCACCAAAAGGATGATAGGACAAACACTATCGCACAATCTGACATTAATGACTATCCCAGACCCCCCACCAAAAGGATGACGGAGCGAAACTCACATCGGCCACTACCGCCAAAAGCATGTTAGGACAAACACTATCGCACAATCTGACATTAATGACTATGACAGACCACCCACCAAAAGTATAACGGACCGAAACTCACACCGGCCACTACCACCAAAAGGATGATTGGACAAACACTATCGCACAATCTGACATTAATGACTATGACAAACCCTCCACCAAAAGGATGACGGAGCGAAACTCACACCGGCC
The DNA here is from genome assembly GCA_963859935.3 of Lathyrus sativus. Lineage (NCBI taxonomy): Eukaryota > Viridiplantae > Streptophyta > Magnoliopsida > Fabales > Fabaceae > Lathyrus > Lathyrus sativus. The sequence continues at coordinate 98,958,406 of OZ012739.1, read as the reverse complement.
ACTACCACCAAAAGGATGATAGGACAAACACAATCCCACAATCTAACATTAATGACTATGACAGACCCTCCACCAAAATGATGACGGAACGAAACTCACACCGGCCACTACGACGAAAAGGATGATAGGACAATCACTATCGCACAATCTGACATTAATGACTATGACAAACCCTCCACCAAAAGGATGATGGAGCAAAATTCACACTAGCCACTACCACCCAAAGGATGATAGGACAAACACTATCGGACATTCTGACATTAAATACTATGACAGACCCCCCACCAAAAGGATGACAGAGCGACACTCACACCGGCCACTACCACCAAAACGATGATAGGACAAACACTATCGCACAATCTGACATTAATGACTATGATAGACCCCCCACTAAAAGGATGACAGAGCGAAACTTCAACAGGCCACTACCACCAAAAGGATGATAGAATAAACACTATCGCACAATCTGACATTAATGACTATGACAGACCCCCCACCAAAAGGATTATGGAGCGAAACTCACACCGGCCACTACCACCTAAAGAAAGATAAGACAAACACTATCGCACAATCTGACATTAATGACTATGATAGACCCCCCACCAAAAGGATGATAGAGCGAAACTCACACCGGCCATTACCACGTAAAGGATGATGGGAGAACCACTATCGCACAATCAGAGATTAATGACTATGACAGACCCCCCACCAAAAGGATGATGGAGCGATACTCACACCGGCCACTACCACGAAAAGGATGATAGGACAAACACTATCGCACTATTTAACATTAATGACTATGAAAAATCCCCCACCAAAAGGATGAGGGAGCGAAACCCACGCCGGCCACTACCACCAAAAGGATGTAAGGACAAACACTATCACACAATCTAACATTAATAACTATCACAGACCCCCCACCAAAAGGATGACGGAGCGAAACTCACATCGGCTACTACCGCCAAAAGCATGTTAGGACAAACAGTATCGCACAATCTGACATTAATGATTATGACAAATCACCCACCAAAAGAATGACGGACCGAAACTCACACCGGCCACTACCACCAAAAGGATGATAGAATAAACACTATCGCACAATCTGATATTAATGACTATGACAAACCCTCCACCGAAAGGATGACGGAACGAAATTCACACCGGCCACTACCACCAAAAGGATGAGAGGACAAACACTATCACACAATCTGACATTAATGACTATGACATTCCCCCCACCAAAAGGATGACGAAGCAAAACTCACACCGGCCACTACCACCAAAAGGATGATAGGACAAACACTATCGCACAATCTGACATGAATGACTATGACAGACCCCTACCAAAAGGATGACAGAGCAAAACTCACACCGGCGTCTACCACACAAAGGATGATAGGACAAACACTGTCGCACAATCTGACATTAATGACTATGACAGACCCTCCACCAAAAGGATGACGGAACGAAACTCACACCGGCTACTACCACCAAAAGGATGATATGATAAACACTATCGCACAATCTGACATTAATGACTATGACAAACCCTCCACCAAAAGGATGATGCAGCGAAACTCACACCAGCCACTACCACCAAAAGGATGAGAGGATAAACACTATCGCACAATCTGACATTAATGACTATGACAGACCCCCCACCAAAAGGATGACGGAGCGACACTCACACCGGCCACTACCACCAAAATGATGATAGGACAAACACTATCGCACAATCTGACATTAATGACTATGACAGACCCCCCACTAAAAGGATGACAGAGCAAAACTGACACCGACCACTACCACCAAAAGGATGATAGTATAAAAACTATCGCACAATCTGACATTTATGACTATGACACACCCCCCACCAAAAGGATTACGGAGCGAAACTTACACCGGCCACTACCACCTAAAGAATGATAGGACAAACACTATTGCACAATCTGACATTAATGACTATGATAGACCCCCAAACAAAAGGATGACGGAGCGAAACTCACACCGGCCATTACCACGTAAAGGATGATTGGAGAACCATTATCGCACAATCAACCATTAATGACTATGACAGACCCCCCACCAAAAGGATGATGGAGCGAAACTCACACCGGCCACTACCATCAAAAGGATGATAGGAAAAACAATATCGCATTATTTAACATTAATGACTATGACAGACCCCCCACCAAAAGGATGAAGGAGCGAAACCCACGCCGGCCACTACCACCAAAAGGATGATAGGACAAACACAATCGCACAATCTGACATTATTGACTATCACAGACCCCCGACAAAAAGTATGACGGAGCGAAACTCACATCGGCCACTACCGCCAAAAGCATGTTAGGACAAACACTATCGCACAATCTGACATTAATGACTATGACAGACCACCCACCAAAAGTATAACGGACCGAAACTCACACCGGCCACTACCACCAAAAGGATGATTGGACAAACACTATCGCACAATCTGACATTAATGACTATGACAAACCCTCCACCAAAAGGATGACGGAGCGAAACTCACACCGGCCACTACCACCAAAAGGATGATAGGACAAACACAATCGCACAATCTAACATTAATGACTATGACAGACCCTCCACCAAAATGATGACGGAACGAAACTCACACCGGCCACTATGACGAAAAGGATGATAGGACAAACACTATCGCACAATCTGACATTAATGACTATGACAAACCCTCCACCAAAAGGATGATGGAGCAAAATTCACACTAGCCACTACCACCAAAAGGATGATAGGACAAACACTATCGGACATTCTGACATTAAATACTATGACAGACCCCCCACCAAAAGGATGACAGAGCGACACTCACACCGGCCACTACCACCAACACGATGATAGGACAAACACTATCGCACAATCTGACATTAATGACTATGACAGACCCCCCACTAAAAGGATGACAGAGCGAAACTCACACAGGCCACTACCACCAAAAGGATGATAGGATAAACACTATCGCACAATCTGACATTAATGACTATGACAGACCCCCCACCAAAAGGATTACGGAGCGAAACTCACACCGGCCACTACCACCTAAAGAATGATAAGACAAACACTATCGCACAATCTGACATTAATGACTATGATAGACCCCCCACCAAAAGGATGATAGAGCGAAACTCACACCGGCCATTACCACGTAAAGGATGATGGGAGAACCACTATCGCACAATCAGAGATTAATGACTATGACAGACCCCCCACCAAAAGGATGATGGAGCGATACTCACACCGGCCACTACCACGAAAAGGATGATAGGACAAACACTATCGCACTATTTAACATTAATGACTATGACAAATCCCCCACCAAAAGGATGAGGGAGCGAAACCCACGCCGGCCACTACCACCAAAAGGATGATAGGACAAACACTATCGCACAATCTAACATTAATAACTATCACAGACCCCCCACCAAAAGGATGACGGAGCGAAACTTACATCGGCTACTACCGCCAAAAGCATGTTAGGACAAACAGTATCGCACAATCTGACATTAATGATTATGACAAATCACCCACCAAAAGAATGACGGACCGAAACTCACACCGGCCACTACCACCAAAAGGATGATAGGATAAACACTATCGCACAATCTGATATTAATGACTATGACAAACCCTCCACCGAAAGGATGACGGAACGAAATTCACACCGGCCACTCCCACCAAAAGGATGAGAGGACAAACACTATCACACAATCTGACATTAATGACTATGACATTCCCCCCACCAAAAGGATGACGAAGCAAAACTCACACCGGCCACTACCACCAAAAGGATGATAGGACAAACACTATCGCACAATCTGACATGAATGACTATGACAGACCCCTACCAAAAGGATGACAGAGCAAAACTCACACCGGCGTCTACCACACAAAGGATGATAGGACAAACACTGTCGCACAATCTGACATTAATGACTATGACAGACCCTCCACCAAAAGGATGACGGAACGAAACTCACACCGGCTACTACCACCAAAAGGATGATATGATAAACACTATCGCACAATCTGACATTAATGACTATGACAAACCCTCCACCAAAAGGATGACGCAGCGAAACTCACACCAGCCACTACCACCAAAAGGATGAAAGGACAAACACTATCGCACAATCTGACATTAATGACTATGACAGACCCCCCACCAAAAGGATGACGGAGCGACACTCACACCGGCCACTACCACCAAAATGATGATAGGACAAACACTATCGCACAATCTGACATTAATGACTATGACAGACCCCCCACTAAAAGGATGACAGAGCAAAACTCACACCGGCCACTACCACAAAAGGATGATAGGATAAAAACTATCGCACAATCTGACATTAATGACTATGACACACCCCCCACCAAAAGGATTACGGAGCGAAACTCACACCGGCCACTACCACCTAAAGAATGATAGGACAAACACTATTGCACAATCTGACATTAATGACTATGATAGACCCCCCAACAAAAGGATGACGGAGCGAAACTCACACCGGCCATTACCACGTAAAGGATGATTGGAGAACCATTATCGCACAATCAACCATTAATGACTATGACAGACCCCCCACCAAAAGGATGATGGAGCGAAACTCACACCGGCCACTACCATCAAAAGGATGATAGGAAAAACAATATCGCATTATTTAACATTAATGACTATGACAGACCCCCCACCAAAAGGATGAAGGAGCGAAACCCACGCCGGCCACTACCACCAAAAGGATGATAGGACAAACACAATCGCACAATCTGACATTATTGACTATCACAGACCCCCGACAAAAAGTATGACGGAGCGAAACTCACATCGGCCACTACCGCCAAAAGCATGTTAGGACAAACACTATCGCACAATCTGACATTAATGACTATGACAGACCACCCACCAAAAGTATAACGGACCGAAACTCACACCGGCCACTACCACCAAAAGGATGATTGGACAAACACTATCGCACAATCTGACATTAATGACTATGACAAACCCTCCACCAAAAGGATGACGGAGCGAAACTCACACCGGCCACTACCACCAAAAGGATGATAGGACAAACACAATCGCACAATCTAACATTAATGACTATGACAGACCCTCCACCAAAATGATGACGGAACGAAACTCACACCGGCCACTATGACGAAAAGGATGATAGGACAAACACTATCGCACAATCTGACATTAATGACTATGACAAACCCTCCACCAAAAGGATGATGGAGCAAAATTCACACTAGCCACTACCACCAAAAGGATGATAGGACAAACACTATCGGACATTCTGACATTAAATACTATGACAGACCCCCCACCAAAAGGATGACAGAGCGACACTCACACCGGCCACTACCACCAACACGATGATAGGACAAACACTATCGCACAATCTGACATTAATGACTATGACAGACCCCCCACTAAAAGGATGACAGAGCGAAACTCACACAGGCCACTACCACCAAAAGGATGATAGGATAAACACTATCGCACAATCTGACATTAATGACTATGACAGACCCCCCACCAAAAGGATTACGGAGCGAAACTCACACCGGCCACTACCACCTAAAGAATGATAAGACAAACACTATCGCACAATCTGACATTAATGACTATGATAGACCCCCCACCAAAAGGATGATAGAGCGAAACTCACACCGGCCATTACCACGTAAAGGATGATGGGAGAACCACTATCGCACAATCAGAGATTAATGACTATGACAGACCCCCCACCAAAAGGATGATGGAGCGATACTCACACCGGCCACTACCACGAAAAGGATGATAGGACAAACACTATCGCACTATTTAACATTAATGACTATGACAAATCCCCCACCAAAAGGATGAGGGAGCGAAACCCACGCCGGCCACTACCACCAAAAGGATGATAGGACAAACACTATCGCACAATCTAACATTAATAACTATCACAGACCCCCCACCAAAAGGATGACGGAGCGAAACTTACATCGGCTACTACCGCCAAAAGCATGTTAGGACAAACAGTATCGCACAATCTGACATTAATGATTATGACAAATCACCCACCAAAAGAATGACGGACCGAAACTCACACCGGCCACTACCACCAAAAGGATGATAGGATAAACACTATCGCACAATCTGATATTAATGACTATGACAAACCCTCCACCGAAAGGATGACGGAACGAAATTCACACCGGCCACTCCCACCAAAAGGATGAGAGGACAAACACTATCACACAATCTGACATTAATGACTATGACATTCCCCCCACCAAAAGGATGACGAAGCAAAACTCACACCGGCCACTACCACCAAAAGGATGATAGGACAAACACTATCGCACAATCTGACATGAATGACTATGACAGACCCCTACCAAAAGGATGACAGAGCAAAACTCACACCGGCGTCTACCACACAAAGGATGATAGGACAAACACTGTCGCACAATCTGACATTAATGACTATGACAGACCCTCCACCAAAAGGATGACGGAACGAAACTCACACCGGCTACTACCACCAAAAGGATGATATGATAAACACTATCGCACAATCTGACATTAATGACTATGACAAACCCTCCACCAAAAGGATGACGCAGCGAAACTCACACCAGCCACTACCACCAAAAGGATGAAAGGACAAACACTATCGCACAATCTGACATTAATGACTATGACAGACCCCCCACCAAAAGGATGACGGAGCGACACTCACACCGGCCACTACCACCAAAATGATGATAGGACAAACACTATCGCACAATCTGACATTAATGACTATGACAGACCCCCCACTAAAAGGATGACAGAGCAAAACTCACACCGGCCACTACCACAAAAGGATGATAGGATAAAAACTATCGCACAATCTGACATTAATGACTATGACACACCCCCCACCAAAAGGATTACGGAGCGAAACTCACACCGGCCACTACCACCTAAAGAATGATAGGACAAACACTATTGCACAATCTGACATTAATGACTATGATAGACCCCCCAACAAAAGGATGACGGAGCGAAACTCACACCGGCCATTACCACGTAAAGGATGATTGGAGAACCACTATCGCACAATCATCCATTAATGACTATGACAGACCCCCCACCAAAAGGATGATGGAGCGAATCTCACATCGGCCACTACCATCAAAAGGATGATAGGACAAACACTATCGCACTATTTAACATTAATGACTATGAGAGACCCCCCACCAAAAGGATGAGGGAGCGAAACCCACGCCGGCCACTACCACCAAAAGGATGATAGGACAAACACTATCGCACAATCTGACATTAATGACTATCACAGACCCCCTACAAAAAGTATGACGGAGCGAAACTCACATCGGCCACTACCGCCAAAAGCATGTTAGGACAAACACTATCGCACAATCTGACATTAATGACTATGACAGATCATCCACCAAAAGTATGACGGACCGAAACTCACACCGGCCACTACCACCAAAAGGATGATAGTACAAACACTATCGCACAATCTCACATTAATGACTATGACAAACCCTCCACCGAAAGGATGACTGAACGAAACTGGCACCGGCCACTACTACCAAAAGGATGAGAGGACAAACATTATCACACAATCTGACATTAATGACAATTACAGACCCCCCACCAAAAGGATGACGGAGCGAAACCCACGCCGGCCACTACCACCAAAAGGATGATAGGACAAACACTATCGCACAATCTGACATTAATGACTATGACAGACCCCCCACCAAAAGGATGACTGAGCAAAACTCACATCGGCCCCTACCACTAAAAGGATGATAGGACAAACACTATCGCACAATCTGACATTAATGACTATGAAAGACCCTCCACCAAAAGGATGACGGAGCGAAACTCACACCGGCCACTACCTCCAAAAGGATGATAGGACAAACACAATCGCACAATCTGACATTAATGACTATGACAGACCCTCCACCAAAATGATGACGGAACGAAACTCACACCGTCCACTACCACCAAAAGGATGATAGGACAAACACTATCACACAATCTGACATTAATGACTATGACAAACCCTCCACCAAAAGGATGATGGAGCGAAATTCACACTAGCCACTACCACCAAAAGGATGATAGGACAAACACTATCGGACAATCTGACATTAAATACTATGACACACCCCCCACCAAAAGGATGACAGAGCGACACTCACACCGGCCACTACCATCAAAACGATGATAGGACAAACACTATCGCACAATCTGACATTAAAGACTGTGACAGACCCCCCACTAAAAGGATGACAGAGCGAAACTCACACAGGCCACTACCACCAAAAGGATGATAGGATAAACACTATCGCACAATCTGACATTAATGACTATGACAAACCCCCCACCAAAAGGATTACGGAGCGAAACTCACACCGGCCACTACCACCTAAAGAATGATAGGACAAACACTATCGCACAATCTGACATTAATGACTATGATAGACCCCCCACCAAAAGGATGATGGAGCGAAACTCACACCGGCCATTACCACGTAAAGGATGATGGGAGAACCAATATCGCACAATTAGACATTAATGACTATGACAGACCCCCCACCAAAAGGATGATGGAGCGATACTCACACCGGCCACTACCACGAAAAGGATGATAGGACAAACACTATCGCACTATTTAACATTAATGACTATGACAGATCCCCCACCAAAAGGATGAGGGAGCGAAACCCACGCCGGCCACTACCACCAAAAGGATGATAGGACAAACATTATCGCACAATCTGAAATTAATAACTATCACAGACCCCCCACCAAAAGGATGACGGAGCGAAACTCACATCGGCTACTACCGCCAAAAGCATGTTAGGACAAACAGTATCGCACAATCTGACATTAATGATTATGACAAATCACCCACCAAAAGAATGACAGACCGAAACTCACACCGGCCACTACCACCAAAAGGATGATAGGACAAACACTATCGCATAATCTGATATTAATGACTATGACAAACCCTCCACCGAAAGGATGACGGAACGAAACTCACACCGGCCACTACCACCAAAAGGATGAGAGGACAAACACTATCACACAATCTGACATTAATGACAATGACAGACCCCTCACCAAAAGGATGACGGAGCGAAAGCCACGCCGGCCACTACCACCAAAAGGATGATAGGACAAACACTATCACACAGTCTGACATAAATGACTATGACAGACCCCCCACCAAAAGGATGACGGGGCAAAACTCACTTTAGCCACTACCACCAAAAGGATGATAGGACAAACACTATCGCACAATCTGACATTAATGACTATGACAGACCCTCCACCAAAAGGATGAAAGAGCGAAAGTCACATCGGCCACTACCACCAAAACGATGATAGGACAAACACTATCGCACAATCCGACATTAATGAATATGACAAACCCCCCACCAAAAGGATGACGGAGCGAAACTCACACCGACCACTACCACCAAAAGGATGATAGGACAAACACTATCGCACAATCTGTAATGACTATGACAGACCCTCCACCAAAAGGATGACGGAGCGAAACTCACACCGGCAACTACCACCAAAAGGAGGAGAGGACAAACACTATCGCACAATCTAACATTAATGACTAAGACAGACCTCCGCCCAAAAGGATGACGAAGCGACAATCACACCGGCCACAACCACCAAAACGATGATAGGACAAACACTATCGCCCAATCTGACATTAATGACTATGACAGACCCCCACCAAAAGGATGACATAGCGTAACACACACCGGCCACTACCGCCAAAAGGATGATACGATAAACACTATCGCATAATCTGACATTAATGACTATGACAGACCCCCACCAAAAGGATGACGGAGCGAAACTCACACCGGCCACTACCACCTAAAGAATAATAGGACAAACACTATCGCACAATCTGACATTAATGACAATGACAGACCCCCCACCAAAAGGATTACGGAGCGAAACCCACGCCGGCCACTACCACCAAAAGGATGATAGGACAAACACTATCGCACAATCTGACATTAATGACTATGACAGACCCCCCACCAAAAGGATGACTGAGCAAAACTCACATCGGCCCCTACCACTAAAAGGATGATAGGACAAACACTATCGCACAATCTGACATTAATGAATATGACAGACCCCCCACCAAAAGGATGACGGAGCGAAACTCACACCGGCCGCCACCATCTAAAGGATGATAGGACAAAAACTATCACAAAATCTGACATTAATGACTATGACAGTCCCCCCACCAAAAGGATGACAGAGCGACACTCACACCGGCCACTACCACCTAAAGAATGATAGGACAAACACTATCGCACAATCTGACATTAATGACTGTGACAGACCCCCCACTAAAAGGATGACAGAGCGAAACTCACACAGGCCACTACCACCAAAAGGATGATAGGATAAACACTATCGCACAATCTAACATTAATGACTATGACAGACCCCCCACCAAAAGGATTACGGAGCGAAACTCACACCGGCCACTACAACCTAAAGAATGATAGGACAAACATTATCGCACAATCTGACATTAATGACTATGATAGACCCCCCACCAAAAGGATGATGGAGCGAAACTCACACCGGCCATTACCACGTAAAGGATGATAGGACAAACACTATCGCACTATTTAACATTAATGACTATGACAGACCCCCCACCAAAAGGATGAGGGAGCGAAACCCACGCCGGCCACTACCACCAAAAGGATGATAGGACAAACACTATCGCACAATCTGACATTAATAACTATCACAGACCCCCCACCAAAAGGATGACGGAGCGAAACACACATCGGATACTATTGCCAAAAGCATGTTAGGACAAACAGTATCGCACAATCTGACATTAATGATTATGACAAATTACCCACCAAAAGAATGACGGACCGAAACTCACACCGGCCACTACCACCAAAAGGATGATAGGACAAACACTATCGCATAATCTGATATTAATGACTATGACAAACCCTCCACCGAAAGGATGACGGAACGAAACTCACACCGGCCACTACCACCAAAAGGATGAGAGGACACACACTATCACACAATATGACATTAATGACAATGACAGACCCCCCAACAAAAGGATGACGGAGCGAAAGCCACGCCGGCCACTACCACCAAAAGGATGATAGGACAAACAATATCGCACAATCTGACATTAATGACTATGACAGACCCTCCACCAAAAGGATGAAAGAGCTAAAGTCACATCGGCCACTACCACCAAAACGATGATAGGACAAACACTATCGCACAATCTGACATTAATGATTATGACAAACCCCCCACCAAAAGGATGACAGAGCGAAACTCACACCGGCCACTACCACCAAAACGATGATAGGACAAACACTATCGCACAATCTGATTTTAAAGACTATGAAAGACCCCCCTCCAAAAGGATGACGTAGCAAAACTCACACCGGCCACTACCACCAAAAGGATGATACGACAAACACTGTCGCACAATCTGACATTAATGAATATGACAGACCCCCCACAAAATTGATGATGAAGCGAAACCCACTCCGGCCACTACCACCTAAAGGGTTATAGGGCAAACAATATCGCACAATCTGACATTAATGACTATGACAGTCCCCCCACCAAAAGGATGACGGAGCGAAACACACACCGGCCACTACAACTAAAAGGATGATAGGACAAACACTATCGCACAATCTGACATTAATGACTATGACAAACCCGCCACCAAAAGGATGACGGAGCGAAACTCACACCGGCCACTACAACCAAAAGGATGATAGGACAAACACTATCGCATAATCTGTAATGACTATGACAGACCCTCCACCAAAAGGATGACGGAGCAAAACTCACACCAGCAACTACCACCAAAAGGAGGAGAGGACAAACACTATCGCACAATCCGACATTAATGACTAAGACAGACCTCCTCCCAAAAGGATGACGAAGCGACAATCACACCGGCCACAACCACCAAAATGATGATAGGACAAACACTATCGCCCAATCTGACATTAATGACTTTGACAGACCCCCACCAAAAGGATGACATAGCGTAACTCACACCGGCCACTACCGCCAAAAGGATGATACGATAAACACTATCGCATAATCTGACATTAATGACTATGACAGACCCCCACCAAAAGGATGACGGAGCGAAACTCGCACCGGCCACTACCACCTAAAGAATAATAGGACAAACACTATCGCACAATCTGACATTAATGACTATGGCATACCCCCACCAAAAGGATGACGGAGCGAAACTCACACCGGCCACTACCATCAAAATGATGATAGGACAAGCACTATCGCACAATCTGATTTTAATGACTATGACAGATCCCCCACCAAAAGGATGATCGAGCGAAACTCACATCGGTCACTACCACCAAAAGGATGATAGGACAAACACTATCGCACAATCTGACATTAATGAATATGACAGACCCCCCACCAAAAGGATGACGGAGCGAAACACACACCGGCCGCCACCATCTAAAGGATGATAGGACAAAAACTATCATAAAATCTGACATTAATGACTATGACAGTCCCCCCACCAAAAGGATGACGGAGCGAAACTCACACCGGCCACTACAACACAAAGGATGATAGGAAAAACAGTATCGCACAATCTGACATTAATGAGTATGACAGACCTTCCACCAAAAGGATGAGAGAACAAAACTCACACCGACCACTACCACCAAAAGGATGATTGGACAAACACTATGGCACTGTTGCACCCCAAAATTTGACCAACATTTATTTACCCATCAAGAGTTGTATGAGACTTTGAAGCTAGCTAAGAAGGTTATTCAAATGTTCAAAGTGATTAAGGGTTGATACCTTTGTCAGAGAACTCTAGAGATCCTCAGAGAGATTGGTTGAAACCAAGGTTGTGTACCTCATAACTTGAGAGTTGTAGGAGACCCTCAGATGATTCTGAGACTATGAGTATGGACTTGAAGCTTTGATAAAGCTTACGAGATGTCTTGAAAGCCATCATGAAGCCTAGAGAGGTCATTATACAAGAATTCAGAAGATTCAGCCATGAGTGGTGGAATTAGGGTTTGACTGGGTCAACCCTAGGTCAGCTGATGATTTGGAGAGGGTTGAGACCTAATCCAAGAGCCATGTGATCATGGAATGATGCATTGAGATTCTATAAGGATGATTCCTAGACCAACTCATCATGATTGAGGAGTTTGAGAAGTTTTAAGCTAGGGTTTCTAAGGCTCGACAGTGTAAAATCCCCTAGATTGATCCCTATCTTCAAGGCAGTTTAGCTCAAGGTGTGATTGTCATCTCATCTTCCCTACAACATGAATGTTGTAGAGATTGTTCTTATATTTAATTTGAGTACTAGAAGTCCTTGATAGGATTTGTAGAGCTCAAGTTATGGCTTTGACAAATTGCAGGTCATCTGAGGTATGTGAATCTGGGTCCTTGAAAGTCACCCAACTTGAATCCAACCTTTTTCCTAGTATGATGATTCCTATGGATTCTTGGTCAACATTAATGTTGTAGATAATCTTCTTATCTTTCTAGAGAGTACTAGAAGTCCTTAATAGGATTTGTAGAACTCAACTTATGGCTTTGACAAGTCAAGGGCATTTTAGTCATTTGGAGGTTATAGGTCATTTCAAGCATAAGGCCATATCTCCTATTTCCAAGCTTCAAATGGAAAAATTTTCAACATAAAACATGCTTAGAATGATGTTTTAAGGCTAGTAGGGATGTCATGAGATGTTGAAAAGACTTGTATCAAAAAGTGATAAAAATGGCCTAAAATGGAGGCATAAGTTAATTAAGGTGAAATTGAAAATTGGAAATCACAAGCTATAAATCCAAACCATGTCATATAATAGGTCATTTTGACTCCAAAGGACATTCTAAGAACAATGGTTCAGCCACAATTTTGATTTGAGGCTTAGATCATAGGGCTGCTTTGGAAATGGCTTACTTGCATATTAAGGTACCAAAGCAAAACTCAACAAAACTCAATAAGCAAGTTGGTTATGCATTGTAACACATCATAAATATCATATGGGGAGAATTTCAAGTCAGAATCAAAGGTTACAAGAGGCTTGGCATGAGATAGCATATGGTGAGAAGTGAAATCAAAATGTCATGACATGAGAAGTTCAAATACTCATTGGATGGTCCTAGATGGTTCTAGATGATTCTAAACCACTCTATATAACATATGTAACTTGCTCAGATGCAAGGTTGGTGATAATTGGTGCAGAGAAGAGAGAGTGAGATCAAGAATCTTCCATTGCAAGTCAAGTTTCAATTTCACATTCTTCTTCATTTCCATTCCTTTTTTCCATTCAAACACTTTCCATAGATCATAGTGAAGCTGTGCAGATCAAATTGAGGGCAATACCATTGATGAATCGTGCATGAGCTTTTGGATTTTCACCTCTGCAATTCAAGATCGGTTTCCAAGAATCAAGCTGTTTCAACCATTCTTTTTGCATACAGAAGCAAGAATACTACTCAGTGAAGGAATTGGGAAAGATTGAAGCATTGATTTGAGGGATTTCTTCATCTGTTCACTCGATTTTACCAGGTTTGCAACTTTCTTCGTGCACCTTAATTTATGCATGATTGATTAGATTTGATAGGTTAGAATGGTTAGAAATCACTAGGAGATCATTTCTGGAAAGTTTGAAGAGAATTGGTGATGGTTTTGTTGTTGACAAGATTTCTGTTTGGACCAAGAACTCCTTGAATCTTGAGTAATAATCTTAGTTCTTTAGTGAAGGTTGATCAGTGATAGGAGGTGAACATTTTAGTGTAAGCAATTTCAAGAATCTTGAGTTTTGATGTTCAAGCATAATTTGAAGTTTGATTCGTGTTTTAAGTTTGAGTGAGATTCAATGGAATTTGAGATCATGGTTAGATTCAGTGTTGAAAATCAAGTGGATTAGGGTCTTGAATTTTAATTATTGATGAAGTTTTGAGGAGGTACGAGTTGAGAGGATGAAGCTGCTAGTGTTAAGCTTCCATGGATTTCCCTCCAAGTTCAGAGTTCAAATGAAGGTGATGAAGTGTACACCCTTGGATCATACGAGACTTGTTGACCAGAGCAATATCCCACGGTCGTGATTCAATTTCATGTTTGTGAAGGGGGAGAATTCTGATACCCAAAACGAACCGTTTCATTAAATCATAGATAGTGGGCTTAAGTTTGAAGTTTCTAATCCCACCCCCAATCGAGGCCCATTAGATTTTGAACTGAAAACCATTTCTATTTGCACCGTGGATTTTCCATTTTCTTCATGATTTATTAATGAATTTCTGATGATGAATTGGGCCCAGCGCGCTTACTTTTTGTACCCCCCATTCTGGGCCCAAGCGCGTATTGAACTATGTTTGGTTACTTCCTGCACCCCAGTTTCATATTTTCATTTTATTTTTCTTCCATTTTATTTCAATCTTGGAAAAATCATATCAATTTGAAAATTAAAGAATTTTTAATGGGAATTTTTGCTCCCATTTCATATTCATGTCTAGAAAATTATCAAATAAAAATATTTTCCTTTCATGAATTTTTAGCATTTTTTGTGTATTTTCTACTTTTATTGCATTTTATTTCTTTTATGTTGATCCATGAATTTGTAGAATTTTGTTTAGGTAGTTCCCTTAATATTTTTAGGCCATTCTTTTTAGGATTGTTAGATATATGCTTTAGCTTCCCCCTGGATTTATTCCGTAATTTTGTGATGAATTTTAGGATAGTTTTGATTAGATGACATTTGATTGTGTAGAAGTAGGTTAATCCTTAACATAGGTCCACAATAACCTTAGATTTGTGGGTTTTTAAGACAAATTAGACTATGGGACATATAAGGGTATTAAGGGTAGGTATATAGTATCCCTTAGAAATTATATTAGGTTTTAATATAGTAGTATACTATTTTTAGATGATTTTTGTAGTTGATGATTGTTTGTGCTGCCCTTGTGGGCTTGTATTTTTGTTTGCTTTGCTATGTGGGCTTGGAGAGCTTGGTATTGTTCTGAGGAGCACTGAAGAGCATAGTAGAAGGCTTGAAGATGGATTGAGGAGCTTGAGAGCTTGATCTTATTTGTTTTCTTGTTTGTTTTTAGGGTTAGGGATTAGGAAGAGTTTAGACTCAGATAACTTCTTTCTTAAACATGGATGGTATCTTTCACCTCCATCCCTCCCTATGATTCAAAGTCCTTCCCTGGTATACACCTCTCTCCTTTGGAGGGATAAGTGATTGCACCTAGGGAGTAGAACTTTTGAGGGAACCATTCCTTTGATGTTGAACCCTTATAGGTCACCTTTGGTGGTCAATAAGCAGTTCAATATCCCCCGCTTATCCAGTAAGTGATTTCCTCTGGTTTGATTATCTTGAGAGATGCAGAGCTTGAGTGTGAAGATGAAGACTCCATTGAAGAGTGTTGAAGAGGATGAATCCTTGAGTATTTCCATTCCAGCTGAAGCTTGAAGAGCAACAAGAGCCAAGTTGATACTTGTGATTAGGTGAAGCCTGAAGGTGGAGCTGATCAAGAAGCTGAAGCTTAAAAGAGAAGATAAGTTGAAACTTATGTTGAAGGGTTGAAACCTGGAAAAGCAAATTGATATTGGTCAAGAGTGATTAAAGTCTGAGGGCTGAATTGCTATTGGAAGAGCTGAAGCTTGAGGTTGAGAAGGAAGTTGATCTGTTTTCTCATCTTTTTCTTTTGCTGTATTGATGTGTTTTGTTTGACTTGTTTGATGCATTAGAATAAGTCCATGGCTAGAATAAGTAGAATCTAGGAGCATGATTGCACTAGAGGTTGAGTTTCTCCCTCTGCTTGTATTGTTACTGTGTGGCTTTGCTTGCGGGTATTCGGTAGAGCCCAGCTCCCTTGCCCATGTGGTTTTTGTTTGCCTGATGGCATTTCATTTCTTCTGTGTGATTGCAGTTTACTGTTATTGCTTGATAGCATGCTTTATCTTTCAGTATGATTACTGTTATCCATTCTGGCTTGAGGTTGAGATGAGCTTGTGGAGGCTGAAGCCCCACACACATTTCCTCCCTCACTTGCATTGCATGCATTTTACTGTTAAG
Source organism: Lathyrus sativus (assembly GCA_963859935.3). Taxonomy (NCBI): domain Eukaryota; kingdom Viridiplantae; phylum Streptophyta; class Magnoliopsida; order Fabales; family Fabaceae; genus Lathyrus; species Lathyrus sativus. Next base: position 98,941,207 of record OZ012739.1, on the reverse strand, counting down.
CTGATGCTTTGTCTGTTTTGGTGTATCATTGACATGATCCCTTAGGACTCTCATTTCCTTTGATAAGGAATTGATGATAGAATTTTAGATTGAAACCTATGCATGACAACTTCTAGGAGTTCCCTGTTCAAACCTCAACCATAGGATGAATCCATGGCATGACAACAGTAGGACTTGATAGTCTCCCTCCTAGTTGGGCTTGTTCTCTTCTCATCTCAAACAGTTTAAGATACAGTAATCATGAATGATTTCTTTCGTACGTTACGAGCCTTAAGCTATCTGAGAAAGGATTGTGGGAGAGTTTCTTTTCCACAGTCTGGATGTTTAGTATGGTACCCTTTGGGTGACATGCGATGCATTCACTCTCAGGTCATAGTCTCTAGTGCGGTTGAAATCGCAAACACAATAAAAAACACTTCTTTCGTAAAATACAGGAAATAAACCGTAGTTTCCCGAACTACGTGAGCTCTGATCTCTCATACCTGTTGAGAGTACGTAGGCACAAGATGGCGATGTCTTGGCGAGCTACCTTCCCCCATAACCCGTCGTAGGTCGAACTACGTTGACTCTGATTTCTCGTTCTCTGATGAGAATACGTAGGCATAAAGTGCGACGCTTTGCCGAGTCATTTTTCTTTTCTTTTAAGCCAGCCTTGATAGGTAGATAGAATAAAACCAACCCGTCCAAGTAAACACAACAATCGAGGATCCCGTCGAGTACGACGGACGTGAGGGGTGCTAATACCTTCCCCTTGCGTAACCGACTCCCGAATCCAGACAATGGTTGCGACGACCTTGTCTTACCCTTTTTCGTCAGGTTTCTCCGATCGTTTCCTTTCCCGCTCTGAGGGATAAATAACGAAAGGTGTCGACTCTTCTGTTGTGCCGGCACCTTATTTTCGCGCAAGCAATAGCTGGCGACTCTGCTGGGGACTGCGATGGTTCCCTATTCGAGTCTCGCCTTGGATTTCCTTCCTAGCTGTCTGGGTCATCCCCAGCAGCTGGCGACTCTGTTGGGGACCCAACGGTTCCCTATACGAGTCAATCCTAACGCTTGTATGTTTACTTGTTGGGTTGCGTTTATTTATCGCATTTTACTTCTCGCACTTTATTTCCCGCATTTTATTTTCAGTATAATATGATTATCTGTGCTGTTGTGGGATGGGAGTTCTGACGAGTGAGAAGCCAGACCCAGGCTTGAGTGCACTATAGACTTAGAGTGGAAATTAGTGGGCGCGTGCTTGCTTTGCAGGCACTAGTGTCTCATGAAATCCACGCTCAGACGAGGTTCATCCGGTTGGCTTCTCTTTAAACCCATTGGGTTGAGACGGTTGCTGGTTTGGTGGATTGTCGACTCTGGGGACCAATCATTTGTGATTCAGCCGAGTGAGGCCGCTTCATGAGCTGGTGATGCCACACCTTCTGGGTATCGTATCACCCCTCTTGAATGTCTGTGACGCTGATGAACGCATAGGATGCCAAACTTGAGTCAGTTTAGGTCCATACCTGTGAGCAGGGTTGGGTTTATTGCAGGAAACCTTGACCTTCAGACCACCTGGTTTTCTTGACAGTGAATCAGTTTTGTTGGTACCAGGGTTTCTCAGTTGCAGATTTGTCTGTTCTTGATAGAGCAGGTTTTGATCAGAGGATCTTATCATCAGGTGTATGGCTGTTCTTGATAGAGCAGAGTATTGTCATCAGTTGTTTGTTCTTGATAGAGCAGATTTTTTAGGGTCTGAAGATCTCATCAGCAGATGTTGTTTGTTCTTGATAGAGCATATTTTTTGGGGTCTGAAGATCTCATCAGCAGATGTTGTTTGTTTTTGATAGAGCAGATTTTTGGGGTCTGAAGATCTCATCAGCAGATGTTGTTTGTTCTTGATAGAGCAGATTTTTTGGGGTCTGAAGATCTCATCAGCATATGTTGTTTGTTCTTGATAGAACATATTTTTTGGGGTCTGAAGATCTCATCAGCTGTATGTTTGTTCTTGATAGAGCAGATTTTTGATTGGGGTCTGAAGACCTCACCAGCAGATATTTCTTGATCCTACATCCGAGGTCCTTATTATCAGACATTTGTTCTTGACAGAGCAGAATTATGATCCTATGTATATGGTCCTATCAGATGGTTGTTCTTGACAGATCAGATTTGTGGTCCTACACCGGGGTTTGCTTCTTATCAGTGGTTGTTTATACAGAATCTCCACAGCACCAGTTGCCCGGATCTCCTATTGCATGATTGCATTTTGCATTAGTTTGCATACTCATTTGCATTTCATTAACGTGTGTCTGTGGTGCAGGTACCGTTTTCCCCGATCCAGGATTTCTTCCCTCCTATTGTATTGTTATGGGCTCTCTGAGGAAGACCGTGGCTTACAAGTTCCCTGCCCCCGATGTGGTTAAGTTGACTAGTTTGATAGCTCTAGCAGATGATTCTATGAGGGATGAGTTCAGAAAATCTTACGGCAGGTTGCTCAGTTTGGTCCATAAGCCTTCTGTGTTCGAGTTGAATGGGTTTCACGCTTTGCTGCAGTTCTACGACCCTCCGCTGAGATGTTTCACTTTTCAGGACTTCGTTATCGCGCCTACGCTGGAAGAATACGCTGATTTGCTAGGGGTGCCTATCAGGAGGCAGATGCCTTTTGTTCACATGGATGTTGAGCCTGATCTGGCTGGTTTAGCTCCTTCGCTTCATCTGGACGTCTCCGAGTTAGTATTGACTAGTTGGAACAAGGTTCCTGGGTTCTCCTTGCAGTTTCTGGTAGGTAAAGCTCAGCAGTGTGCCAAGGACAGATGTTGGGTCGCGTTCAATGTCATCCTCGCTCTATGCATATATGGCATCATCATGTTCCCTAATATGCCCGATTTTGTAGACTTTGATGCGTTTCACATCTTTGCTTCAGGGAATCCAGTCCCTACCTTGATAGGAGATGTCTATCACTCAGTCCACTACAAGAACGAGAACAGGAGGGGGAAGAACGTCTCATGCTGTGTACCCTTGCTGTACAAATGGCTTGATAGTCATCTGCCCAAGAGGGGTCCTTTTGTCTTGTCAGCAGCCACAGCTGAGTGGCCTGAGCGTCTGATGAGTTTATCTGCAGAGGATATTGACTGGTTCGACAAGGATAGGTTGGGTACTGAGGTGATCTTCAGTTGCAGCGGGTTTCCAAATGTGCCTTTGATAGGTAGGAAGGGCTGTATAAATTACAATCCATCGTTGCTGGTTCGACAGTTCGCGTATGCCTTGAGGACTCCGCCGAAGGATGAAGAGGTACAGGAATCTCTGTACCTCACTGGTATTCTAGAGGGGGATCTGTTGTCCAAGCTTCAGCGCGCGTGGAATGGTATCAGTAAGCAAGGAAAGCCATTGCTGGGAAAAAGCAACAATCAAGCCTACCCTCCGTACGTGACTTGGATCAGAGCCAGGGCCAATGCTATAGGGATGCCGTTTCCCCCTGCCAAGCCAGAAAGCCCTCCAATAATCGAAGAGCCTACTACTGTGCCTATTCAGCAGCATAATCAGGTGTTAGCTGAGCGGGATGAATTGAAGCGGGCAAACGAAGAACTGGAGAAGGAATTAGCTCAGCTCCGAAGTGAAAGGAACGAAGTCGTTCATTCTTTCAAAAGGCAGACAGAGTTGGTGAACCAGCTAGGTACAAACCTGACTAAGCAGATAGCCGAGCGTGAACGCATGAATCGAGACTTCAAAGCTGTCAACGACATACTGGCTACGAAGAAACAGCACTTGGACGAGGCATATCGGAGGATATCCAAGTTCAACCAGCACTAGAAGGCTTCCCTGGCCACCAGGAAGGAGAGGGAGGATAAGTTGATGCTGCAGATCTCCAAGCTGGAAGCCCAGGTGAAGGACAGTGAGAAAAGGTTTGATGAGGAAACCGCCCGCAGATACGCCGCCGAAGGCCAGCTCAACAAAGCTCTCGCTAACCTGAAGGAGCGCAAGCTGATGTTTGAGTCCAAAAAGTGGAAGTTAGAAGATTGCTTCGGCGAAGGAGCATGGGAAAGTTCAGTTGAGGGACTTCAGTATACCATTGTGCAGAGGGAATTGCTCGTCGAAGGGTTGCTCACTCTGTCGGATCATCCAGAGACAAAGGAGTTGTTAGAAGAGTATCGCGCCCGTGGCCGTACTTGACTATTTGTATTCCTTTTGTTTTGATCATTGTTGTACGCTGACCATCACCAGGCTTGTTGGCTGAGGTCACGTTGTTAATTCATCTTGTACTTGCTGATGCTATGTACTGCCTTGATAGGCTTTCTTTATATATGAGATTGTTGTTTCCATGATTGGACTCAGACTTCTTTTTCTTATTATTATCAACACCGGCACTCAGGCACTAGGATCGGGGGAAATCTCCCAAACACACAGACACACGCATGCATTTGCATGAAGCATTTGCATGACGCACATTTTGTTGTTTTTCCTAACCCTTTAGTGTTTACAGGTTTTTCAGGTCCCAGGCTGTCTCCGGTGGTTCCAGGATTGATCAGAGACTAATTCACCGTTATCCGACTAGAGCTAATCAGACCAGGATCATGGATCAAGTGCAAACAGACGTGCAGGAGCTCCGTGAGAGGATGGATCGCTTCATGGAATTCATGCAAGTGGTCGCCAATGGTCAGGACCAGCTCAGGACTTTGGTTCAGCCTTTGATCTCCAGGGTTGATAGCAACGGTATACTCCACGGTGGGACCGTGCCTACTCCTCCACTAGTTGATACTCCGCAGAATGGTGTCCCCGTGGTCGGGGGCAATAGCAGTGCTAATGGCAATGTGATGGCCAATATCGGACTCAATACGACGGGCGTCGGTAATGGAAGTCTAGGAGCTAATGTCAACATCGGGCCGGGAAACGGCAATGCAGGCGTCGGGAATCTGATGGTGCCTCAGCCATGGCTTGAGGATCATCAGGATGATGTGTTCTCTCAAAGAGGTGCTTAAGGGGAGCTGAATGCTGAAGCGCGGCTCAGATTCAAAGCACTTGAAGATAAAATGAGAGATATTGAGAATCAGAATACTTTGGGCGTTGATATGTCCAAGCTGGGATTAATTGCTGACTTCAAGGTACCTCCTAAGTTCAGGGTGCCTGACTTTGAGAAATATAAGGGCACCACTTGCCCTCGTGTCCACCTGAGATCGTACTACAGGAAGATGTCTGCCTATTCCGAAGACGAGAAGTTGCTGATGCACTTCTTCCAGGACAGTCTTTCCGGGCCATCCCTCGAGTGGTACATGGGTCTGGAGCCCACTAGTGTGCGCACATGGAAGGATCTCGCTGAAGCGTTTGTGCACCATTACCAGTACAATAGCGACTTGGCCCCGAACCGAGTCCAGTTGCAGAACCTATCGTAGAGGAATAATGAAGGATTTAAGGAGTACGCCCAGCGGTGGCGTGAGTTGGCAGCCCGGGTTCAGCCGCTGATGGTTAAACGAGAGCTCGTGCAGATGTTTGTGGCTACCCTCCCAGGGGTCTACTATGAAAAGTTAGTCAGCGGTATGTCTGGGACATTCTCAGCTCTCATTATCATGGGCGAGCATGTCGAGAATGGAATCAAGATCGGGAAAATTCAAGGTGAGTCATCCTCAGCTGGAGAGGGTGGAAAGAAACCTTATGCTGGCAAACGATGAGAAGGAGAGACGAGCGCTGTGACCAACGCTCGAAGGAAGGGCAAGGGCCCTCAGCAGCAAATAGCTAGTATAAATATCCCAGCAGCTCCGCAGCAGCAGCCGCAGCAGCAGCAGCAACCGAATCAACAGGGATATAGAAAGTACCAGAATCGGGCATCTTTGGCAAACCGTCACTTCGAGGCACCACCCATGTCGTACGCATAACTCTTGCAGACTTTGCTTCAGCTTCAGTTGGTTCAGAAGAGGACGATGGCTCCCTTGACAGGGGCACCTCCACCAGGGTACGACGCAAATTCCACTTGCGATTTCCACTCAGGGGCACCTGGCCACACAATCGAGAACTGCAAAACCTTTAAGCACAAGGTGCAGGATTTAGTAGATGCCAAGATCATCAACTTCTCTGATAATGTGCCCAATGTCACGAAGAACCCCATGCCGAATCATAGGGGAGGCAGAGTTAACGCCATTATCGAAGAAGAGAGTGCAGATTTGTTGACTGATGTCAGAGACCTAAAGACGCCACTTAGCTTCGTCAAAGCTAAGTTGTTGAAAAGAGGGTTCTTTCCAGGGTGCGGAGAACTATGCATGGACTGTGCTATACATTCTGACGGATGTGAGCAGTTGGCTGAAGGAATTCAAAGTCTGATGACTGAGGGGATTCTGCAGTTTAGCCGGAAGGCTGAGAACGTACCAGGGGAAGTAGTGTTGAAGCAGGCCGATGAAGTCGCCACCATCACCATCCCTCGCCAGCCAATAACCATTTCTGCGCCCAGACCGCCTACAATCACTATCACCAAAGCCGGGCCGATACCCTTCGAGAGTACTAACGCTGTTCCGTGGCATTATGGGGCTGAAGTCTATTGCAACGGACAGAAGTTGGAGCTGGAACCGTATGGGTCGACCGTGGAGAATCTTGCAGGAATCAGTGGTATTACTCGTAGCGGAAGAGTGTTTGCACCGCCAGAGGTCGTGGCAGATAAAGCGATCAGAGCTGATGCGGCCGATAAGGGTAAAAGCAAAGCCGCCGAAGAAGTCCCGTGTGGGGTAGAGAAAGATTTGCTTGTCAAAGATGCCGAGGAGTTTATGCGGTTGATCAAAAAAAGCGACTACAAGATTGTAGACCATCTCCATCAGACGCCCTCGAAGATTTCCATTCTTAACTTGTTGCTGTGTTCTGAAGCACACCGCAACGCGCTGCTAAAGGTATTGAACGCTGCCTACGTACTGCAAGAGATATCGGTGAATCAGCTAGAAGAGGTGGTAGCCCACGTTAACGCTGGCAATGGGCTAGGTTTCACAGACTTAGAGTTGACGCCAAAAGGGAGGAATCACAATAGCGCCCTGCACATCTCGATAGAGTGTAGGGGCACAATCATGTCGCACGTGCTGGTGGACACGGGTTCGTCGCTCAATGTGCTTCCGAAGAAGGCCTTAATGAAGTTGGATACTCGTGGAGTGATCTGCACACCCAGTGATCTGGTGGTGAAGGCGTTCGACGGAACTAAACGCCACGTTTTCAGGGAGGTGACCCTGCCGGTCCAAGTCGGTCCGGAAACGTTCGACACGGTCTTTTATATTATGGATATCATGCCTGCCTAAAGTTGTCTCTTGGGCCGGCCATGGATCCATGCTGCTGGTGCCGTGACCTCCACGTTGCACAAAAAGCTCAAATATGCTGTCGGAGGAAGCATCGTAACCGTGTGTGGCGAGGAGGACATAATGGTGAGCCATTTGTCGTCCTTTAAGTATGTTGAAATGGATGGCGAAATCCATGAAACTCTCTGCCAAGCATTCGAAGCCGTCAAGGTGAAAGAGGTAGCTCCTGTAGTTACAGAAAAGCCAGAGATGAATCTCTCCTCGTTCAAGGAAGCTCGGGCCGTTGTCCAAGCTGGATCTACCCTAGGCTGGGGGCAAATTTTGGAGATACCCAACAAGCAGGATAAGTTTGGGTTGGGATATTCTCCTGGAGCTGAAGCTTCTTCTTCTTCGTCTAGCAGTGCGTCTCGAGGTAAAGGGCCGATCCAATTTACCAGTGGCGGAGTAATTTTCGAAAGCATCAACGCGGCGTCTGAAGACAGCGGGGATAGCGATTGTGATCTCGACTCTTGGATTCAGCCAAGCAAGCCGGGCGAGGGCCTCAACAATTGGACCATCAAGGATATCATCCAGATGACAAGTGAAGAGTAATGATTTACTTTTTCCAATCACTGTACAACCCTATGTCCTACCCGGGGCATAGCGGTTTTATTGTCAGGGCCTTGTTGGATTATGTACATGCATTTTGTTAATAAATCAAAGGCGTTTTCTTTGTATTCAAATATTGTGATCTCTGTTATTCCTGTTTTATGTTTGTTTTGAAAAACAGTAAAATGGCAATGGGGTTTGTGATAACCTGCATATTCTTGTTTTAAACTTAACCCTTGTTATTGCAGGATCCACATAACAGATGACATCGACTCTGGACCTTCTACGACTCACTTCGACTTCGATTGCCCGATCTATCAAGCCGAAGAAGAGATTGATGAAGATGAAGACCTTCCTGAAGAGTTGGCCCGCTTGTTGAAACAAGAGGAAAAGGTTATTCTGCCTCATGAGGAGGAGATCGAAATCATGAACCTGGGTTCTGAAGAGCTCGTCAGAAACGTCAGGGTAGGGGCTGCGCTGCAGAGTGATATCAAGCAGAGATTGGTCGAGATGCTAAGAGAGTATAGTGACGTCTTTGCTTGGTCATACGAAGACATGCCCGGACTTGACACGGACATCGTGGTCCACCACTTGCCGCTGCGAGAAGACTGCCCTCCCGTCAAGCAGAAGCTTAGGAGGACGAGACCGAACATGGCCGTTAAGATCAAAGAAAAAGTGCAGAAACAGCTTGATGCTGGCTTCTTAGCGGTCACCACTTACCCTCCGTGGGTCACTAACATAGTGCCTGTACCGAAGAAGGACGGTAAGGTACGCATGTGCGTCGATTATCGGGATTTGAATAGGGCGAGCCCTAAAGATGATTTCCCGTTGCCTCATATCGATGTGTTGGTCGACAACACAGCCCAGTTCTCCGTGTTTTCGTTCATGGATGGCTTCTCCAGTTACAACCAGATCAAGATGGCGCCGGAGGACATGGAGAAAACGACGTTTATCACCCCCTGGGGAACATTTTTCTATAAGGTAATGCCCTTCGGTCTGAAGAACGCAGGGGCCACTTACCAACGAGCAATGGTAACTTTGTTTCATGACATGATTCATCATGAGATTGAGGTCTATGTTGATAACATGATTGCGAAGTCCCAAACGGAGGAAGAGCATCTGGTCAACTTATTGAAGCTGTTTGAGAGGCTTAGGAAGTTCAAGTTGAGGCTGAATCCTAACAAATGTACTTTCGGAGTGCGGTCTGGAAAGTTACTGGGGTTTATCGTGAGTGAACGAGGCATCGAGGTTGATCCTGCGAAGATTAAAGCCATTCAAGAAATGCCAGCGCCGAAAACAGAAAAAGAAGTTCATGGTTTCTTGGGCAGAATAAACTACATTGCAAGGTTTACTCTCAGCTCACGGCCACGTGTGAACCGATGTTCAAGCTTTTAAAGAAAGATCAGGCGATTACTTGGAATGAGGATTGCCATAAGGCATTCGACAAGATAAAGCAGTATCTTCAAGAACCTCCAATCTTGATACCCCCAGTGGCTGGACGGCCATTAATCATGTACTTGACAATTCTTGAGAATAGTATGGGGTGTGTTCTCGGTCAGCACGACGAGACGGGCAGAAAGGAGCATTTCATTTACTACTTGAGTAAAAAGTTCGCAGACTGTGAATCTCGATACTCGACGCTGGAGAAAACGTGTTGTGCACTAGCTTGGGCTGCCAAACGTTTACGACAGTACATGCTCAATCACACCACCATGCTAATTTCGAAGATGGATCCGATCAAGTACGTCTTCGAGAAGCAGGCTCTTTCGGGCAGGATTTCCAGATGGCAAATGGTGTTAATGGAATATGATATTCAGTACGTGTCCCAGAAGGCCTTCAAGGGAAGCGTATTGTCTGATTACCTTGCCGAGCAGCCGATCGAGGACTACCAGCCGATGAAATTTGAATTCCCTGATGAGGATATTATGTTTCTCAAAGCGAAGGATTGCGATGAGCCGTTGCCCAACGAGGGGCCAGATAGGAAATCCCAGTGGAAACTGATATTCGATGGGGCGGTTAATTCCTATGGAAGTGGCATCGGGGCTATCATTACGACTCCCCACGGATCCCACATCCCGTTTACTGCGAGACTGACGTTTCCAGTCACCAATAATGAGGCAGAGTACGAAGCATGCATCATGGGTCTAGAAGAGGCAATTGATTTGAGAATCAAGAACCTAGACGTATATGGTGACTCAGCGCTTGTGATCAACCAGATTAAAGGGGAGTGGGAGACTCGCCAATCGAATTTGGTACCGTACATGAACTATGCCAGAAGGCTGCTTCCGTTCTTTGATCGAGTGGAGCTCCATCATGTGCCCATAGCGGAAAATCAGATGGCTGATGCCTTAGCCACGTTGGCTTCGATGTATAAAGTCAATTTTTGGAATGAGGCTCCAAGAATTGTACTATCTCGTCTTGATAGACCTGTGTTCGTCTTTGCAATCGAGGAAGCCGCCGACGGCAAGCCATGGTTTCATGACATCCAGACTTTCCTTATGACTAAGGAGTATCCTGCGGGTGCGTCAACCCAGGATAAGAAGACTCTGAGGAGGCTATCTGGAAACTTTTACCTCGATCCTGATGGAGTGTTGTATAAGAGAAACCACAATCTCGTGCTACTCAGATGTGTAGATGAGAAAGAGGCGAGTATGCTCATGGAAGAAGTCCATGAAGGCACATTTGGTATGCACGCCGGCGGGCATGCCATGACGAGGAAGATCCTGAGAGCATGATATTACTGGCTGACGATGGAGTCGGATTGCTTCAGATTCGCGAAGAGATGTCATAAGTGCTAGATTTATGCTGATAAAGTTCATGTGTCTCCGTGCCCGTTGAATGTCATGTCCTCTCTGTGGCCGTTCTCCATGTGGGGCATCGACATGATAGGCAAGATCGAGCCCACTGCATCTAACGGTCATCGCTTCATTCTAGTAGCTATCGATTACTTCACCAAGTGGGTGGAGGCAGCCTCATATGCTAACGTGACGAAGTAGGTGGTGGCTAAATTTATAAAGAGGGGCATCATCTGTCATTACGGAATTCCCGAGCGGATCATTACTGATAATGGTTCGAACCTGAATAACAAGATGATGAAGGAGCAGTGCCAGAGTTTCAAGATTGAACACCACAACTCATCTCCTTACCGGCCGAAGATGAATGGCGCCGTTGAAGCGACCAACAAGAACATAAAGAAGATTGTTCAGAAGATGGTTGTGACCTACAAAGATTGGCACGAGATGCTGCCATTTGCACTGCACGGTTATCGTACGACGGTACGTACTTCAACCGGGGCAACTCCTTTCTCCTTAGTGTACGGTATGGAAGCTGTCCTACCGTTAGAAGTGGAGATCCCTTCTTTGCGAGTTTTGGTTGATGTGAAACTCGACGAGGCAGAATGGATTACGAACCGACTGAACCAACTCAGCCTGATGGACGAGAAGAGGTTAGCGTCGATTGCGTTTGGTCGTCTGTACCAAAGCCGAATGAAGAAAGCTTATGATAAGAAGGTGCGTCCTAGAAGCTTTCAGACGGGTGATCTCGTCCTGAAGAAGATTCTTCCTCCACACTCCGATCACCGGGGCAAGTGGACTCCCAATTACGAAGGTCCGTACGTCGTCAGCAAGGTCTTCTCGGGAGGAGCTTTGTTGTTATCCACGATGGATGGTGAAGATTTTGCATCCCCGGTGAACGCGGACGCAGTTAAAAAATACTTTGCTTGAAAGTGACCCGCTGGACAAAAAAAGAGAGTCCAGGCAAAAAAGGGGCATCCTGGCGAACCAAAAACAGAATAAAAAGGTTCGGGAAAAAATTAGGGATATAAATTGAAAAAATGTACACCCGCGAAGTCGAAAACCTACACTGGGCGGCTTCGGCAAAAAAGGGTATCCCGGTGAACTGAAAACCCGCAAAGGGCGGTTCACTCAAAAGTTAGGGATTTGAAAAAAGCAAATGACTACGTTCCGCGTGTGGACTTTCTTTGTTTAGTGGTTTGGAAGACCTGAGGGCCGTTTATCTGAATCAATCTCTTCCGAAACTGAAGTGTCGGAGAAGTATCAAAGTCGAGTGGGTCATAGAGGGATCAACTCATGGTGTTCGTCTACACCTCGTTGCCGACATTTGTATATACTGATGTATATTTATGTTTTATTTTTGCGCGGCTTCCTCATTCCAGGAGCTTGCCTCTGTTGTAAAACATTTTTACCCATTCAGGGGTTCGCTATCAATAAAATATATACTATTCAGAAATTCCGTTGGTCTGTATAGCATTTATCTGTTTTGTTTGCGAAAGAGAACGCCGATGTTTTTGATAAAATGCGCATACATAAACTTACTGGCCTAGGCCACTGATTGTTGAAACAATTAATTACTTGAATATTGTCACGAGATAATAACCTCGATAGGTCCCTTTGAGAAGGGTATCTTGTCTGTTTGTTTGTGTTGTTACAGGTATAACATATCCCAGACAGTGCGCCGTGCGCATCCCGAAGCAGGATGATTCCTCCTTCTCCAACAGAGTTCAGCAGCCTCTCCCCGCAGAGTCTGAACGCGAGACCGTGAGCATTGATATGTCTCCCCAGGCAGAGATGATTCTCTCCCCAAGCAGATGCATCCTGAAGGAGCGGCATCCCCTCAGCTAAGTCAGGCGCCGAAGCATGATTTCTCCCCCCAGCACCGGGTCACAAGTGCAGGTTTCGTAGGAAACTATTCGTACGCCGAAGTATGCAGCATCTGATGGTGCCAGACTGAAGTCTCCAGCGGAATTGAAATTCCCCACCAGAGTCCTACTCTCCCTTGAAGTTGGATGATTCCTTCTTCTCCAGCGGAATTGAAATTCCCCACCAGAGTCGTACTCTCCAGCGAAGCAGAATGATTTCTCCTTCCTCAGCCGAGTTTGCAGATCCCCAAGAGAGTCGAATCCTTGGAAGCTGCTCAAGCCATGATTGGTTTTCCCCAGTGGAGTGTTGATCAACTGAAGTTGTGTCCCCACAGAGTCCTATCTCCAGAGAAGTAGCCGAGAAGGCCACGCAGTCTATTCCCGCGATTGACATCGCTTTCCCCCGCAGCAGTCAACTGAAGTTGTGTCCCCTGCGGAGTCCAATTGATATTGGCAGGACCATGTTCTCCTCAGCAGGATGATTCCTCTATCTGAGTAGTTCTTTCTCCTCGACAGGAGGTTTCCTCTTCAGCATTCATGTTGCTGACGGGATCGCATCATGTGCATGATTGCATAACATTTATCATAAACGCATAGCATTTCCACCGTGTGGAGCATTGCAGGTGTTCCGCCGCAGAATTGATTGCTCAGGATGATTCCTGACATTCCCCCCAACAAAGTCGCTTGCTCAAGATGATTCTTGAGGTCTCCAGCGAAGTCTTCGGTTCAAGATGATTCTTGAATTCCTCAGCAGGGCCGTTTTCTTAAGATGATTCTTGAGTACCCAGTGCAGTCTCCAGAGTTGGTTGCTCAAGTTGATGCTTCGAGTCCCCAGTAAAGGTTGCCCAAGATGATTCCTGAAATCCCAACAGAGTGTTCGCTCAATATGATTCCTGAAATCTCCAGAATGGTTACCGGTGCAAGATGATTCTTGAAGGTCCCCAACGGAGTTATTTGTCCAAGATGATTCTTGAAGTCCTCAGCAGAGTTGAGTCATCCAGAACGATTTCTGGATCCCCGAAGCGGAGTTACTTGATAGTTCTCCAGATTCCCCAGCGGCGAAGCGTCATCCCCATCAGGTTTCTAATGGCGAAGTTGAAATCTCCGTTGAAGACCCCATGATTGAAGTCCGACCGTGTTAATGAAGCAGTTCTCTCAGCTGATGCAGAGTGCCTGATGGCAGAGGTTTAGATATTCCCAGTTGGCTCATGATTGACCAAGAATTCTATTCCCGACTTGCTGACAAAGTCCGGCTGATGCCCGACGAGGTCTTTGGAATGCCTGATGGCGTGATCAACCTGATGTTTGAAGTCCGGCTGATGCCCGACAAGTTTCTTTGGAATGCCTGATGGCGTGATCAACCTGATGGTTGAAGTCCGGCTGATGCCCGACAAGTTTCTTTGGAATGCCTGATGGCATGATCAACTTGATGGTTGAAGTCCGGCTGATGCCCGACAGTGTTCTTTGAATGCCCGATGGCATGATCGACTATGTATTACTGGTTACCGTGTGACCAATTCCCCAATGGAGTTTCTTCACCCTGACGGCCAGGTCAGACGATGTTGAGAGTTGACAGCGAAGTCAGATTATGTTGAGTACTTGACGGCGATGTCGGGTGTTTCTCAGAGTTATAATTGGTTGACGGCGATGTCAGATTCTTTGTTTCTGGTGGCGATGTCAGGTGATTTAGTTCTCCAGCGGTGATGTTGGGTGGTTGTTTCTGACGGTGATGTCAGATTCTTCAGTTCTCCAGCGGCAATGTTGGACGTTTGGTTGACGGCGATGTCAGATTCTTTGTTCTCCAGCGGCGATGTTGGGTGCTTTGGTTGTCCGACGGCGATGTCAGGTGATTGAGTTCTCCAGCGGCGATGTTGGATGTTTGTTTCTGGCGGCGATGTCAGTTGATTTAGTTTTCCAGCGGCGATGTTGGGTGTTTCAGGTGTCTGATAACAATGTCAGAGGAATTTAATGTGGATGACTGACGACAAGGTTCAGATCAGTATGTCTCCAGCCAGTTGTCGTGCAGCTATTATTCCAGTTTTCGAAGATTCGTTCCCTCCAGAGTACCGTGTGCGTGTGTAGTTGGCAAATTTCCGGGTTTATCGGTATTCCACCGTCTCGCACCTTGATTGGCTGAGAGCCGTTCGCTCCTCACCCAGTCAGGTTCAAGCCGTTTGAATAGGGGCAGTTGTTGCACCCCAAAATTTGACCAACATTTATTTACCCATCAAGAGTTGTATGAGACTTTGAAGCTAGCCAAGAAGGTTATTCAAATGTTCAAAGTGATTAAGGGTTGATACCTTTGTCAGAGAACTCTAGAGATCCTTAGAGAGATTGGTTGAAACCAAGGTTGTGTGTCTCATAACTTGAGAGTTGTGGGAGCCCCTCAGATGATTCTGAGACTATGAGGATGGACTTGAAGCTTTGAGAAAGCTTATGAGATGTCTTGAAAGCCATCATGAAGCCTAGAGACGTCATTATACAAGAATTCAGAAGATTCAGCCATGAGTGGTGGAATTAGGGTTTGACTGAGTCAACCCTAGGTCAGCTGATGATTTGGAGAGGGTTGAGACCTAATCCAAGAGCCATGTGATCATGGAATGATGCATTGAGATGCTATAAGGATTATTTCTAGACCAACTCATCATGATTGAGGAGTTTGAGAAGTTTTAAGCTAGGGTTTCTAAGGCTCGACAGTGTAAAATCCCCTAGATTGATCCCTATCTTCAAGGCAGTTTAGCTCAAGGTGTGATTGTAATCTCATCTTCCCCACAACATGAATGTTGTAGAGCTTGTTCTTAGCTTTAATTTGAGTACTATAAGTCCTTGATAGGATTTGTAGAGCTCAAGTTATGGCTTTGACAAATTACAGGTCATCTGAGGTATGTGAATTTGGGTCCTGTGAATTTGGGTCCTTGAAAGTCACCCAACTTGCATCCAACTTTTGCCCTAGTAGGATGATTCCTATGGATTCTTGGTCAACATGAATGTTGTATATAAGAGCCATGTGATCATGGAATGATGCATTGAGATGCTATAAGGATGATTCCTAGACCAACTCATCATGATTGAGGAGTTTGAGAAGTTTCAAGCTAGGGTTTCTAAGGCTCGACAGTGTAAAATCCCCTAGTTTGATCCCTATCTTCAAGGCTTAAGATGTGATTGTCATATCATCTTCCCCACAACATGAATGTTGTAGAGATTGTTCTTAGCTTTAATTTAAGTACTAGAAGTCCTTGATAGGATTTGTAGAGCTCAAGTTATGACTTTGACAAATTACAGGTCATCTGAGGTATGTGAATCTGGGTCCTTGAAAGTCACCCAACTTGCATCCAACTTTTGCCCTAGTAGGATGATTCCTATGGATTATTTGTCAACATGAATGTTGTATAGCATATTCTTAGCTTTCTAGAGAGTACTAGAAGTCCTTGATAGGATTTGTAGAACTCAACTTATGGCTTTGACAAGTCAAGGGCATTTTGGTCATTTGGAGGTTATAGGTCATTTCAAACATAAGGCCATATCTCCTATTTCCAAGCTTCAAATGGAAAAATCTTCAACATCAAACTTGCTTATAATGATGTTTTAAGGCTATTAGGGAGGTCATGAGATGTTGAAAAGGCTTGTATCAAAAAGTGATAAAAATGGCCTAAAATGGAGGCATAAGTTAATTAAGGTGAAATTGAAAATTGGAAATCACAAGCTAGAAATCCAAACCATGTCATATAATAGGTAATTTTGACTCCAAAGGACATTCTAAGAACAATGGTTCAGCCACAATTTTGATTTAAGGCTTAGATCATAGGGCTGTTTTGGAAATGGCTTACTTGCATATTAAGGTACCAAAGCAAAACTCAACAAAACTCAATAAGCAAGTTGGTTATGCATTGTAACACATCAGAAATATCATATGGGGAGAATTTCAAGTCAGAATCAAAGGTTACAAGAGGCTTGGCATGAGATAGCATATGGTGAGAAGTGAAATCAAAATGTCATGACATGAGAAGTTCAAATACTCATTGGATGGTCCTAGATGGTTCTAGATGATTCTAAACCACTCTATATAACATATGTAACTTGCTCAGATGCAAGGTTGGTGATAATTGGTGCAGAGAAGAGAGAGTGAGATCAAGAATCTTCCATTGCAAGTCAAGTTTCAATTTCACATTCTTCTTCATTTCCATTCCTTTTTTCCATTCAAACACTTTCCATAGATCATAGTGAAGCTGTGCAGATCAAATTGAGGGCAATTCCATTGATGAATCGTGCATGAGCTTTTGGATTTTCACCTCTGCAATTCAAGATCGGTTTCCAAGAATCAAGCTGTTTCAACCATTCTTTTTGCATACAGAAGCAAGAATACTACTCAGTGAAGGAATTGGGAAAGATTGAAGCATTGATTTGAGGGATTTCTTCATCTGTTCACTCGATTTTACCAGGTTTGCAACTTTCTTCGTGCACCTTAATTTATGCATGATTGATTAGATTTGATAGGTTAGAATGGTTAGAAATCACTAGGAGATCATTTCTGGAAAGTTTGAAGAGAATTGGTGATGGTTTTGTTGTTGACAAGATTTCTGTTTGGACCAAGAACTCCTTGAATCTTGAGTAATAATCTTAGTTCTTTAGTGAAGGTTGATCAGTGATAGGAGGTGAACATTTTAGTGTAAGCAATTTCAAGAATCTTGAGTTTTGATGTTCAAGCATAATTTGAAGTTTGATTCGTGTTTTAAGTTTGAGTGAGATTCAATGGAATTTGAGATCATGGTTAGATTCAGTGTTGAAAATCAAGTGGATTAGGGTCTTGAATTTTAATTATTGATGAAGTTTTGAGGAGATACGAGTTGAAAGGATGAAGCTGCTAGTGTTAAGCTTCCATGGATTTCCCTCCAAGTTCAGAGTTCAAATGAAGGTGATGAAGTGTACACCCTTGGATCATACGAGACTTGTTGACCAGAGCAATATCCCACGGTCGTGATTCAATTTCATGTTTGTGAAGGGGGAGATTCTGATACCCAAAACGAACCGTTTCATTAAATAATAGATAGTGGGCTTAAGTTTGAAGTTTCTAATCCCACCCCCAATCGAGGCCCATTAGATTTTGAACTGAAAACCATTTCTATTTGCACCTTGGATTTTCCATTTTCTTCATGATTTATTAATGAATTTCTGATGATGAATTGGGCCCAGCGCGCTTACTTTTTGTACCCCCCATACTGGGCCCAAGCGCGTATTGAACTATGTTTGGTTACTTCCTGCACCCCAGTTTCATATTTTCATTTTATTTTTCTTCCATTTTATTTCAATCTTGGAAAAATCATATCAATTTGAAAATTAAAGATTTTTTAATGGGAATTTTTGCTACCATTTCATATTCATGTCTAGAAAATTATCAAATAAAAATATTTTCCTTTCATGCATTTTTAGCATTTTTTGTGTATTTTCTACTTTTATTGCATTTTATTTCTTTTATGTTGATCCATGAATTTGTAGAATTTTGTTTAGGTAGTTCCCTTAATATTTTTAGGCCATTCTTTTTAGTATTGTTAGATATATGCTTTAGCTTCCCCCTGGATTTATTCCGTAATTTTGTGATGAATTTTAGGATAGTTTTGATTAGATGACATTTGATTGTGTAGAAGTAGGTTAATCCTTAACATAGGTCCACAATAACCTTAGATTTGTGGGTTTTTAGGACAAATTAGACTATGGGACATATAAGGGTATTAAGGGTAGGTATATAGTATCCCTTAGAAATTATATTAGGTTTTAATATAGTAGTATACTATTTTTAGATGATTTTTGTAGTTGATGATTGTTTGTGTTGCCCTTGTGGGCTTGTATTTTTGTTTGCTTTGCTATGTGGGCTTGGAGAGCTTGGTATTGTTCTGAGGAGCACTGAAGAGCATAGTAGAAGGCTTGAAGATGGATTGAGGAGCTTGAGAGCTTGATCTTATTTGTTTTCTTGTTTGTTTTTAGGGTTAGGGATTAGGAAGAGTTTAGACTCAGATAACTTCTTTCTTAAACATGGATGGTATCTTTCACCTCCATCCCTCCCTATGATTCAAAGTCCTTCCCTGGTATACACCTCTCTCCTTTGGAGGGATAAGTGATTGCACCTAGGGAGTAGAAATTTTGAGGGAACCATTCCTTTGATGTTGAACCCTTATAGGTCACCTTTGGTGGTCAATAAGCAGTTCAATATCCCCCGCTTATCCAGTAAGTGATTTCCTCTGGTTTGATTATCTTGAGAGATGCAGAGCTTGAGTGTGAAGATGAAGACTCCATTGAAGAGTGTTGAAGAGGATGAATCCTTGAGTATTGCCATTCCAGCTGAAGCTTGAAGAGCAACAAGAGCCAAGTTGATACTTGTGATTAGGTGAAGCCTGAAGGTGGAGCTGATCAAGAAGCTGAAGCTTAAAAGAGAAGATAAGTTGAAACTTATGTTGAAGGGTTGAAACCTGGAAAAGCAAATTGATATTGGTCAAGAGTGATTAAAGTCTGAGGGCTGAATTGCTATTGGAAGAGCTGAAGCTTGAGGTTGAGAAGGGAGTTGATCTGTTTTCTCATCTTTTTCTTTTGCTGTATTGATGTGTTTTGTTTGACTTGTTTGATGCATTAAAATAAGTCCATGGCTAGAATAAGTAGAATCTAGGAGCATGATTGCACTAGAGGTTGAGTTGCTCCCTCTGCTTGTATTTTTACTGTGTGGCTTTGCTTGCGAGTATTCGTTAGAGCCCAGCTCCCTTGCCCATGTGGTTTTTGTTTGCCTGATGGCATTTCATTTCTTCTGTGTGATTGCAGTTTACTGTTATTGCTTGATAGCATGCTTTATCTTTCAGTATGATTACTGTTATCCATTCTGGCTTGAGGTTGAGATGAGCTTGTGGAGGCTGAAGCCCCACACACATTTCCTCCCTCACTTGCATTGCATGCATTTTACTGTTAAGCTGATGCTTTGTCTGTTTTGGTGTATCATTGACATGATACCTTAGGACTCTCATTTCCTTTGATAAGGAATTGATGATAGAATTTTAGGTTGAAACCTATGCATGACAACTTCTAGGAGTTCCCTGTTCAAACCTCAACCATAGGATGAATCCATGGCATGACAACAGTAGGACTTGATAGTCTCCCTCCTAGTTGGGCCTGTTCTCTTCTCATCTCAAACCGTTTAAGATACAGTAATCATGAATGATTTCTTTCGTACGTTACAAGCCTTAAGCTATCTGAGAAAGGATTGTGGGAGAGTTTCTTTTCCACAGTCTGGATGTTTAGTATGGTACCCTTTGGGTGACATGCGACACATTCACTCTCAGGTCATAGTCTCTAGTGCGGTTGAAATCGCAAACATAATAAAAAACACTTCTTTCGTAAAAGACAGGAAATAAACCGTAGTTTCCCGAACTACGTGAGCTCTGATCTCTCATACCTGTTGAGAGTACGTAGGCACAAGATGGCGATGTCTTGGCGAGCTACCTTCCCCCATAACCCGTCGTAGGTCGAACTACGTTGACTCTGATTTCTCGTTCTCTGATGAGAATACGTAGGCATAAAGTGCGACGCTTTGCCGAGTCATTTTTCTTTTCATTTAAGCCAGCCTTGATAGGTAGATAGAATAAAACCAACCCGTCCAAGTAAACACAACAAGCGAGGATCCCGTCGAGTACGACGGACGTGAGGGGTGCTAATACCTTCTCCTTGCGTAACCGACTCCCGAATCCAGACAATGGTTGCGACGACCTTGTCTTACCCTTTTTCGTCAGGTTTCTCTGATCGTTTCCTTTCCTGCTCTGAGGGATAAATAACAAAAGGTGGCGACTCTTCTGTTGTGCCGGCACCTTATTTTTGCGCAAGCGACAGGCACAATCTGACATTAATGACTATGACAGACCCTCCACCAAAAGGATGACGGAGCGAAACTCACACCGGTCACTACCATCAAAAGGATGAGAGGACAAACACTATCGCAAAATCTGAGATTAATGACTATGACAGACCCCCCATCAAAAGGATGACGGAGTGACACTCACACTGGCCACTACCACCAAAACAATGATAGGACAAACAATATCGCACAATCTGACATTTATGACTATGATAAACCCCCCACCAAAAGGATGACAGAGTGAAACTCAAACCGGCCACTGCCACCAAAAGGATGATAGGATAAACACTAACGCACAATCTGACATTAATGACTATGACTGACCCCCCACCAAAAGGAGGACAGAGTGAAACTCACACCGGCCACTACCACCTAAAGAATGATAGGACAAACACTATCGTACAATCTGACATTAATGACTATGACAGACCCCCCCCCCCCCCCAAAAGGATGACGTAGCGAAACTCACACCGGCCGTTACCATCTAAAGGATGATTGGATAACAACTATCGCACAATCTGACATTAATGACTATGACAGACCCCTCACCAAAAGGATGACGGAGCGAAACCCACGCCGGCCACTACCACCAAAAGGATGACAGGACAAACTCTATCGCACAATCTGACATTAATGACTATGACAGACCCCCAACCAAAAGTATGACGGAGCGAAATTCACATCGGCCACTACCACCAAAAGGATGTTAGGACAAACACTATCGCACAATCTGACATTAATGACTATGACAGACCACCCACCAAAAGGATGACATATCAAAACTCACACCGGCCACTACCACCAAAAGGATGATAGGACAAACACTATCGCACAATCTGACATTAATGGTTATGACATACCGCCCACCCCCCCCCCCCACACCAAAAGGATGACGGAGCGAAACTCACACCGGCCACTACCACCAAAAGGATGATAGGACAAACACTATCGCACAATCTGGCATTAATGACTATGACAAACCTTCCACCATAAGGATGACGGAGGAAACTCACAACGGCCACTACCACCAAAGGATGATAGGACAAACACTATCGCACAATCTGACATTAATGACTATGACAAACCCTCCACCAAAAGGATGAAGGAACGAAATTAACACCGGCCACTACCACCAAAAGGATGAGAGGACAAACACTATCGCAAAATCTGACATTAATGATAATAACAGTCCCCCCACCAAAAGGATGACGGAGCGAAACTCACACCGGCCACTACAACCAAAAGGATGATTGGACAAACACTATCGCACAATCTGACATTAATGACTATGACAGACCCCCCACCAAAAGGATGACAGAGCGAAACTCACACCTGCCACTACCACCAAAAGGTTGATAGGATAAACACTAGCGCACAATCTGACATTAATGACTATGACAGACCCCCCACCAAAAGGATGACGGAGCGAAACTCACACCGGCCACTTCCACCAAAACGATTATAGGACAAATACTATCGCACAATCTGATTTTAATGACTATGACAGACCCCCCCACCAAAAGGATGATCGAGCGAAACTCAGATCAGCCACTATCACCAAAAGGATGATCGGACAAACACTATCGCAAAATCTAACATTAATGAATATGACAACCCCCCACCAAAAGGATCACGAAGCGAAACTCACACCGACCACCACCACCTAAAGGATGATAGGACAAACACTATCGCGAAATCTGACATTAATGACTATGACATTCCCCTCACCAAAAGGATGACGGAGCGAAACTCAGACCGGCCACTACAAACAAAAGGATGATAGGACAAACACTATCGCACAACATGACATTAATGACTATGACAGACGCCCACCAAAAGGATGACGGAGCGAAACTCACACCGGCCACTACCACATAATAGATACTAGGACAAACACTATCGCAAAATCTGACATTAATGATTATGACAAACCCTCCACCAAAAGGATGATAGAGCGAAACTCAAACCGGCCACTACCACCAAAAGGATGAGAGGACAAACCCTATCGCACAATCTGACGTTAATGATTATGACAGACCCCCCACCAAAAGGATGATGGAGCGACACTCACACCTGCCACTACCACCAAAACCATGATAAGAGAAACAATATCGCATAATCTGACATTAATGACTATGACAGACCCCCCACTAAAAGGATGACAGAGAGAAACTCACACCGGCCACTACCACCAAAAGGATGATTTGACAAACTATCACACAATCTGACAATAATGACTATGACAGACCCCCCCCCCCCCAAAAGGATGACGTAGCGAAACTCACACCGGCCGTTACCATCTAAAGGATGATTGGACAACAACTATCGCACAATCTGACATTAATGACTATGACAGACCCCTCACCAAAAGGATGACGGAGCGAAACCCACGCCGGCCACTACCACCAAAAGGATGACAGGACAAACTCTATCGCACAATCTGACATTAATGACTATGACAGACCCCCCACCAAAAGTATGACGGAGCGAAATTCACATCGGCCACTACCACCAAAAGGATGTTAGGACAAACACTATCGCACAATCTGACATTAATGACTATGGCAGACCATCCACCAAAAGGATGACATAGCAAAACTCACACCGGCCACTACCACCAAAAGGATGATAGGACAAACACTATCGCACAATCTGACATTAATGGTTATGACATACCGCCAACCCCCCCCCCCCCCCCCACACCAAAAGGATGACGGAGCGAAACTCACACCGGCCACTACCACCAAAAGGATGATAGGACAAACACTATCGCACAATCTGGCATTAATGACTATGACAAACCTTCCACCATAAGGATGACAGAGGAAACTCACAACAGCCACTACCACCAAAAGGATGATAGGACAAACACTATCGCACAATCTGACATTAATGACTATGACAAACCCTCCACCAAAAGGATGAAGGAACGAAATTAACACCGGCCACTACCACCAAAAGGATGAGAGGACAAACACTATCGCAAAATATGACATTAATGATAATAACAGTCCCCCCACCAAAAGGATGACGGAGCGAAACTCACACCGGCCACTACAACCAAAAGGATGATTGGACAAACACTATCCCACAATCTGACATTAATGACTATGACAGACCCCCCACCAAAAGGATGACAGAGCGAAACTCACACCTGCCACTACCACCAAAAGGTTGATAGGATAAACACTAGCGCACAATCTGACATTAATGACTATGACAGACCCCCCACTAAAAGGATGACGGAGCGAAACTCACACCGGCCACTTCCACCAAAACGATTATAGGACAAATACTATCGCACAATCTGATTTTAATGACTATGACAGACCCCCCACCAAAAGGATGATCGAGCGAAACTCAGATCAGCCACTATCACCAAAAGGATGATCGGACAAACACTATCGCAAAATCTAACATTAATGAATATGACAACCCCCCACCAAAAGGATCACGGAGCGAAACTCACACCGGCCACCACCACCTAAAGGATGATAGGACAAACACTATCGCGAAATCTGACATTAATGACTATGACATTCCCCCCACCAAAAGGATGACGGAGCGAAACTCAGACCGACCACTACAAACAAAAGGATGATAGGACAAACACTATCGCACAACATGACATTAATGACTATGACAGACGCCCACCAAAAGGATGACGGAGCGAAACTCACACCGGCCACTACCACACAATAGATACTAGGACAAACACTATCGCAAAATCTGACATTAATGATTATGACAAACCCTCCACCAAAAGGATGATAGAGCGAAACTCAAACCGGCCACTACCACCAAAAGGATGAGAGGACAAACCCTATCGCACAATCTGACATTAATGACTTTGACAGACCCCCCACCAAAAGGATGATGGAGCGACACTCACACCGGCCACTACCACCAAAACCATGATAAGAGAAACACTATCGCATAATCTGACATTAATGACTATGACAGACCCCCCACTAAAAGGATGACAGAGAGAAACTCACACCGGCCACTACCACCAAAAGGATGATTTGACAAACACTATCAGACAATCTGACAATAATGACTATGACAGACCCCCCACCAAAAGGATTACAGAGCAAAACTCACACCGGCCACTACCACCAAAAAGATGATAGGACAAACACTATTGCACAATCTGATTTTAATGACTGTGACAGACTCCCCACCAAAAGGATGACGTAGCAAAACTCACACCGGCCACTACCACCAAAAGGATGATAGGACAAACACTGTCGCACAATCTGACATTAATGAATATGACAGACCCTCCACAAAAAGGATGATGAAGCGAAACCCATGCCGGTCACTACCACCGAAAGGGTTATAGGGCAAATACTGTCGCACAATCTGACAGTAATGACCTATGACAGTCCCCCCACCAAAAGGATGACGGAGCAAAACTCACACCGGCCATTACAACCAAGAGGATGATAGGACAAACACTACCGCATAATCTGATATTAATAACTATGACAGACCCCCACTAAAAGGATGACGAAGCGAAACTCACACCAGCCACTACCATACAAAGGATGATAGGACAAACACTATCACACATTCTGACATTAATGACTATGACAGACCCCCCACCAAAAGGATGACAGAGGGAAACTCACACCGGCCACTACAACGGAAACGATGATAGGACAAACACTATCGCACAATCTGATTTTAATGACTATGACAGACCCCTCACCAAAAGCATGATCGAGCGAAACTCACACCGGCCACTACCACCAAAAGGATGATAGGACAAACACTATCACAGAATCAGACATTAATGAATATGACAAACCCCCCACCAAAAGGAAGACGGAGCGAAACTCACACCGGCCACCACAACCTAAAGGATGATAGGACAAACACTATCGTACAATATGACATTAATGACTATGACAGTCCCCCCACCAAAAGAATGACGGAGCGAAACTCACACCGGCCACTACAACCAAAAGGATGATAGGACAAACACTATCACACAATCTGACATTAATGACTATGACAGACCCCCCACCAAAAGGATGACGGAGTGAAACTCACACCCGCCACTACCACCAAAAGGATGATAGGACAAACACTATCGCACAATCTGACATTAATGGTTTTGACATACCGCCCACCCCCCACACCAAAAGGATGACGGAGCGAAACTCACACCGGCCACTACCACCAAAAGGATGATAGGACAAACACTATCGCACAATCTGGCATTAATGACTATGACAGACCTTCCACCATAAGGATGACGGAGGAAACTCACAACGGCCACTACCACCAAAAGGATGATAGGACAAACACTATCACACAATCTGACATTAATGACTATGACAAACCCTCCACCAAAAGGATGAAGGAACGAAATTAACACCGGCCACTACCACCAAAAGGATGAGAGGACAAACACTATCGCAAAATCTGACATTAATGATAATAACAGTCCCCCCACCAAAAGGATGACGGAGCGAAACTCACACCGACAACTACAACCAAAAGGATGATTGGACAAACACTATCGCACAATCTGACATTAATGACTATGACAGACCCCCCACCAAAAGGATGACAGAGCGAAACTCACACCTGCCACTACCACCAAAAGGTTGATAGGATAAACACTAGCGCACAATCTGAAATTAATGACTATGACAGACCCCCCACCAAAAGGATGACGGAGCGAAACTCACACCGGCCACTTCCACCAAAACGATTATAGGACAAATACTATCGCACAATCTGATTTTAATGACTATGACAGACCCCCCACCAAAAGGATGATCGAGCGAAACTCAGATCAGCCACTATCACCAAAAGGATGATCGGACAAACACTATCGCAAAATCTAACATTAATGAATATGACAACCCCCCACCAAAAGGATCACGGAGCGAAACTCACACCGGCCACCACCACCTAAAGGATGATAGGACAAACACTATCGCAAAATCTGACATTAATGACTATGACATTCCCCCTACCAAAAGGATGACGGAGCGAAACTCAGACCGGCCACTACAAACAAAAGGATGATAGGACAAACACTATCGCACAACATGACATAAATGACTATGACAGACGCCCACCAAAAGGATGACGGAGCGAAACTCACACCGGCCACTTCCACACAATAGAAACTAGGACAAACACTATCGCAAAATCTGACATTAATGATTATGACAAACCCTCCACCAAAAGGATGATAGAGCGAAACTCAAACCGGCCACTACCACCAAAAGGATGAGAGGACAAACCCTATCGCACAATCTGACATTAATGACTATGACAGACCCCCCACCAAAAGGATGATGGAGCGACACTCACACTGGCCACTACCACCAAAACTATGATAAGAGAAACACTATCGCATAATCTGACATTAATGACTATGACAGACCCCCCACTAAAAGGATGACAGAGAGAAACTCACACCGGCCACTACCACCAAAAGGATGATTTGACAAACACTATCGCACAATCTGACAATAATGACTATGACAGACCCCCCACCAAAAGGATTACGGAGCAAAACTCACACCGGCCACTACTACCAAAAAGATGATAGGACAAACACTATCGCACAATCTGATTTTAATGACTGTGACAGACTCCCCTCCAAAAGGATGACGTAGCAAAACTCACACCGGCCACTACCACCAAAAGGATGATAGGACAAACACTGTCGCACAATCTGACATTAATGAATATGACAGACCCTCGACAAAAAGGATGATGAAGCGAAACCCATACCGGTCACTACCACCTAAAGGGTTATAGGGCAAATACTATCGCACAATCTGACAGTAATGACCTATGACAGTCCCCCCACCAAAAGGATGACGGAGCAAAACTCACACCGGCCATTACAACCAAGAGGATGATAGGACAAACACTATCGCATAATCTGATATTAATAACTATGACAGACCCCCACTAAAAGGATGACGGAGCGAAACTCACACCAGCCACTACCATACAAAGGATGATAGGACAAACACTATCACACATTCTGACATTAATGACTATGACAGACCCCCCACCAAAAGGATGACAGAGGGAAACTCACACCGGCCACTACAACGGAAACGATGATAGGACAAACACTATCGCACAATCTGATTTTAATGACTATGACAGACCCCCCACCAAAAGCATGATCGAGCGAAACTCACACCGGCCACTACCACCAAAAGGATGATAGGACAAACACTATCACAGAATCAGACATTAATGAATATGACAAACCCCCCACCAAAAGGATGACGGAGCGAAACTCACACCGGCCACCACCACCTAAAGGATGATAGGACAAACACTATCGTACAATATGACATTAATGACTATGACAGTCCCCCCACCAAAAGGATGACGGAGCGAAACTCACACCGGCCACTATAACCAAAAGGATGATAGGACAAACACTATCACACAATCTGACATTAATGACTATGACAGACCCCCCACCAAAAGGATGACGGGGTGAAACTCACACCGGCCACTACCACCAAAAGGATGATAGGACAAACACTATCGCACAATCTGACATTAATGGTTATGACATACCTCCCACCCCCCCACACCAAAAGGATGACGGAGCGAAACTCACACCGGCCACTACCACCAAAAGGATGATAGGACAAACACTATCGCACAATCTGGCATTAATGACTATGACAGACCTTCCACCATAAGGATGACGGAGGAAACTCACAACGGCCACTACCACCAAAAGGATGATAGGACAAACACTATCGCACAATCTGACATTAATGACTATGACAAACCCTCCACCAAAAGGATGAAGGAACGAAATTAACACCGGCCACTACCACCAAAAGGATGAGAGGACAAACACTATCGCAAAATCTGACATTAATGATAATAACAGTCCCCCCACCAAAAGGATGACGGAGCGAAACTCACACCGGCCACTACAACCAAAAGGATGATTGGACAAACACTATCGCACAATCTGACATTAATGACTATGACAGACCCCCCACCAAAAGGATGACAGAGCGAAACTCACACCTGCCACTACCACCAAAAGGTTGATAGGATAAACACTAGCGCACAATCTGACATTAATGACTATGACAGACCCCCCACCAAAAGGATGACGGAGCGAAACTCACACCGGCCACTTCCACCAAAACGATTATAGGACAAATACTATCGCACAATCTGATTTTAATGACTATGACAGACCCCCCACCAAAAGGATGATCGAGCGAAACTCAGATCAGCCACTATCACCAAAAGGATGATCGGACAAACACTATCGCAAAATCTAACATTAATGAATATGACAACCCCCCACCAAAAGGATCACGGAGCGAAACTCACACCGGCCACCACCACCTAAAGGATGATAGGACAAACACTATCGCAAAATCTGACATTAATGACTATGACATTCCCCCCACCAAAAGGATGACGGAGCGAAACTCAGACCGGCCACTACAAACAAAAGGATGATAGGACAAACACTATCGCACAACATGACATTAATGACTATGACAGACGCCCACCAAAAGGATGACGGAGCGAAACTCACACCGGCCACTACCACACAATAGATACTAGGACAAACACTATCGCAAAATCTGACATTAATGATTATGACAAACCCTCCACCAAAAGGATGATAGAGCGAAACTCAAACCGGCCACAACCACCAAAAGGATGAGAGGACAAACCCTATCGCACAATTTGACATTAATGACTATGACTGACCCCCCACCAAAAGGATGATGGAGCGACACTCACACCGGCCACTACCACCAAAACCATGATAAGAGAAACACTATCGCATAATCTGACATTAATGACTATGACAGACCCCCCACTAAAAGGATGACAGAGAGAAACTCACACCGGCCACTACCACCAAAAGGATGATTTGACAAACACTATCGCACAATCTGACAATAATGACTATGACAGACCCCCACCAAAAGGATTACGGAGCAAAACTCACACCGGCCACTACCACCAAAACGATGATAGGACAAACACTATCGCACAATCTGATTTTAATGACTGTGACAGACTCCCCACCAAAAGGATGACGTAGCAAAACTCACACCGGCCACTACCACCAAAAGGATGATAGGACAAACACTGTCGCACAATCTGACATTAATGAATATGACAGACCCTCCACAAAAAGGATGATGAAGCGAAACCCATGCCGGTCACTACCACCTAAAGGGTTATAGGGCAAATACTATCGCACAATCTGACAGTAATGACCTATGACAGTCCCCCCACCAAAAGGATGACGGAGCAACACTCACACCGGCCATTACAACCAAGAGGATGATAGGACAAACACTATCGCATAATCTGATATTAATAACTATGACAGACCCCCACTAAAAGGATGACGGAGCGAAACTCACACCAGCCACTACCATACAAAGGATGATAGGACAAACACTATCACACATTCTGACATTAATGACTATGACAGACCCCCCACCAAAAGGATGACAGAGGGAAACTCACACCGGCCACTACAACGGAAACGATGATAGGACAAATACTATCGCACAATCTGATTTTAATGACTATGACAGACCCCCCACCAAAAGGATGACGGAGCGAAACTCACACCGGCCACCACCACCTAAAGGATGATAGGACAAACACTATCGTACAATATGACATTAATGACTATGACAGTCCCCCCACCAAAAGGATGACGGAGCGAAACTCACACCGGCCACTACAACCAAAAGGATGATAGGACAAACACTATCACACAATCTGACATTAATGACTATGACAGACCCCCCACCAAAAGGATGACGGAGTGAAACTCACACCGGCCACTACCACCAAAAGGATGATAGGACAAACACTATCGCACATTCTAACATTAATAACTATGACAGACCGCCACCAAAAGGATAATGGAGCAAAACTCACACCGGACACCACCATACAAACGATGATAGGACAAACACTATCGCACAATTTGACATTAATAACTACGACAGTCCCCCCACCAAAAGGATGGCAGACCGAAACTCACACCGGCCACTACCAGCAAAAGGATGATAGGACAAACACTATCGCAAAATCTGACATGAATGACTATGACAGACCCCCCACCAAAAGGATGACGGAGCGAAACTCACACCGACGACTACCACCAAAACGATGATAGGACAAACACTATCGCACAATCTGACATTAATTACTATGACAGACCCCCACCAAAAGATTGACGGAGCTAAACTCACACCGGCACTACCACACAAAGGATGATAGGACAAACACTATCGCATAATATGACATTAATGACGATGACAGACCCCCCACAAAAGAATGACGGAGCGAAACTCACACCGGCCACAAACACCGAAAGGATGATAAGACAAACACTATCGCACATTCTAACATTAATAAATATGACAGACCCCCACCAAAAGGATGATGGAGCAAAACTCACACCGGCCACCACCATACAAAGGATGATAGGACAAACACTATCGCACAATCTGACATTAATGACTATGACAGATCCCCCACCAAAAGGATGACGGAGCGAAACCCACGCCGGCCACTACCACCAAAAGGATGATAGGACAAACTCTATCGACAATCTGACATTAATGACTATGACAGACCCCCCACCAAAAGGATGACGGAGCGAAACTCACATCAGCCACTACCACTAAAAGGATGTTAGGACAAGCACTATCACACAATCTTACATTAACGATTATGACAGACCCCACACCAAAAGGATGACACAGCGAAACTCACACCGGCCAGTACCACCAAAAGGATGATAGGACAAAGTCTATCGCACAATCTGACATTAATGGCTATGACATACACCCCCACCCCCCTCACCAAAAGGATGATGGAGCGAAACTCATACCGGCCACAACCACCGAAAGGATGATAGGACAAACACTATTGCACAATCTGGCATTAATGACTATGACATTCCCCCCATCAAAAGGATGACGGAGCGAAACTCACACCGGCCACTACAACCAAAAGGATGATAGGACAAACACTGTCGCACAATCTGACATTAATGACTATGACAGACCCTCCACCAAAAGGATGACGGAGCGAAACTCACACCAGCCACTACCACCAAAAGGATGAGAGGACAAACACTATCACACAATCTGACATTAATGACTATGATAGACCCCCCACCAAAAGGATGAGGGAGCGAAACCCACGCCAACCACTACCACCAAAAGGATGATAGGACAAACACTATCGCACAATCTGATATTAATGACTATCACAGACCCCCCACCAAAAGAATGACGGAGCGAAACTCACATCGGCCACTACCGCCAAAAGCATGTTAGGACAAACACTATCGCACAATCTGACATTAATGACTATGACAGTCCCCCTACCAAAAGGATGACGGAGCAAAACTCACACCGGCCACTACAACCAAAAGGATGATAGGACAAAAACTATCGCACAATCTGACATTAATTACTATGACAGACCCCCACCAAAAGGATGACGGAGCGAAACTCACACCGGCACTACCACACAAAGGATGATAGGACAAACACTATCACATAATATGACATTAATGAAGATGACAGACCCCCCACAAAAGAATGACGGAGCGAAACTCACACCGGCCACAAACACCGAAAGGATGATAGGACAAACACTATCGCACATTCTAACATTAATAAATATGACAGACCCCCACCAAAAGGATGACGGAGCAAAACTCACACCGGCCACCACCATACAAAGGATGATAGGACAAACACTATCGCATAATCTGACATTAATGACTATGACAGATCCCCCACCAAAAGGATGACGGAGCGAAACCCACGCCGGCCATTACCACCAAAAGGATGATAGGACAAACTCTATCGACAATCTGACATTAATGACTATGACAGACCCCCCACCAAAAGGATGACAGAGCGAAACTCACATCGGCCACTACCACCAAAAGGATGTTAGGACAAGCACTATCACACAATCTTACATTAACGATTATGACAGACCCCACACCAAAAGGATGACACAACGAAACTCACACCGGCCAGTACCACCAAAAGGATGATAGGACAAAGACTATCGCACAATCTGACATTAATGGCTATGACATACACCCCCACCCCCCTCACCAAAAGGATGATGGAGCGAAACTCATACCGGCCACAACCACCGAAAGGATGATAGGACAAAAACTATTGCACAATCTGGCATTAATGACTATGATATTCCCCCCACCAAAAGGATGACGGAGCGAAACTCACAGCGGCCACTACAATCAAAAGGATGATAGGACAAACACTGTCGCATAATCTGACATTAATGACTATGACAGACCCTCCACCAAAAGGATGACGGAGCGAAACTCACACCAGCCACTACCACCAAAAGGATGAGAGGACAAACACTATCACACAATCTGACATTAATGACTATGACAGACCCCCCACCAAAAGGATGAGGGAGCGAAACCCACGCCGGCCACTACCACCAAAAGGATGATAGGACAAACACTATCGCACAATCTGACATTAATGACTATCACAGACCCCCCACCAAAAGGATGACGGAGCGAAACTCACATCGGCCACTACCGCCAAAAGCATGTTAGGACAAACACTATCGCACAATCTGACATTAATAACTATGACAGTCCCCCTACCAAAAGGATGACGGAGCAAAACTCACACCGGCCACTACAACCAAAAGGATGATAGGACAAACACTATCGCATAATCTGATATTAATAACTATAACAGACCCCCACCAAAAGGATGACGGAGCGAAACTCACACCGGCCACAACCATACAAAGGATGATAGGACAAAGACTATCACACATTCAGACATTAATGACTATGACAGACCCTCCATCAAAAGGATGACGGAGGGAAACTCACACCGGCGACTACCACCGAAACGATGATAGGACAAACACTATCGCACAATCTGATTTTAATGACTATGACAGACCCCCCACCAAAAGCATGATCGAGCGAAACTCACACCGGCCACTACCACCAAAAGGATGATAGGACAAACACTATCGCACAATCAGACATTAATGAATATGACACACCCCCCACCAAAAGGATGACGGAGCGAAACTCACACCGGCCACTACAACCAAAAGGATGATAGGACAAACACTATCGCACAATCTAACATTAATGACTATGACATACCTCCCACCAAAAGGATGACGGAGCGAAACTCACACCGGCGACTACCACCAAAAGGATGATAGGACAAACACTATCGCACATTCTAACATTAATAACTATGGCATACCCTCACCAAAAGGATGACGGAGCAACACTCACACCGGACACCACCATACAAAGGATGATAGGGCAAACACTATCGCACAATCTGACATTAATGACTATGACAGTCCCCCCACCAAAAGGATGACAGAGCGAAACTCACACCGGCCACTACCACCAAAAGGATGAAAGGAAAAACACTATCGCAAAATCTGACATTAATTACTATGACAGACCCCCCACCAAAAGGATGACGGAGCGAAACTCACACCGACCACTACCACCAAAACGATGATAGCACAAACACTATCGCACAATCTGACATTAATTACTATGACCGACCCCCACCGAAAAGATGACGGAGCGAAACTCACACCGGCCACTACCACACAAAGGATCATAGGACAAACACTATCGCACAATCTGACATTAATGACGATGACAGACCCCCCACCAAAAGGATGACGGAGCGAAACGCACACCGGCCACTACCACCAAAAGGATGATAGGACAAACACTATCGCACATTCTAACATTAATAAATATGACAGACCCCCACCAAAAGGATGACGGGGCAAAACTCACACCGGCCACCACCATACAAAGGATGATAAGACAAACACTATCGCACAATCTGACATTAATGACTATGACAGATCCCCCACCAAAAGGATGACGGAGCGAAACCCACGCCAGCCACTACCACCAAAAGGATGATAGGACAAACTCTATCGCACAATCTGACATTAATGACTATGACAGACCCCCCACCAAAAGGATGACGGAGCGAAACTCACATCGACCACTACCACCAAAAGGATGTTAGGCCAAACACTATCACACAATCTTACATTAACGATTATGACAGACCACCCACCAAAATGATGACAGAGCGAAACTCACACCGGCCAGTACCACCAAAAGGATGATAGGACAAACACTATCGCACAATCTGACATTAATGGCTATGACATACACCCCCACCCCCCTCACCAAAAGGATGACAGAGCAAAAATCACACTGGCCACTACCACCAAAAGGATGATAGGACAAACACTATCGCACAATCTGGAATTAATGACTATGACAGACCCTCCACCAAAAGGATGACGAAGCGAAACTCACACCGGCACTACCACCAAAACGATGATAGGACAAACACTATCACATAATCTGACATTAATGACTATCACAGACCCCCCAGCAAGAGATTACGGAGCGAAACTCACACCGGCCACTACCACCTAAAGAATGATAGGACAAACACTATTGCACAATCTGACATTAATGACTATGATAGACCCCCCAACAAAAGGATGACGTAGCGAAACTCACACCGGCCATTACCACGTAAAGGATGATTGGAGAACCACTATCGCACAATCAGCCATTAATGACTATGACAGACCCCCCATCAAAAGGATGATGGAGCGAAACTCACACCGGCCACTACCATCAAAAGGATGATAGGACAAACACTATCACACTATTTAACATTAATGACTATGACAGACCCCCACCAAAAGGATGAGGGAGCGAAACCTACGCCGACCACTACCACCAAAACGATGATAGGACAAACACTATCGCACAATCTGACATTAATGACTATCACAGACCCCCCCACCAAAAGTATGACGGAGCGAAACTCACATCGGCCACTACCACCAAAAGCATGTTAGGACGAACACTATCGCACAATCTGACATTAATGACTATGACAGACCACCCACCAAAAGAATGACGGACCGAAACTCACACCGGCCACTACCACCAAAAGGATGATAGGACAAACACTATCGCACAATCTGACATTAATGACTATGACAAACCCTCCACCGAAAGGATGATGGAACGAAACTCACACCGGCGACTACCACCAAAAGGATGAGAGGACAAACACTATCGCACAATCTGACATTAATGACTATGACAGACCCCCCACCAAAAGGATGAGGGAGCGAAACCTACGCCGGCCACTACCACCAAAAGAATGATAGGACAAACACTATCGCACAATCTGACATTAAAACTATGACAGACCTCCACCAAAAGGATGACGGTGCAAAACTCACACCGGCCACTACCACCAAAAGGATGATAGGACAAACACTATCACACAATCTGACATGAATGACTATGACAGACCCTCCACCAAAAGGATGACGGAACGAAACTCACATCGGCCACTACCACCGAAAGGATGATAGGACAAACACTATCACACAATCTGACATTAATAAGTATGACATTCCCCCCACCAAAAGGATGATGGAGCAAAACTCACACCGGCCACTACCACCAAAAGGATGATAGGACAAACACTATCGCACAATCTGACACGAATGACTATGACAGACCCCTACCAAAAGGATTACAGAGCAAAACTCACACCGGCGTCTACCACACAAAGGATGATAGGAGAAACAGTGTCGCACAATCTGACATTAATGACTATGATAGACCCTCCACCAAAAGGATAACGGAACAAAACTCACAACGGCGACTACCACCAAAGGGATGATAGGATAAACACTATCGCACAATCTGACATTAATGACTATCACAAACCCTCCACCAAAAGGATGATGCAGCGAAACTCACACCAGGCACTACCACCAAAAGGATGAGAGGACAAACACTATCGCACAATCTGACATTAATGAATATGACAGACCCCCCACCAAAAGGATGACGGAGCGACACTCACACCGGCCACTACCACCAAAATGATGACATGACAAACACTATTGCACAATCTGACATTAATGACTATGACAGACACCCCACTAAAAGGATGACAGAGCAAAACTCACACCGACCATTACCACCGAAAGGATGATAGGATAAACACTATCGCACAATCTGACATTAATGACTGTGACACCCCCCCCCCCACCAAAAGGATTACGGAGCGAAACTCACACCGGCCACTACCACCTAAAGAATGATAGGACAAACACTATTGCACAATCGGACATTAATGACTATGATAGACCCTCCAACAAAAGGATGACGGAGCGAAACTCACACCGGCCATTACCACGTAAAGGATGATTGGAGAACCACTATCGCACAATCAGCCATTAATGACTATGACAGACCCCCCACCAAAAGGATGATGGAGCGAAACTCACACCGGCCACTACCATTAAAAGGATGATAGGACAAACACTATCGCACTATTTAACATTAATGACTATGACAGACCCCCCACCAAAAGGATGAGGGAGCGAAACCCACACCGGCCACTACCACCAAAAGGATGATAGGACAAACACTATCGCACAATCTAACATTAATGACTATCAATGACCCCCCACCAAAAGTATGACGAAGCGAAACTCACATTGGCCACTACCGCCAAAAGCATGTTAGGACAAACACTATCGAACAATCTGACATTAATGACTATGACAGACCACCCACCAAAAGAATGACGGACCGAAACTCACACCAGCCACTACCACCAAAAGGATGATAGGACAAACACTATCGCACAATCTGACATTAATGACTATGACAAACCCTCCACCGAAAGGATGACGCAACGAAACTCACACCGACCACTACCACCAAACGGATGAGAGGACAAACATTATCACACAATCATACATTAATGACAATGACAGACCCCCCACCAAAAGGATGACGGAGCGAAACCCACGCCGACCACTACCACCAAAAGGATGATAGGACAAACACTATCGCACAATCTGACATTAATGACTATGACAGACCCTCCACCAAAAGGATGACGGAGCGAAACTCACACCGGCCACTACAACCAAAAGGATGATAGGACAAACACAATCGCACAATCTAACATTAATGACTATGACAGACCCTCCACCAAAAGGATGACGGAACAAAACTCACATCGGCTACTACCGCCAAAAGCATGTTAGGATAAACACTATCGCACAATCTGACATTAATGATTATGACAAACCACCCACCAAAAGGATGACGGACCGAAACTCACACCGGCCACTACCACCAAAAGGATGATAGGACAAACACTATCGCACAATCTGACATTAATGACTATGACAGACCCTCCACCGAAAGGATGACGGAACAAAACTCACACCGGCCACTACCACCAAAAGGATGAGAGGACAAACACTATTACACAATCTGACATTAATGACAATGACAGACCCCCACCAAAAGGATGACGGAGCGAAACCCACGCCGGCCACTACCACCAAAAGGATGATAGGACAAACACTATCGCACAATCTGACATTAATGACTATGACAGACCCCCCACCAAAAGGATGACGGAGCGAAACTCACATCGGCCACTACCACCAAAACGATGATAGGACAAACACTATCGCACAATCTGACATTAATGACTATGACAAACCCCCCACCAAAAGGATGACGGCGCGAAACTCACACCGGCCACAACCACTAAAACGATGATAGGACAAACACTATCGCAGAATCTGATTTTAATGACTATGACAGACCCCCCTCCAAAAGGATGACGTAGCAAAAGTCACACCGGCCACTACCATCAAAAGGATGATAGGACAAACACTGTCGCACAATCTGACATTAATGAATATGACAGACCCCCCACAAAAATGATGATGAAGCAAAACCCACGCCGGCCTCTACCACCTAAAGGGTTATATGGCAAACCATAGCGCACAATCTGACATTAATGACTATGACAGTCCCCCCACCAAAAGGGTGACAGAGCGAAACTCACACCGGCCACTACAACAAAAAGGATAATAGGACAAATACTATCGCACAATCTGACATTAATGAGTATGACAGACCCCCCACCAAAAGGATGACGGAGCGAAACCCACGCCGGCCACTACCACCAAAAGGATGATAGGACAAACACTATCGCACAATATGACTTTAAAACTATGACAGACCCCCACCAAAAGGATGACGGAGCAAAACTCACATCGGCCACTACTACCAAAAGGATGATAGGACAAACACTATCGCACAATCTGACATTAATGACTATGACAGACCCTCCACCAAAAGGATGACGAAGTGAAACTCGCACCGGCCACTACCACCAAAAGGATGATAGGACCAAAATTATCGCACAATCTGACATTAATGACTATGACCGACCCCCCACCAAAAGGCTGACGGAGCGAAACTCACCCCGACCACTACCACCAAAACGATGATAGGACAAACACTATCGCACAATCTGATTTTAAAGAATATGAAAGACCCCCCTCCAAAAGGATGACGTAGCAAAACTCACACCAACCACTACCACCAAAAGGATGATAGGACAAACACTGTCGCACAATCTGACATTAATGAATATGACAGACCCCCCACAAAAATGTTGATGAAGCGAAACCCACGCCGGACACTACCACCTAAAGGGTTATAGGGCAAACAATATCGCACAATCTGACAAAAATGACTATGACAGTCCCCCCACCAAAAGGATGACGGGGCAAAACTCACACCGGCCTTTACAACCAAAAGGATGATAGGACAAACACTATCGCATAATCTGGCATTAATAACTACGACAGACCCCCACCAAAACGATGACGGAGCGAAACTCACACTGGCCACTACCATACAGAGGATGAAAGGACAAACACTATCGCATAATCTGACATTAATGACTATGACAAACCCTCCACCAAAAGGATGACGGAACGAAACTCACACCGGCCACAACCACCAAAAGGATGATAGGGCAAACACTATCGCAGAATATGACATTAATGACTATGACAGACCCTCCACCAAAAGGATGACGGAGCGAAACTCACGCCGGCAACTACCACCAAAAGAAGGAGAGGACAAACATTATCATACAATCTGACATTAATGACTATGACAGACCTCCGCCCAAAAAGAAGATGGAGCGACAATCACACCTGCCACAACCACCAAAACGATGATAAGACAAACACTATCGCCCAATCTGACATTAACGACTATGACAGACCCTCACCAAAAGGATGACAGAGCGAAACTCACACCGGCCACTACCACCAAAAGGATGATACGATAAACACTATCGCACAATCTGACATTAATGACTATGACAGACCCCCACAAAAGGATGACGGAGCGAAACTCACACCGGCCACTACCACCTAAAGAATAATAGGACAAACACTATCGCACAATCTGACATTAATGACTATGGCAGACCCCCCACCAAAAGGATGACGGAGCGAAACTCACACCGGCCACTACCACCAAAACGATGATAGGACAAACACTATCGCACAATCTGATTTTAAAGACTATGAAAGACCCCCCTCCAAAAGGATGACGTAGCAAATCTCACACCGGCCACTACCACCAAAAGGATGATAGGACAAACGCACAATCTTACATTAATGAATATGACAGACCCCCCACAAAAATGATGATGAAGCGAAACCCACGCCGGACACTACCACCTAAACGGTTATAGGGCAAACAATATCGCACAATCTGACATTAATGACTATGACAGTCCCCCCACCAAAAGGATGACAGAGCAAAACTCACAACGGCCACAACAACCAAAAGGATGATAGGAAAAACACTATCGCATAATCTGACATTAATAACTATGACAGACCCCCACCAAAAGGATGACGGAGCGAAACTCACACTGGCCACTACCATACAGAGGATGATAGGACAAACACTATCGCAAAATCTGACATTAATGACTATGACAAACCCTCCACCAAAAGGATGACGAAACGAAACTCACACCGGCCACTACCACCAAAAGGATGATAGGACAAACACTATCGCACAATCTGACATTAATGACTATGACAGACCCTCCACGAAAAGGGTGACGGAGCGAAACTCACACCGGCAACTACCACCAAAAGGAGGAGAAGACAAACATTATCGCACAATCTGACATTAATTACTATGACAGACCTCCTCCCAAAGGGATGATGGAGCGACAATCACACCGGCCACGACCACCAAAATGATGATAGGACAAACACTATCGCCCAATCTGACATTAATGACTATGACAGACCCTCGACCAAAAGGATGACGGAGCGAAACTCACACCGGCCACTACCTCCAAAACGATGATAGGACAAACACTATCGCACAAGCTGACATTAATGACTATGATAAACCTCCCACCAAAAGGATGACAGA
Source organism: Lathyrus sativus (assembly GCA_963859935.3). Classification (NCBI taxonomy): domain Eukaryota; kingdom Viridiplantae; phylum Streptophyta; class Magnoliopsida; order Fabales; family Fabaceae; genus Lathyrus; species Lathyrus sativus. The sequence continues at coordinate 98,900,408 of OZ012739.1, read as the reverse complement.
GCGAAACTCACACCGGCCACTGATAACACAAAATCGTATATATATTTTGATGCATAATTCAACTGATGTTTAACTGTTTTCGATCCGATTTCGGGTTATTTCCGTGTTATTTGTCTGATACTTTGCAGGTATTTGATGATCATGTCTAAACAAGGCAATATGAAGAAAAGAAGCAATCTCAGATGAAATATGGACGAAAACCGGATGAAAACAACATGAAAAACGCAGAATGCTGATTTTGCTGTTGTGACGACCGTCACAGCTCCATGACGACCGTCACACGGGTGACGACCGTCACACACCGTGACGACCGTCATGCAGGCAAAAATGCCCCACTTCAAATGCACGTGAAAGAAGCAGTTCCAAGTCCCTAATAGTGGACCACTACTCCCTGATAATTCTGCCTCAAAGTCCACCTTCTTCAAGTTATAACCGTTAGAATTCCATTTCTATAAAAGGGGAAGAAGGGGAACTCAGAAGGGAGCCGCATTCAGACAACGAAGTGCTGCCAATTTATCTTCAGAGCAACCTTTCCAGTTTTTAATATTCTTATTTGTTTCTCTTTTCTTTTTCTGCATTCTTTTCATTCCTTCTGTAATTCTTATTTCCGTTGTACGATCCATTGGCACAAAGACCAGAATCCTGCCAACGTTTGTGGAGGATCTGCCCAAAGGTCAATTGGAATATTTACAGGTTTCTCATTTTAATCGTAATTCCAGTTTTAATTATGATGTATGCTATTATTTATTGTTTTCATTTATGTTTTACCTTTCCCAAATCCATGTCTGGCTAAATTAAAGTAATCAATATGTAATAATAATTCGGAAGGGATTTGATAATAACCGGTTGAAAATTGTCTTTTTCAAAAGTTGTTTATGGTCTGAGTGTTTAAATTAATTTACTGAATAAACTTCGTCGCGAAAGCGAGAACTTATTTAAAAGTAGTTTTGCCACGAAAGTGGGAAATTAATCAAGGTACGGACCAACAAGCGAAAGCTGCGGCAAAACCAGATAGTAAACATTAGTCATACATTTTAATAACAGCGAAAACACTTTAAAATGAATTAGAACTTAGAGATTTCCAAAAAATAGTTTTAACCCCGAATGAGACACGAAAGCGTACGTTTGGCCCTTAGAATTATGATTAGCGTCAATAACCATCGTGAGACGAGAGTCTTCAGATCACTATTTTCTGCTTAAATAAACTCTGAAAAACATTTCATATACCGGTAACTTGTCAAATCCCCGAAGAACATAATTACTAAATATCGATTCCCGTAATTATAATCAAAGTAACATTTTTAGTTCCCTGTAGTGACAATCTTATTCCCTTAAAAACATTATCTACCTAGCTAAACATAGTAACTCTCGAGAACACTAGTTTGATTACGAGTCCCTGTGGGATCGATATCTATTATTACTATGCGATAGACTGTGCACTTGCAGTTAAGTTGTATTAGACTTAGAAAGTCGCGATCAGCCACTACCACCAAAAGGATGATAGGATAAACACTATCGCACAATCTGACATTAATGACTACGACTGACGCCCCACCAAAAGGAGGACGGAGTGAAACTCACACCGGCCACTACCACCTAAAGAATGATAGGACAAACACTATCTAACAATCTGACATTAATGACTATGACAGACCCCCCCACCAAAAGGATGACGGAGCGAAACTCACACCGGCCACTACCACCAAAAGGATGATAAGACAAACTCTATCGCCCAATCTTACATTAATGACTATGACCGACCCCCCACCAAAAGGATGACGAAGCGAAACTCACCCCGGCCACTATCACCAAAACAATGATAGGACAAACACTATCGCACAATCTGATTTTAAAGACTATAAAAGACCCCCCTCCAAAAGGATGACGTAGCAAAACTCACACCAGCCACTACCATCAAAAGGATGATAGGACAAACACTGTCGCACAATCTGACATTAATGAATATAATAAACCCCCCACAAAAATGATGATGAAGCGAAACCCACGCCGACCACTACCACCTAAAGGGTTTTAGGGCAAACAATATCGCACAATCTGACATTAATGACTATGACAGTCCCCCACCAAAAGGATGACAGAGAAAAACTCACACCGGCCACTACAACCAAATGGATGATAGGACAAACACTATCGCATAATCTGACATTAATAACTATGACAGACCCCCACCAAAAGGATGACGGAGCGAAACTCACACTGGCCACTACCATACAGAGGATGATAGGACAAACACTATCGCACAATCTGACATTAATGACTATGACAAACCCTCCACCAAAAGGATGACGGAACAAAACTCACACCGGCCACTACCACCAAAAGGATGATAGGGCAAACACTATCGCACAATCTAACATTAATGACTATGATAGACCCTCTACCAAAAGGATGACGGAGCGAAACTCACACCGGCAACTACCACCAAAAGGAGGAGAGGACAAACATTATCGCACAATCTGACATTAATGACTATGACAGACCTCCGCCCAAAAGGATGATGGAGCGAAACTCACACCGGTCACCACCATCTAAAGGATGATACGATAAACACTATCGCACAATGTGACATTAATGACTATGACAGACCCCCACCAAAAGGATGACGGAGCGAAACTCACACCGGCCACTACCACCTAAAGAATTATAGGACAAACACTATCGCACAATCTGACATTAATGACTATGGCAGACCCCCCACCAAAAGGATGACGGAGCGAAACTCACACCGGCCACTACCATCAAAACGATGATAGGACAAACACTATCGCACAATCTGATTTTAATGACTATGACAGACCCCCTCGCCAAAAGGATGATCGAGCGAAACTCACATCGGCCACTACCACCAAAAGGATGATAGGATAAACACTATCGCAAAATCTGACATTAATGAATATGAAAAACCCCCCACCAAAAGGATGACGGAGCGAAACTCACACCGGCCACCACCATTTAAAGGATGATAGGACAAAAACTATCAGAAAATCTGACATTAATAACTATGACAGTCCCCCCACCAAAAGGATGACGGAGCGAAACTCACACCGGCCACTACAACCAAAAGGATGATAGGACAAACACTATCACACAATCTGACATTAATGACTATGACAAACCCCCACCAAAAGGATGACAGAGTGAATCTCACACCGGCCACTACCAAACTAAGGATGACAGGACAAATATTATCGCACAATCTGACATTAATGACTATTACAGACCTTCCACCAAAAGGATGACAGAACAAAACTCACACCGGCCACTACCACCAAAAGGATGATATGACAAGCACTATCGCACAATCTGACATTAAGGACTATGACAGACCCTCCACCAAAAGGATGACGGAGCGAAACTCACACCGGTCACTACCACCAAAAGGATGAGAGGACAAACACTATCGCACAATCTGACATTAATGACTATGACAGACCTCCCACCAAAAGGATGACGGAGCAACACTCACACTGGCCATTACCACCAAAACGATGATAGGACAAACACTATCGCACAAGCTGACATTAATGACTATGATAAACCCCCCACCAAAAGGATGACAGAGCGAAACTCACACCGACCACTACCACCAAAAGGATGATAGGATAAACACTATCGCACAATCTGACATTTATGACTATGACTGACCCCCCACCAAATGGAGGACGGAGTGAAACTCACACCGGCCACTACCACCTAAAAATGATAGGACAAACACTATCGTACAATCTGACATTAATGACTATGACAGACCCCCCACCAAAAGGATGACTGAGCGAAACTCACACCGACCGTTACCATCTAAAGGATGATTGGACAACCACTATCGCACAATCTGACATTAATGACTATGACAGACCCCCCACCAAAAGGATGACGGAGCGAAACCCACGCCGGCCACTACCACCAAAAGGATGACAGGACAAACTCTATCGCACAATCTTACATTAATGACTATGACAGACCCCCCACATAAAGGATGACGGAGCAAAACTCACATCGGCTATTACCATCAAAAGGATGTTAGGACAAACACTATCGCACAATCTGACATTAATGACTATGACAGACCACCCACCAAAAGGATGACAGAGCAAAACTCATACCGGCCACTACCACCAAAAGGATGATAGGACAAACACTATCGCACAATCTGACATTAATGGTTACGACATACCCCCCCCCCCCCCCCCCTTACCAAAAGGATGACAGAGTGAAACTCACACCGGCCACTACCACCAAAAGGATGATAGGACAAACACTATCGCACAATCTGGCATTAATGACTATGACAGACCCTCCACCATAAGGATGACGGAGGAAACTCACAACGACCACTACCACCAAAAGGATGATAGGAAAAACACTTTCGCACAATCTGACATTAATGACTATGACAGACCCTCCACCAAAAGGATGACGGAGCGAAATTAACACCGACCACTACCACCAAAAGGATGAGAGGATAAACACTATCGCAAAATCTGACATTAATGACAATAACAGTCCCCCCACCAAAAGGATGACGGAGCGAATCTCACACCAGCCACTACAACCAAAAGGATGATAGGACAAACACTATCGCACAATCTGACATTAATGACTATGACAGACCCCCCACCAAAAGGATAACAGAGCAAAACTCACACCTGCCACTACCACCAAAAGGATGATAGGATAAACAGTAGCACATAAGCTGACATTAATGACTATGATAAACCCCCTACCAAAAGGACGACGGAGTGGAACTCACACCAGCCACTACCACCTAAAGAATGATAGGACAAATACTATCTAACAATCTGACATTAATGACTATGACAGACCCCCTATCAAAAGGATGATGGAGCGAAACTCACCCCGGCCACTACCACCAAAAGGATGATAAGACAAACTCTATCGCCCAATCTGACATTAATGACTATGACCGACCCCCCACCAAAAGGATGACGGAGCGAAACTCACCCCGGCCACTACCACCAAAACGATGAAAGGACAAACACTATCGCACTATCTGATTTTAAAGACTATGAAAGACTCCCCTCCAAAAGGATAACGTAGCAAAACTCACACCGGCCACTACCACCAAAAGGATGATAGGGCAAACACTATTGCACAATCTGACATTAATGACTATGATAGACCCTCCACCAAAAGGATGACGGAGCGAAAATCACACCGGCAACTACCACCAAAAGGAGGAGAGGACAAACATTATCGCACAATCTGCCATTAATGACTATGACAGACCTCCGTCCAAAAGGATGATGGAGCGAAACTCACACCGGCCACCACCATCTAAAGGATGATACGATAAACACTATCGCACAATCTGACATTAATGACTATGACAGACCCCCACCAAAAGGATGACGGAGCGAAACTCACACCGGCCACTACCACCTAAAGAATAATAGGACAAACACTATCGCACAATCTGACATTAATGACTATGGCAGACCCCCCATCAAAAGGATGACGGAGCGAAACTCACACCGACCACTACCATCAAAACGATGATAGGACAAACACTATCGCACAATCTGATTTTAATGACTATGACAGACCCCCTCACCAAAAGGATGATCGAGCAAATCTCACATTGGCCACTACCACCAAAAGGATGATAGGGCAAACACTATCGCAAAATGTGACATTAATGAATATGAAAAACCCCCCACCAAAAGGATGACGGAGCGAAACTCACATCGGCCACCACCATCTAAAGGATGATAGGACAAAAACTATCAGAAAATCTGACATTAATAACTATGACAGTCCCCCCACCAAAAGGATGACGGAGCGAAACTCACACCGGCCACTACAACCAAAAGGATGATAGGACAAATATTATCGCACAATCTGACATTAATGACTATTACAGACCTTCCACCAAAAGGATGACAAAACAAAACTCACACCGGCCACTACCACCAAAAGGATGATAGGACAAACACTATCGCACAAGCTGACATTAAGGACTATGACAGACCCTCCACCAAAAGGATGACGGAGCGAAACTCACACCGGTCACTACCACCAAAAGGATGGGAGGACAAACACTATCACACAATCTGACATTAATGACTATGACAGACTCCCCACCAAAAGGATGAAGGAGCGACACTCGCACTGGCCATTACCACCAAAACGATGATAGGACAAACACTATCGCACAAGCTGACATTACTGACTATGATAAACCCCCCACCAAAAGGATGACAGAGCGAAACTCACACCGACCACTACCACCAAAAGGATGATAGGATAAACACTATCGCACAATCTGACATTAATGCCTATGACTGACCCCCCACCAAAAGGAGGACGGAGTGAAACTCACACCGGCCACTACCACCTAAAAATGATAGGACAAACACTATTGTACAATCTGACATTAATGACTATGACAGACCCCCCACCAAAAGGATGACGGAGCGAAACTCACACCGGCCGTTACCATCTAAAGGATGATTGGACAACCACTATCGCACAATCTGACATTAATGACTATGACAGACCCCCCACCAAAAGGATGACGGAGCAAAACCCACGCCGGCCACTACCACCAAAAGGATGACAGGACAAACTCTATCGCACAATCTGACATTAATGACTATGACAGACCCCCCACCAAAAGGATGACGGAGCAAAAATCACATCGGCCACTACCATCAAAAGGATGTTAGGACAAACACTATCGCACAATCTAACATTAATGACTATGACAGACCACCCACCAAAAGGATGACAGAGCAAAACTCATACCGGCCACTACCATCAAAAGGATGATAGGACAAACACTATCGCAAAATCTGACATTAATTGTTACGACATACCCCCCACCCCCCTCACCAAAAGGATGACAGAGTGAAACTCACACCGGCCACTACCACCAAAAGGATGATAGGACAAACAGTATCGCACAATCTGGCATTAATGACTATGACAGACCATCCACCATAAGGATGACGGAGGAAACTCACAACGGACACTACCACCAAAAGGATGAGAGGACAAACACTATCGCACAATCTGATATTAATGACTATGACAGACCCTCCACCAAAAGGATGACGGAGCGAAATTAACACCGACCACTACCACCAAAAGAATGAGAGGACAAACACTATCGAAAAATCTGACATTGATGACAATAACAGTCCCCCCACCAAAAGGATGACGGAGCGAATCTCACACCGGCCATTACAACCAAAAGGATGATAGGACAAACACTATCGCACAATCTGACGTTAATGACTATGACAGACCCCCCACCAAAAGGATAACAGAGCAAAACTCACACCTGCCACTACCTCCAAAAGGATGATAGGATAAACACTAGCGCACAATCTGACATTAATGACTATGATAAACCCCCTACCAAAAGGACGACAGAGTGGAACTCACACCAGCCACTACCATCTAAAGAATGATAGGACAAACACTATCGCATAATCTGACATTAATGACTATGACAGACCCCCCACCGAAAGTATGACAGAGCGAAACTCACACCGGCCGTTACCACCTAAAGGATGATTGGACAACCACTATCGCACAATCTGACATTAATGACTATGACAGACCCCCCACCAAAAGGATGACGGAGCGAAACCCACTTCGGGCACTACCACCAAAAGGATGATAAGACAAACTCTATCGCTCAATCTGATATTAATGACTATGACAGACCCCCTACCAAAAGGATGACGGAGCGAAACTCACATCGGCCACAACCACAAAAAGGATGGTAGGACAAACACTATCGCACAATCTGACATTAATGACTATGACAGACCATCCACCAAAAGCATGACAGAGCGAAACTCACACCGGCCACTATAGTTAGAATGATTTAGGAGGTAGGAAACATAGGGAGAGCCTTATAGTTAGAATGATTTCTTTCACAAATATGGAAAGCATCTTGTGCTTCCATTCTTCCCAATGACTAAAAGTCCTTCTAAGATATTCACATCCCTCCTTTGGAGGGATGAGTGGCTTTATCTGGGAAGTAGAACTTTGAGGGAACCAGTCTCTCATAATGATGAACCCTTACAGGCTTCCTTTGGTTGTCAATATGTTGTTTATCATTTCCACTCATTCTTTTAAATCAATTGTCTCCTGGTTTGAGTATCTTGAAAGATGTTGGACTTGAGTTTGAAGATGAGGACTTCATTGAAGAATGTGGAGGAGGATGATTTCTTGAGCATTGCCATTGCAGCTGAAGCTTGAAGAGCAAGAAGAGCAGGTTGATGCTTGTGAAGAAGATCCAATGGAGATTGAGTGAAGAGCTGAGGCTTAAAAGAATTGGAGGATGGGGTTGACACTTCCATGTGATTGAAGATTACTCTGAGAAGCTGAAGCTTGTAGATGAAGAAGACCCAGTTGATACTAGCAAAGCAAGGAGAGCTGAAGCTTGAAGACCAAGTTGATACTTATGAAGAGGATTCAATTGAGATTGAGTGTAAACTGAAGCTGAGGAATAAAGGGGGAGTTGACACTTGCATTGATGCATTGAGGGCCTGAAGGAATCAAATTGACACTTGTAATTAGGAGTGAAGCCTGAAGGTGGAATTGACTAAAGAGCTGAAGCTTGGAGAAGAGAGAGCAAGCTGATACTTATGTCTTATGTGTTAGGACCTTGGAAAAGCAAGTTGATACTTGTCATGGAGGATAGCCTTGAAGGGTGATTGAAGAGTGAAGACTAGGTTGCTGTTAGAAGAGCTGAAGCTTGGAGTTGAAAAAGGGAGTTGTTGATCTGCTTTCTTGTCTGTTTTCTTTTCTGTGCTGATGTGCCTTGTTTGACTGGCTTGATGCATTAGAATAAGTTCATATCTAGACTGACTTTAAACTAGGAGCATGATTGCACTAGAGGTTGAGTTGCTCCCTCTGCTTGTATTTTTACTGTATGGCTTTGCTTGCGGGTATTCGGTAGAGCCCAGCTCCCTTGCCCATGTGGTTTGTGTTTGCTTGATAGCATTTTATTTCATTTCCTCTGTATGATTACAGTTGTTATTGTATCTTTCTTGATAGCACTTTATGTTATTTCTGTTGTATGATTATTGTTATTCATATCTGGCTTGAGGTTGAGATGAGCTTGTGGAGGCTGTTGCCCCACACACATTTCCTCCCTCACTTGCATTGCATACATTTTACAGTCGTTTACTGTTTACTGTTTAAGCTGATGCTTTATCTGTTTCTGTTTATCATTGACATGATCCCCTAGGAATCTCACTTCCTTTGATAAGGAAGCGATGATAGAACTTTAGGTTGAAACCTATGCATGATAACTTCTAGGAGTTCCCTGTTTCAAACATCAACCATAGGATGAATCCTTGGCATGACAACAGTAGGACTTGATAGTCTCCCTTTAGTTGAGCCTGTTCTCTTCTCATCTCAAAATAGCTTAAGATACAGTAATCATGAATGATTTCTTTAGTATGGCACCCTTTGGGTGACATGCGACGCATTCACTCTCAGGTCATAGTCTTTAGTGCGATTGAAATTGCAAACACAATAAAAAACACTTCTTCCGTAAAAGACAGAAAACAAATTTCAAACCTTTTTGCCCCGTGGGCCCATAATTCAAAGGAAAGCTTTTCTGAAGAAAAGAGTGTCGTTAAACTTCAGCTCCATCGCAAACAGGCTTTGTCCCTAACTGCTCGAACTGTTGTTTAACCCTACTCGATAAAACATATGAATCTGAATCCCCGTAATCCGTATTACCCCGAACTACGTAAGCTCTGATCTCTTATACCTGTTGAGAGTACGTAGGCATAATACTGACGTATTGGCGAGCCACCTTCCCCATAACCCGTCGTAGGTCGAACTACGTTGACTCTGATTTCTCATTCTCTGATGGGAATACGTAGGCATAAAGTGTGACGCTTTGCCGAGTCATTTTCTTTTCTGTTCAGACCAGCCTTGATAGGTAGATAGATAAACCAACTCGTCCAGTAAACACAACAAGCATGGATCCCATCGAGTACGATGGACGTGAGGGGTGCTAACACCTTCCCCTTGCGTAACCGACTCCCGAACCCAGACAATGGTTGCGATGACCTTGTCTTATACCTTTTTCGTCAGGTTTATTCCGATCGTTTCCTTTCCCGCTCTGAGGGATAAATAACGAAAGGTGGCGACTCTTCTGTTTTGCCGGCACCTTATTTTCGCGGAAGCGACAGCTGGCGACTCTGCTGGGGACTTGATAGTTTCCTGGGATCCAACGTCCCGTATGCGAGTCAGTTTGGGGATATGATATCCCCTGCGAGAGTCAATCCTAGCGCTTGTATGATTACTTGTTGGGTTGTGTTTATTTATCGCATTTTATTTCCCGCACTTTATTTTCAGTATGATATGATTATCTGTGTTGTTGTGGGAGGGGCATTCTGATGAGTAAGAAGCCAGACCCAGGCTTGTGTGAACTTAGCATTAGTTGTGGAAATTAGTGGGCGTGTGCTTGCTTGGCAGGCACTAGTGTCTCATGAAATCCACGCTCAGACAAGGTTCTCTCGATTGACTTCTTTTTCAACCCTTTGGGTTGAGGGGGTTGTTGGTTTGGAGTATTGTCGACTCTAGGGACCGATCATTTGGGATTCAGCCGAGTGAGGCCGCTTCATGAGCTGGTGATGCCACACCTTCTGGGTATCGTATCACCCCTCTTGAATGTCTGTGACGCTGATGACCGCATAGGATGCCGAACTTGAGTCAGTTTAGGTCCATACCTGTGAGCAGGGTTGGGTTTGTTGCAAGAAACCTTAACCTTCAGACTTCCTGGTTTTCTTGATAGTGAATCAGTTTTGTTGGTACCGGAGGTTCTCATCATCAGATATATGATTGTTCTTGACAAAGCAGAGCTATGGTCCTGTATCAGAGGACCTTATATTCAGAGATGTGTATTTGTTCTTGACAGAGCAGGTTTATGATTGGGATCTGAGGATCTCATCTGCAGATGTATGTTTGTTCTTGACAGAGCAGAGTTAGGGTCCTGTATCAGAGGTCCTTATTATCATATGCTTGTTCTTGACAGAGCAGAGTTAGGGTCCTATATCAGAGGTCCTTATTATCAAATATGTGTGTTCTTGACAGAGCAGATTTGTGGTCCGATACCAGAGATTTCTTATTATCAGATATAGTGGTTGTTCTTGACTGAGCAACATCATGGTTTTGTTGATACAGAATCTCCACAGCACAGTTGCCTTGATCTCCTGCTGCATGATTTCATTTTACATTGCTTTGCATACTCATTTGCATTTCATTAACGTGTGTCTGTGTTGCAGGTACTGTTTCCCCCGATTCAGGATTTCTGTCCTTCTATTGTATTGTTATAGGTTCTCTAAGGAAGACCGTGGCTTACAAGCTCCCTGCTCCTGATGTTGTTCGGCTGACTGGTTTGATTGCTTTAGCAGATGATTCTGTGAGAGATGAATTCAGAAAGTCTTACGACAAATTGCTCAGTTTGGTTCGTAAACCCTCTGTGTTTGAGTTGAATGGGTTACACGCCCTGCTGCAGTTCTACGATCCTCCATTGAGATGCTTTACTTTCCAGGACTTTGTTCTCGCACCCACACTAGAGGAATATGCTGATTTGTTAGGTGTGCCTATCAAGAGGCAGATGCCTTTTGTTCATATGGATGCTGAGCCTAATCTGGCTAGTCTAGCTCCGTCACTTCATCTGGATGCCTCCGAGTTGGTATTGCCTAGTTGGAACAAGGTTCCCGGTTTCTCCTTGCAGTTCTTGGTGGGAGAAGCTCAGCAGTGCGCCAAAGACGGATGTTGGGTCGTGTTCAACGCCATCCTCTCCCTGTGCATATATGGCATCATTCTGTTCCCCAATATGCCTGACTTTGTAGACTTCGACGCCTTCCGCATCTTTGCTTCAGGGAAGCCAGTCCCTACCTTGATAGGAGACGTCTACCATTCCGTCCACTACAAAAACGAGAACAGAAGGGGCAAGAATGTCTCGCGCTGTGTGCCCCTATTTTATAAATGGCTTGATAGTCATCTACCCAAGAGGGGTCCCTTTGCTTCGTCCGCAGCCACAGCTGAGTGGTCCGAGCGTTTGATGGGTCTATCTGCAGAGGATATTGACTGGTTTGACAGAGATAGGTTGGGTACCGAGATTATCTTCAGCTGCAGTGGGTTTCCGAACGTGCCTTTGATAGGCAGGAAGGGCTGTATAAACTACAATCCGTCTCTGCTGGTCCGACAGTTTGCTTATGCTTTGAGAGCTCCGCCGAAGGATGAAGAGGTACAAAAATCTCTGTACCTCACTGGTCTTCTAGAGGGGGATATGTTATCTAAGCTTCAGCGCGCTTGGAATGGTATCAGTAAGAGGGGAAAACCGTTGCTGGGGAGAAGCAATAGTCAAGCCTACCCTCCGTATGTGGCATGGATCAAAGCCAGAGCAGATGCTATAGGGATGCCGTTTCTTCCTGCCAAGCCAGAAAGCCCTCCAATGATTGAAAAGCCTACTATCGTGCCCATTCACCAGCATAATCGGGTGTTAGCTGAGAGAGATGAGCTGAAGAGGGCAAATGAAGAATTGGAGAAAGAATTGGCTCAACTCAGAAGCGAGAGAAACGAAGTCGTTCATTCCTTCAAGAGGCAGACAGAGCTGGTGAACCAGCTGGGGACAGATTTGACTAAGCAGATAGCTGAGCGCGAGCGCATGGGTCGAGACTTCAAAGCTGTCAACGATGTACTGGCCACGAAGAAGCAGCACTTGGACGAAGCGTATCGGAGGATATCCAAGTTCAACCAGCACTGGAAGGCCACCCTAGCCAACAGGAAAGAGCGGGAGGATAAGCTGATACAACAAATCTCCAAGTTGAAAGCCCAGGTGAAGGCTAGTGAGAAGAGGTTTGATGAAGAAACCGCTCGCAGATATGCCTCTGAAGGCCAGCTCAACAGGGCTCTTGCTAACCTGAAGGAGCGCAAACTGACGTTTGAATCTAAAAAGTGGAAGCTAGAAGATTTTTTCGGCGAAGGAGCATGGGAAGATTCGGTCCAAGGTCTTCAGTACACCATTATGCAGAGGGAGTTACTCGTCAAAGGGTTACTCGCTCGACCTGATCATCCAGAAACGAAGGGGTTGTTAGAAGAGTTTCGCGCCCGTGGCCGTGCTTGACTATTTGTATTCCTTTTGTTTGATCATCGTTGTATGCTGACCATCACCAGGCTTGTTGGTTGAGGTCATGCTATTGATTCATCTTGTATTCACTGACGTGGTGTACTGCCTTGATGGGCTTTCTTCATATATATGAGATGTTATTTCCATGATTGGACTCGGACTTCTTATTATCAGCACTGGCACTCAGGCGCTAGGATCGGGGGAAATCTCCCTAACGCACAGACACACGTTTGCATTTGCATGAAGTATTTGCATAACGATCACTTTGTCGTTTTTTCCTAACCCTTTTGCGTTTTCAGGTTATTTCAGGTTGTGCCAGGATTGATCAGAGACCTATCCATCGCTATCCGACCAGAGCAAATCAAACCAGAATCATAGAGCAAGTGCAAACTGATGTTCAGGAACTCCCGGAAAGAATGGATCGCTTCATGGAGCTCATGCAAGCGGTCGCCAATGGCCAGGATCAACTCAGAACTTTGGTTCAGCCTCTGATTTCAAGGGTCGATAGCAATGGCGTACTCCATGGTAGGACCGTGCCTACTCCTCCACCTGTGGAAACTCCTCAGAATGACGTCCCCGTGACCGGGGGGAATGACAGTGCCAACGGCAATGTGATAGCTAACATGGGACTCAATGGCAATACGAAGGGCGTCGGTAATGGGAGTCTTGAAGCTAACGTCAATGTTGGACTGGGCAATGACAATGCAGGTGTTGGGAATCTGTTCGGGCCTCAGCCGTGGTTAGAAGACCGCCAAGACGATGTGTTCTCTCAGAGAGGTGCTGAAGGGGATTTGACTGCTGAAGCACGGCTAAGGTTCAAGGCACTCGATGATAAGATGAAGAACATCGAGAACCAGAACACCCTGGGCGTTGATATGTCCAAGTTGCGACTGATTGCTGATTTCAAGGTGCCTCCCAAGTTCAAGGTACCTGACTTTGAAAAGTACAAGGGCACCACTTGCCCTCGCGTCCACCTGAGATCATATTACAGAAAAATGTCTGCTCATTCTGAGGACGAGAAGTTGCTGATGCACTTCTTTCAGGACAGTCTGTCCGGACCATCCCTCGAATGGTACATGAGTCTGGAACCTACCAGTGTGTGCACATGGAAGGACCTTGCTGAAGCATTTGTGCACCACTACCAATACAATAGCGACTTGGCCCCGAACCGAGTCCAACTGCAGAATCTGTCGCAAAGGAACAACGAAGGGTTTAAGGAATACGCCCAGCGATGGCGTGAGTTGGCAGCCAGGGTTCAGCCGCCGATGGTTGAACGTGAGCTTGTGCAGATGTTCGTAGCCACCCTCCCAGGGGTTTATTATGAGAAATTGGTCAGCGGTATGTCCGGAACCTTCTCAGATCTCATTATCACAGGTGAGCACATTGAAAATGGGATCAAACTGGGGAAAATTCAAGGTGAGTCATCCTCAGCTGGAGGAGGCGGAAAGAAACCTTATTGTGGCAAAAGAAGGGAAGGAGAAACGAGCGTCGTGACCAACACTCGAAGGAAGGGTAAAGGCCCTCACCAACAGGTGGCCAGCATAACTATCCCGACAGTTCAACAGCCACAGCAGCAGCAGCCGAATCAACAGGGGTACAGAAAGTACCAGAATCGGGCACCTCTGTCGAGCCGTCACCTCGAGACACCGCCCATGTCGTACGCGCTACTATTACAGACTTTGCTTCATCTACAATTGATCCAGAAGAGAACCCTGGCTCCCTTGATAGGGGCACCTCCGCCGGGTTATGACGCGAATGCGACTTGTGAGTTTCACTCAGGGGCACCAGGCCACACAATAGAGAATTGCAAAGCCTTCAAGCACAAGGTGCAGGACATGGTGGACGCTAAGATCATCAACTTCTCCGATAATGTGCCAAACGTCACGAAGAACCCTATGCCGAATCATAGGGGAGGTGGAGTAAACGCCATTATTGAAGACGAGAGTTTGGATTTGTTGACTGACGTCAGAGATCTGAAGACACCGCTTAGCTTCGTTAAAGCTAAGCTGATGAAAAGAGGTTTCTTTCCAGGTTATGGAGAGCTGTGTATGGGCTGTGCGACTAGTCCTGATGGATGTGAACAGTTGATAGAGGGGATCCAAAGTCTGATGACTGAAGGGATTTTACAGTTCAGCCGGAGGGCCGAAATCGGATCGGGAGAGGTAATGCTGAAGCAAGATGATGAGGTTGCCATCATCACCATCCCTCACCAGACGATAACTATCTCGGCACCCAGACCGCCCACGATTACCATCACCAAAGCTGGGCCAATACCGTTTGAAAGCACTAATGTTGTCCCATGGAATTATGGGGCAGAGGTCTACTGCAACGGACAGAAATTGGAACTAGAACCGTTTGGGTCGTCTGTGGAGAACCTGGCGGGCGTCAGCGGAATCACTCGCAGCGGGAGAATATTTGCACCACCTGAGGTCGTAACGGACAAGGCGGACAGAGCTGATGCAACTGATAAAGGGAAGAGTAAATTCGTCGAAGAAGTCCCTCGTGGGGTAGAAAAAGACTTACTCGTTAAAGACGCTGAGGAATTTATGAGGTTGATTAAAAAGAGTGACTACAAGATTGTGGATCATCTCCATCAGACACCCTCAAAGATTTCCATCCTGAATTTGTTGCTGTGTTCTGAGGCACACCGCAACGCGCTGCTGAAGGTGTTGAATGCCGCATATGTACCGCAGGAAATATCGGTAAACCAGCTGGAAGAGGTCGTAGCCCACGTGAATGCTGGGAATGGGTTAGGTTTCACTGACCTAGAGCTGACGCCGAAGGGGAGGAACCACAATAGTTCCCTGCACATCTCGATAGAGTGTAGAGGAACGATTATGTCGCATGTGTTGGTCGACACAGGGTCATCGCTCAATGTTCTTCCGAAGAAGGCATTGATGAAGTTGGATACTCTTGGAGTGATTTGCACACCCAGTGATCTGGTTGTGAAAGCGTTCGATAGAACTAAACGCCATGTTTTCGGGGAGGTGACCCTGCCAATCCAAGTTGGGCCGGAAACATTCGACGCAATCTTTTACATTATGGACATCATTCCTGCCTACAGCTGTCTATTGGGCCGGCCATGGATCCACTCGGCAAGTGCCGTGACCTCCACGTTGCACCAGAAACTCAAGTACACTGTCGGAGGTAGCATCGTGACTGTATGTGGTGAGGAAGACATAATGGTGAGCCATTTGTCGTCCTTCAAGTATGTTGAGATGGATGGGGAAATCCACGAAACCCTATGCCAAGCGTTTGAAGCTGTTAAAGTCAAGGACGTAGCTCCTGTAGTCACTGAAAAGCCAGAGATGACTCTCTCTTCCTTTAAGGAGGCCCGGGCCGTTGTTCAAGCCGGATCTACCCCAGGCTGGGGGCGAATTTTGGAGATACCTAACAAGCAAGACAGGTTTGGGTTGGGATATTCTCCTGGAGCTGAAGCCTCCTCTTCTAGCAGTGCGTCGCGAGGTAAAGGGCCGATCCAGGTTACCAGTGGCGGGGTGATATTTGAAAGCGTCAACACGGTGTCTGAAGACAGCGGAGATAGCGACTGTGACTTAGACTCTTGGATCTAGCCAAGCAAGCCAGGCGAGAGCCTCGACAATTGGTCTGTCAAGGATATCATCCAGATGACAAGCGAAGAGTAATGATTTACTTTTTTCCAATCATTGTACAACCCTATGTCCTACCCGGGGCATAATGGTTTTATTGTCAGGGCCTTGTTTGATTATGTACATGCATTTTATCAATAAATCAAAAGGCGTTTTTCTTCGTATTCAAATATTGTGATCTCTGTTATTCCTGTTTTATATTTGTTTTGAAAAACAATAAAATGGCAACAGGGTTTGTGCTGACCTGCACATCCTTGTCTTAAGCTTAACCCTTGTTATTGCAGGATCCACATAGCAGATGACATCGACTCTAGACCTTCTACGACTCGCTTCGACTTCGATTGCCCGATCTATCAAGCCGAAGAAGAGATTGATGAAGACGAAGACCTTCCTGAAGAGTTGGCCCGCTTGTTGAAACAAGAAGAGAAAATTATTATGCCTCATGAAGAGGAGATCGAGATTGTGAATTTGGGTTCTGAAGAACTTGTCAGGAACGTTAGGATAGGGGCTGCATTGCAGAGTGATGTCAAGCAGAGATTGGTCGAGATGCTAAGAGAGTATAGTGACGTCTTTGCTTGGTCATACGAAGATATGCCCAGACTTGACACTGACATCGTGGGCCACCACTTGCCGCTGCGAGAAGATTGCCCTCCCGTTAAGCAGAAGATTAGGAGGACACGACCAGATATGGCCGTTAAGATCAAAGAAGAAGTGTAGAAGCAGCTTGATGCTGGCTTCTTAGCGGTCACTACTTACCCTCCGTGGGTCGCCAACATAGTGCCTGTACCAAAAAAGGACGGTAAGGTACGAATGTGCGTCGATTATCGGGATTTGAATAGGGCGAGCCCTAAAGATGATTTCCCGCTGCCTCATATTGATGTGTTGGTCGACAATACAACCCAGTTCTCCGTATTTTCATTCATGGATGGCTTCTCCGGCTACAACCAGATCAAGATGGCGCCGGAGGACATGGAGAAAACTACGTTCATCACTCCTTGGGGAATGTTTTGCTACAAGGTAATGCCTTTCGGTCTGAAGAACGCAGGGGCCACTTACCAACGAGCGATGGTTACTTTGTTTCATGATATGATTCATCATGAGATTGAAGTCTACGTTTATAACATGATTGCGAAGTCCCAAACGGAGGAAGGACATCTGGTCAATTTGCTGAAGCTTTTTGAAAGGCTTAGGAAGTTCAGGTTGAGGCTGAATTCTAACAAGTGTACTTTCGGAGTACGGTCCGGAAAATTACTGGGGTTTATCGTGAGTGAAAGAGGCATCGAGGTTGATCCTGCGAAGATTAAAGCGATACAAGAAATGCCAGTGCCAAGAACAGAAAAAGAAGTTTGTGGTTTCCTGGGCAGAATAAACTACATTGCAAGGTTTATTTCTCAGCTCACGGCCACGTGTGAACCGATGTTCAAACTGTTAAAGAAAGATCAGGCGATTATCTGGAATGAGGATTGCCATAAGGCATTTGATAAGATAAAGCAGTATCTACAGGAACCTCCGATCTTGATACCCCCGGTGGCCGGACGGCCTTTAATCATGTACTTGACAGTTCTTGAGAATAGTATGGGGTGTGTTCTCGGTCAGCACGACGAGACGGGCAGAAAGGAGCATGCCATTTACTATTTGAGTAAAAAGTTCGCAGACTGTGAATCTCGTTACTCAATGCTGGAGAAGACGTGTTGTGCACTAGCCTGGGCTGCCAAACGTTTACGATAGTACATGCTCATCCACACCACCATGCTAATTTCGAAGATGGATCCGATCAAGTACGTCTTCGAGAAACAAGCGCTTTCGGGCAGGATTGCCAGATGGCAAATGGTGTTGACAGAATATGACATTCAGTACGTGTCCCAGAAGGCCATCAAGGGAAGCGTATTGTCTGATTACCTTGCCGAACAGCCGATCGAGGATTACCAGCCGATGAAATTTGAATTCCCTGATGAGGATATCATGTTTCTTAAAGCGAAATATTGCGATGAACCGTTGCCCGACGAGGGCCCAGATAGGAAATCCCAGTGGAAATTGATATTTGACGGGGCGGTTAATTCTTATGGAAGTGGCATTGGGGTAATCATCACGACTCCCCACGGATCCCACATCCCGTTCACTGCGAGACTGACGTTTCCAGTCACCAATAACGAGGCGGAGTACGAAGCATGCATCATGGGTCTAGAAGAGGCAATTGATTTGAGAATCAAGAACCTAGATGTATATGGCGACTCGACGCTTGTGATTAACCAGATTAAAGGGGAGCGGGAGACTCGTCAATCGAATTTGGTTCCGTGCATGAATTATGCCAGAAGGCTGCTTCCGTTCTTTGATCGAGTGGAACTCCATCATGTGCCCAGAGCAGAAAATCAGATGGCTGATGCCTTAGCCACGTTGGCTTCAATGTATAAAGTCAATTTTTGGAATGAAGCTCCAAGAATTGTTCTTTCTCGTCTTGATAGACCTGCATTCGTCTTTGTGATCGAGGAAGCCTCCGACGGCAAGCCATGGTTTCATGACATTCAGACCTTCCTTATGACTAAGGAGTATCCTGCGGGAGCGTCAACCCAGGATAAGAAGACTCTAAGGAGGCTGTCTGGAAATTTCTATCTCAATCCAGATGGAGTTTTGTATAAAAGAAACCACGATCTTGTGCTACGCAGATGTGTAGATGAGAAAGAAGCGAGTTTTCTCATGGAAGAAGTCCATGAAGGCACATTTGGTACGCACGCCGGCGGGCATGCTATGACGAGAAAGATTCTGAGAGCAGGATACTACTGGATGACGATGGAATCAGATTGCTTTAAATTCGCGAAGAGATATCATAAATGCCAGATTTATGCTGATAAAGTTCATGTGCCGCCGTGCCCGTTAAATGTCATGTCCTCCCCTTGGCCGTTCTCCATGTGGAGCATCGACATGATAGGCAAGATCGAGCCTACTGCATCTAACGGTCATCGCTTCATTCTAGTAGCTATCGACTACTTCACCAAGTGGGTGGAGGAAGCCTCATGCGCTAATGTGACTAAGCAGGTGGTGGCTAAATTCATAAAGAGGGACATCATCTGTCGTTACCGAATTCCTGAGCAGATCATTACGGATAATGGGTCGAATCTGAATAACAAGATGATGAAAGAGCTGTGCCAGAGTTTCAAGATTGAACACCATAACTCATCTCCTTACCGGCCGAAGATGAATGGCGCTGTTGAAGCGGCCAATAAGAACATCAAGAAGATTGTTCAGAAAATGGTTGTGACCTACAAGGATTGGCACGAGATGTTGCCATTCGCATTGCACGGTTATCGTACAACGGTGCGTACGTCAACCGGGGCAACTCCTTTCTTCTTGGTGTACGGTATGGAAGTTGTCCTACCGTTAGAAGTGGAGATCCCTTCTTTGCGAGTTTTGGTTAACGTGAAACTCGACGAGGCAGAATGGATTAAGAACCGACTAAACCAACTCAACCTGATGGACGAGAAGAGGTTGGCATCGATTGCATATGGTCGTATGTACCAAAGCCGAATGAAGAAAGCTTATGATAAGAAGGTGCGTCCTAGAAGCTTTCAGACGGGTGATCTCGTCCTGAAGAAGATTCTTCCTCCACACTCCGATCACCGGGGCAAGTGGACTCCCAATTACGAAGGTCCGTACGTCGTCAGCAAGGTCTTCTTGGGAGGAGCTTTGTTGTTATCCACGATGGATGGCAAAGATTTTGCATCCCCGGTGAACGCGGACGCAGTTAAAAAATACTTTGCTTAAAAATGACCCGCTGGAAAGAAAAAGAATATCCAAGCAAAAATGGGGCATCCCGGCGAACCATAAAAAAGGAAAAAGGTTCGGGCAAAAATTAGGGATATAAATTGAAAAAAAATGTACACCCGCAAAGTCGAAAACCCGGATGGGCGACTTTGGCAAAAAAGGGTATCCCGGTGAGTCGAAAACCCGGAAGGGCGATTCAGGCAAAAGTTAGGGATTTGAAAAAGCAAATGATTGCGTTCCGCGTGTGGAATTTCATTATTTAGTGGTTTGGAAGACCTGAGGGCCGTTCATCTGAATCAATCTCTTCTGAAGCTGGAGCCTCAAAGAAGTATCGAAGTCGAGTGGGTCATAGAGGGATCAACTCATGGTGTTAGTCTACGCCTTGTTGCCTACATTTGTATATACTGATGTATATTTATGTTTTATTTTTGCGCGGCTTCCTCATTCCAGGAGCTTGCATTTGTTGTAAAACATTTTTACCCATTCAGGGGTTTGTTATCAATAAAATGTATACTATTCAGCAATTCTGTTTGTTTGTTTAGCATTTATTTGTTTTGTTTGCGAAAAAGAACGTTGATGCTTTCGATAAAATGCGCATACATAAATTTACTGGCCTAGGCCACTGATTGTTGAAACAATGAATTACTTGAACATTGTCACAAGATGATAACCTTGATAGGTCCCTTTGAGAAGGGTATCTCGTCTGTTTGTTTGTGTTGTTACAGGTTAGCATATACCAGGTAGCACGCCGTATGCGTCCCCAAGCAGGATGATTCCTTCTTCTCCAGCAAAGTTCAGCAGCCTCTCCCTGCAGAGTCTGAACCGGAGATCGTCAAGCGTTGATATGTTTCCCCAGGAAGAGAAGATTCTCTCCCCAATCAGATGTATCTTGAAGGAACGTCATCTCCCTAGCTGAGTCAGGCGCCGAAGCGTGTGTTCATCCCCCAGCACCGGGTCACAAGTGCAAGTCTCGTAGGAGACTATTCACTGAAGTGTGCAGCAATTGATAGTTTAAGACTGAAGTCTCCAGGAGAATCAAAATTCCCCACAGAGTCGTACTCTCCCCGGTAAACAGGATGATTCCTTCTTCCCCAGCCGAGTTTACAGTTCCCCAAGAGAGCCGAGTCTTTGGAAAGCAGTTCGGGCCATGATTGGTTTTCCCCAGTAGAGTGTTGAATAGTTGATGCTGTATTTCCCCACCGGAGTCGTTACCTCCAGGAAGGTTTGGCTGCGAACGCCGTGCAGTTTATTTCTGCGATTGACATCGCTTTCCTTAGCAAGTCCAGGTTCTCGTAGAGCTTCGTTCCCCGGCAGCAGTCAACTGAAGTTTGCTTCCCCATGCGGAGTCCGATTGAGATTGACGTGACCTTTTCTCCGTGGCAGGATGATTCCTTCCCCCATCAGAGTGGTTCTTTCTTCTTGACAGGAAGATTCTCCCTCCAACATTTATTTTGCTGACGGGATCGCAGCATTTTGCATGATTGCATAGCATTTACCTTAAATGCGCAACATTTCCACCGTGTGGAGCATTGCGCCATTGTCAAAGCATATGCATATGAAACATGAGCTAGGTCGTTACCGTTCTTGTTTTGCAGGTGTCCCTCCGCGAAATAGTTTGATCAAGATGATTCTCGAATTCTCCCCAGCAAAGTCGTTTGCTTAAGATGATTCTTAAAATCCCCAGTGAAGTCGCCAGAGTTGGTTGCTCAAGTTGATGCTTGAAATCCCCGACAGAGTGATCGCTCAGGATGATTCCTGAAATCTCCAGCAGAGTTATTAGTCCAGGATGATTCTTGAAGTCCCCACAGAGTTATTAGTCCAGGATGATTCTTGAAGTCCCCACGGAGTTATTTGTCCAAGATGATTCTTGAAGTCCTCAGCAGAGTTGAGTCATCCAGAATGATTCCTGGACCCCGAAGCAGAGTGACTTGATAGTTCTCCAGAATCCCCGGCGGAGATGCGTCATCCCCAGCAGGTTTCCAAACAGCGAAGTTGAAACTTCCCTTGAAGACTTGATGATTGAAGTCCAACCGTATTAACGAAGCAGTTCTCTTAACTGATGCGAAGTGCCTGATGGCAGAAGTGGATATCCCCAATTGGTCCATGATTGACCGAGAATGCTATTCCCGACTTACCGACGAAGTCCGGCTGACGCCCGAAAGTTCTTTGAATGCCCGATGGCATGATTAACTTGATTCTTGACCTGATGAGTCCCGAGGAATCTTGATGCCGGACGACATTATCGACCATGTATCATTGGTTACCGTGTGACCAATCCCCCAGCTAGTTGCCGTGCAGCTAATATTTCAGTTTTCGAAGATTTTTCCCATCAGAGTACCGTGTACCTTGATTGGTTGAGAGTCGTTCGCTTCTCACCCATTCAGGTTCAAGCCGTTTGAATAGGGGCAGCTGTTGTACCCCAAAATTTGCCTAACATTTCTTTGCCTAGCTTATGTTTCATTTCATTCACATTAGCATTATCATTTGCATTTCATTGACATGTGTGCAGGAGATCAAGAGGTATGACTACCAATCAAGGGCTACACAAGAATGTGAAGATACCTAAGAAGCTCATTCAGATGTTCAAGGGTTGATATCCTTGTCAGAGAAGTCAAAGGATTCTCAGAGAGAGTGGTTGAAACCAAGGTTGTGTGCCTCCTACCTTGAGAGTTGTGAGAGCTCCTCAGATGATTCTGAAGCCATGAAGTTGGACTTAAAGCCTTGAGAGAGCTTATGAGATGTCTTGGAAGCCATCATGAAGCCTAGACAGGTCATTGTGCAAGGATAAGAAGCCTCAGCCATGAGTGGTACAGTTAGGGTTTGACTAGGTCAACCCTAGGTCAACTGATGATTTGAACAAGGTTGAGACCCAATTCAAAGGCCATGTGATCATGGATTAATACATTGAGATGCTATAAGGATGATTCCAAGGTTAACTCATCATGATTGAAGAGTTTGAGAAGTTTCAAGCTAGGGTTTCTAAGGCTTGACAGTGTAAAATCCCCTAGTTTGACCCCAATCTTCAAGGCAATTTAGCTCAAGATGTGATTGTCATCTCATCTTTCCCCCAACATGAATGTTGTAGAGCTTGATCTTAGCTTTAATTTGAGTGCTAGAAGTCCTTGATAGGATTTGTGGAACTCAAGTTATGACTTTGACAAGTTACAGGTCATCTGAGGTATGTGAATCTGGGGGCTTGAAAGTTACCCAACTTGCATCAAACGTTTGCCCAAGAAGGATGATTCCTATGAACTCTTGGTAAAAATGAATGTTGTTCCTTATTCTCTTAGCTTTCTAGAGAGTACTAGAAGTCCTTGATAGGATTTGTAGACCTCAAGTTATGGCTTTGACAAGTCAAGAGCATTTTGCTCATTTGGAGATTACAGGTCATTTCAACCATAAGGCCATAACTCCTATTTCCAAGCTTCAAATGGAAAGATGTTCAACATCAAACTTGTTCAAAATGATGTTTTAAGGCTAGTAAGGAGGTCATGAGATGTTGGGAATGCTTGTAGCTCAAAGTTGCAAAAATGACCTAAAATAAGGGTATAAGTTAAATAAACCAAAGTTGGAAATTGATATTTTCAATCTACACATCCAAACCATGGCATGTAATATATAATTTTGACTCTAGAAAACATTTTAAGAACATTGTTTTAGCCACATTTTTGAGTTGAGGTCTAATTTGTGGACTTGCTTTGAAAAGTAGTTACTTGCATATTAAGTAACATTTGCAAAACCTAGAATCAAGGCATGAGCAAGGCCCTTTGCAAGCTAAACACTTTCAAAATGTCACTAGGGGAGAAATTGGAAGTAAATGAGATTGGTTTCAAGCTGTTTGCAGCATTATGCATAGCATGGCATATGGTTGAAAATCTCATGACATGAGAGATTGAAACTCTCATTAGAAGGATCTAGAGGGTTCTAGATCATTCATACATCATCTATATATTGAGTAGAAGAGGTTCAGATGAAAGTTTGGTGATGATTGAAGGAGAGAGCATAGATTGAGATTGAGATTTCTTGGCTTGCAACTGAATTCGGTTTCACCAATTTCTTCACTTTCCCTCCATTTTCTTGATTGCAACTTCTTCCATGGATGCTAAGGATTGAATCCAGATCATAATCCAAGAGAATTCGTGGCTGAATCGTGTAGGAGCCATTGAATTTTTCCACCTGCAACTCACCATCGGGTTTCAAGATTTAGGAGCTTTCAACCAGTTCTATTGCATACTGAAGCAAGGAAAGGATCCATTGATCGTGTCTGGAAGGTTGGAGAGCTTGATTTGAAGGTTTAGTGCATCTGTTCATCCAAGATTTTCAGGTTAGTAACTTTCTTCCTCCAGCATGAATTAGGTAGAATCAAGATGAATTAGGGTGCTAGATGCATTGTAGAACGGTGTAGGAAGGTTTTCAGATAGTTAATTTGAGAATTAGTGACCAATTTAGGGTATTACCATTTTCGGTTGTGATTTGGTTATGGCGAATCTTGAGGTTTCAGAGAGAATAAAGAGTATGGATGGATTCGTGAGGAAATTTGGGACATGTTTCATGTATAGACCGTTTGCAATGGATGATCCTAGAGAGAGTTAGGGTTGGGGACGACGACCGGAGCACCACCGGTGGTGGCCGGAGCTGCGCGCGAGTTGCAGAGGTTTGAATTGGAGAAGATGACTTGATAGCCATCAGATCTTGGTTTGACTTGGACTAGGACCCTCATCCAACGACCACGTTTTAATTTCAATTTGTGAAGGATCTGAATTAATGAAACGCATCGTTTCATTTGCGTGTTGATGCTGGGCTTAGTGAATTGGCGGATATTCACACCCCCGTGAAGGCCCAATCCATTATTTGAACTGATTCTGGTTACTATCTGCACCGTGTGCTTGTCCATTTTATTTTGATTTTCTTTATTTTCTTCATTTTTTCATGGTTATTGATTAGTTCATAATAAATTGGAAATTGATCCTATCAATCCCATTCTTTTTGCATTATACTCATGATTGAGTCTAGTATATTTTAGAAAAAAAATATTTTCATTTCATGCATTTTCTGATTTTATGGGAATTTTTATATTTTAATTGATATTAAAATGGTTATGTTTGATACTTAATTTTGTGGAATTTTGTGTGATCATGTGGTGATGATTTTGATCCTGATTTTTTGTGTGTGATTAGCTTAGACATGTATGCTCCCATATCATTTTTCTCACATTTTTGTGATGAAAATAGGTGTGCTTTCTAGATTGATATTTAGGTGCTTCCTTTTAGGGTTTAGGTTTAGTACCTTGTAGTGTAGAATTTATTTCTAGGTCTTATTTGATGATTTGATCTCTGGAATTAATGTGGTAGAGTCATGATTGACCTAGGTTCCCATAGTTATTTTTGTAGGATTTTGAAATTGGTTTTAGTATTTTAGTTAGGACTAACTTTAGTACTAGGTTTTAGGTGATCCTAACTTACTAACTCAAATAGATTAACTTCTTTAGTCCCCTTAGATTAGGGTTTTGCTTTGTTTGCCTTTGGTTGAGATTGAAGACAAGTTGAAGACAAGGTGAGGATGCTTGAAGTTGCTTGGAGCTTGGAGTTGCTTGGGCCTGATGGTGTCTGATGAAGATTTAGGAGGTAGGAAACATAGGGAGAGCCTTATAGTTAGAATGATTTCTTTCACAAATATGGAAAGCATCTTGTGCTTCCATTCTTCCCAATGACTAAAAGTCCTTCTAAGATATTCACATCCCTCCTTTGGAGGGATGAGTGGCTTTATCTGGGAAGTAGAACTTTGAGGGAACCAGTCTCTCATAATGATGAACCCTTACAGGCTTCCTTTGGTTGTCAATATGTTGTTTATCATTTCCACTCATTCTTTTAAATCAATTGTCTCCTGGTTTGAGTATCTTGAAAGATGTTGGACTTGAGTTTGAAGATGAGGACTTCATTGAAGAATGTGGAGGAGGATGATTTCTTGAGCATTGCCATTGCAGCTGAAGCTTGAAGAGCAAGAAGAGCAGGTTGATGCTTGTGAAGAAGATCCAATGGAGATTGAGTGAAGAGCTGAGGCTTAAAAGAATTGGAGGATGGGGTTGACACTTCCATGTGATTGAAGATTACTCTGAGAAGCTGAAGCTTGTAGATGAAGAAGACCCAGTTGATACTAGCAAAGCAAGGAGAACTGAAGCTTGAAGACCAAGTTGATACTTATGAAGAGGATTCAATTGAGATTGAGTGTAAACTGAAGCTGAGGAATAAAGGGGGAGTTGACACTTGCATTGATGCATTGAGGGCCTGAAGGAATCAAATTGACACTTGTAATTAGGAGTGAAGCCTGAAGGTGGAATTGACTAAAGAGCTGAAGCTTGGAGAAGAGAGAGCAAGTTGATACTTATGTCTTATGTGTTAGGACCTTGGAAAAGCAAGTTGATACTTGTCATGAAGGATAGCCTTGAAGGGTGATTGAAGTCTGAAGACTGGGTTGCTGTTAGAAGAGCTGAAGCTTGGAGTTGAAAAAGGGAGTTGTTGATCTGCTTTCTTGTCTGTTTTCTTTTCTGTGCTGATGTGCCTTGTTTGACTGGCTTGATGCATTAGAATAAGTTCATATCTAGACTGACTTTAAACTAGGAGCATGATTGCACTAGAGGTTGAGTTGCTCCCTCTGCTTGTATTTTTACTGTATGGCTTTGCTTGCGGGTATTCGGTAGAGCCCAGCTCCCTTGCCCATGTGGTTTTGTTTGCTTCATAGCATTTTATTTCATTTCCTCTGTATGATTACAGTTGTTATTGTATCTTGCTTGATAGCACTTTATGTTATTTCTGTTGTATGATTACTGTTATTCATATCTGGCTTGAGGTTGAGATGAGCTTGTGGAGACTGATGCCCCACACACATTTCCTCCCTCACTTGCATTACATGCATTTTACAGTCGTTTACTGTTTACTGTTTAAGCTGATGCTTTATCTGTTTCTGTTTATCATTGACATGATCCCCTAGGAATCTCACTTCCTTTGATAAGGAAGTGATGATAGAACTTTAGGTTGAAACCTATGCATGATAACTTCTAGGAGTTCCCTGTTTCAAACATCAACCATAGGATGAATCCTTGGCATGACAACAGTAGGACTTGATAGTCTCCCTTTAGTTGAGCCTGTTCTCTTCTCATCTCAAAACAGCTTAAGATACAGTAATCATGAATGATTTCTTCCGTACGTTACGAGCCTTAAGCTATCTGAGAAAGGATTGTTGGAGAGCTTCTTTTCAACGGTATGAATGTTTAGTATGGCACCCTTTGAGTGACATGCGACACATTCACTCTCAGGTCATAGTCTTTAGTGCGATTGAAATTGCAAACACAATAAAAAACACTTCTTCCGTAAAAGACAGAAAACAAATTTCAAAACTTTTTGCCCCGTGGGCCCATAATTCAAAGGAAAGCTTTTCTGAAGAAAAGAGTGTCATTAAACTTCAACGCCATCGCAAACAGGCTTTGTCCCTAACTGCTGGAACTGTTGTTTAACCCTACTCGATAAAACAGATGAATCTAAATCCCCGTAATCCGTATTACCCCGAACTACGTAAGTTCTGATCTCTCATACCTGTTGAGAGTTCGTAGGCATAGTACTGACGTATTGGCGAGCCACCTTCCCCATAACTCGTCGTAGGTCGAACTACGTTGACTCTGATTTCTCATTCTCTGATGGGAATACGTATGCATAAAGTGCGACGCTTTGCCGAGTCATTTTCTTTTCTGTTCAGACCAGCCTTGATAGGTAGATAGATAAACCAACTCGCCCAGTAAACACAACAAGCGTGGATCCCATCGAGTACGATGGACGTGAGGGGTGCCAACCCCTTCCCCTTGCGTAACCGACTCCCGAACCCAGACAATGGTTGCGATGACCTTGTCTTATACCTTTTTCGTCAGGTTTATTCTGATCGTTTCCTTTCCCGCTCTGAGGGATAAATAACGAAAGGTGGCGCTCTTCTGTTTTGCCGGCACCTTATTTTCGCGGAAGCGACACCCACCAAAAGGACGACGGAGTGAAACTCACACCAGCCACTACCACCTAAAGAATGATAGGACAAACACTATCGCACAATCTGACATTAATGACTATGACAGACCCCACACCAAAAGGATGACGGAGCGAAACTAACACCAGCCGTTACCACCTAAAGGATGATTGGACAACCACTATCGCACAATCTGACATTAATGACTATGACAAACCCCCCACCAAAAGGATTACGGAGCGAAACCCACTTCGGCCACTACCACCAAAAGGAGATAGGACAAACTCTATCGCTCAATCTGATATTAATGACTATGACAGACCCCCCACCAAAAGGATGACGGAGAGAAACTCACATCGGCCACTACCACCAAAAGGATGGTAGGACAAACACTATTGCACAATCGGACATTAATGACTATGACGGACCATCCACCAAAAGCATGATAGAGCGAAACTCACACCGGCCACTACCACCAAAAGGATGATAAGACAAACACTATCGCACAATCTGACATAATGGCTATGACATACTCCCCCCTCGCCAAAAGGATGACGTAGCGAAACTCACACCGGCCAATACCACCAAAAGGATGATAGGACAAACACTATCGCACAATCTGGCATTAATTACTATGTCAAACCCTCCACCAAAAGAATGACAGAGCGAAACTCACACCAACCATTACCACCAAAAGGATGATAGGATAAACACTATCGCACAATCTGACATTAATGACTATGACTGACCCCCCACCAAAAGGACGAGGGAGTGAAACTCACACCGGCAACTACCACCTAAAGAATGATAGGATAAACATTATCGCACAATCTGAAATTAATGACTATGACAGACCCCCCACCAAAAGGATGACGGAGCGAAACTCACAACGACCGCTACCACCTAAAGAATGATTAAACAACCACTATCGCACAACCTGACATTAATGACTATGACAAACCCCCCACCAAAAGGATGATGGAGCGAAACTCACACCGGCCACTACCACCAAAAGGATGATAGGAAAAACACTATCTCACAATCTTAGATTAACAAGTATGACAGACCCTCCACCAAAAGGATGACGGAGCGAAACTCACACCGGCCACTACCACCAAAAGGATGAGAGGACAAACACTATCGCACTATCTGACATTAATAACTATGACAGACCCCCCACCAAAAGGATGACGGAGCAACACTCACAGTGGCCACTACCACCAAAACGATGATAGGACAAACACTATCGCACAATCTAACATTAATGACTATGACAAACCCCCCACCAAAAGGATGACAAAGCGAAACTCACACTAACCACTACCACCAAAAGGATGATAGGATAAACATTATCGCACAATCTGACATTAATGACTATGACTGACCCCCCACCAAAAGGACGACATAGTGAAACTCACACCGGCAACTACCACCTAAAGAATGATAGGAAAAACACTATAGCACAATCTGAAATTAATGACTATGACAGACCCCCCACCAAAAGGATGACTGAGCGAAACTCACACCGACCGTTACCACCTAAAGGTTGATTGGACAACCACTATCGCACAACCTGACATTAATGACTATGACAGACCCCCACCAAAAGGATGACGGAGCGAAACCCACGCCGACAACTACCACCAAAAGGATGATAGGACAAACTCTATCGTACAAACTGACATTAACGATTATGACAGACCCCTCACCAAAAGGATGACGGAGCGAAACTCAGATCGGCCACTACCATCAAAAGGATGTTAGGACAAACACTATTGCACAATCTAACATTAATGACTATGACAGACCACCCACCAAAAGGATGACAGAGCGAAACTCACACCGGCCACTACCACCAAAAGGATGATAGGACAAACATTATCGCACAAATTGACATTAATGGCTATGACATACCCTCCACCAAAAGGATGACGGAGCGGAACTCACACCGGACACTACCACCAAAAAGATGATAGGACAAACACTATCGCATAATCTGACATTAATAACTATGACAGACCCTCCACCAAAAGGATGACGGAGCGAAACTCACACCGGCCACTACCACCAAAAGGATGATAGGACAAACACTATCGCACAATCTGACATTAATGACTATGACAGACCCTCCACCAAACGGATGACGGAGCGAAACTCACACCGGAAACTACCACAAAAAGGATGATAGGACAAACACTATTGCACAATCTGGCATTAACGACTATGACAGACCCTCCACCAAAAGGATGACGGAGGAAACTCACAACGGCCACTACCACCAAAAGGATGATAGGACAAACACTATTGCACAATCTGACATTAATGACTATGACAAACCCTCCACCGAAAGGATGAAGGAGCGAAACTCACACCGGCCACTACCACCAAAAGGATGACAGGACAAACACTATTGCACAATCTGACATTAATGACTATAACAGACCCCCTACCAAAAGGATGACGGAACGAAACGCGCGTCGGCCACTACCACCAAAAGGATGATAGGACAAACACTATCGCACAATCTGACATTAATGACTATGACAGACCCCCTACCAAAAGGATGACGGAGCAAAACTCACACCGACCACTACAACCAAAACTATGATAGGACAAACACTATCGCACAATCTGATTTTAATGACTATGATAGACCCCCCAACAAAAGGATGATCGAGCGAATCTCACACCGACCACTACCATCAAAAGGATGATAGCACAAACACTGCCGCACAATCTGACATTAATGAATATGACAAACCACCCACCCAAAGGATGACGGAGCGAAACTCACACCGGCCACTACAACCAAAAGGATGATAGGACAAATACTATGGCACAATCTGACATTATTGACTATGACAGACACCTACCAAAAGGATGACGAAGCGAAACTCACACCGGCCACTACCATCAAAAGGATGATAGGACAAACACTATCGCACAATCTGACATTAATGACTATGATAGACCCCCCACCAAAAGGATGATGGAGCAAAACTCACACCGGCCACTACCACTAAAAGGATGACGAAGCGAAACTCACACCGGCCACTATCATCAAAAGGATGATAGGACAAACATTATCACACAAATTAACATTAATGGCTATGACATACCATCCACCAAAAGGATGACGGAGCGGAACTCACACCGGACACTACCACCAAAAAGATGATAGGACAAACACTATCGCATAATCTGACATTAATAACTATGACAGACCCTCCGCCCAAAGGATGACGGAGCGAAACTCACACCGGCCACTACCTCTAAAAGGATGATAGGACAAACACTATCGCACAATTTGACATTAATGACTATGACAAACCCTCCACCAAAAGGATGACGGAGCGAAACTCATACCGGCGACTACCACCAAAAGGATGATAGGACAAACACTGTCGCACAATTTGACATTAATGACTATGACAGACCCCCCACCAAAAGGATGACGGAGCGACACTCACACCGGCCACTACCACCGAAACGATGATAGGACAAACACTATCGCACAATCTGACATTAATGACTATGATAGACCCCTCACCAAAAGGATGACGGAGCAAAACTCACACCGGCCACTACCACAAAAAGGATAATAGGACAAACACTATCGAACAATCTGACATTAATGGCTATAACAGACCCCCCCACCAAAAGGATGACAGAGCGAAACTCACACCTGCCACTACCACCAAAAGGATGATAGGATAAACACTAGCTAACAATATGACATTAATGACTATGACTGACCCCCCACCAAAAGGAAGAACGAGTGAAACTCACACCAGCCACTACCACCTAAAGAATGATAGGACAAACAATATCGCACAATCTGACATTAATGACTATGACAGACCCCCCACCAAAAGGATGACTGAGCGAAACTCACACCGGCCGTTACCACCTAAAGGATGATTGGACAACCACTATCGCACAATCTGACATTAATGACTATGACAAACCCCCTACCAAAAGGATGACGGAGCGAAAGTCACACCGGCCACTACAACCAAAAGGATGATAGGATAAACACTATCGCACAATCTAAGATTAATGACTATGACAGACCCCCACCAAAAGGATGACGGAGCGAAACTCACACCGGCCACTACCACACAAAGGATGATAAGACAAACACTATCACGCAATCTGACATTAATGACTATGACGGACCCCCCACCAAAAGGATGACGGAATGAAACTCACACCGACCATTACCACCAAAAGGATGATAGGATAAACATTATCGCACAATCTAACATTAATGACTATGACAGACCCTCCACCAAAAGGATGTAGGAGAGAAACTTATACCGGCCACTACCACGAAAAGGATGAGAGGACAAACACTATCGCACGATCTAACATTAATGACTATGACAGACCCCCCACCAAAAGGATGATGGAGCGAAACTCACACCGGCCACTACCACCTAAAGAATGATAGGACGAACACTATCGCACAATCTGACATTAATGACTATGAAAGACCCCCCACCAAAAGGATGACATAGCAAAACTCACACCGGCCACTACCACCAAAAGGACGATAAGAAAAACACTATCGCACAATCTGACATAAATGACTATGACAGACCCCCAACCAAAAGGATGACGGAGCGAAACCCACGCCGGCAACTACCACCAAAAGGATGATAGGTCAAACTCTATCGCACAATCTTACATTAATGACTATGACAGACCCCCCACCAAAAGGATGACGGGGCGAAAATCACATCAGCCACTACCACCAAAAGGATGTTATGACAAACAGTATCGCACAATCTAACATTAATGACTATGACAGACCACCCACCAAAAGGATGACAGAGCGAAACTCACACCGGACACTACCACCAAAAGGATGATAGGACAAACACTATCGCACAATCTGACATTAATGAATATGACACAGCCCCACCAAAAGAATGACGGAGTGAAAATCACACCGCCCACTACCACCAAAAGTATGATAGGACAAGCACTATCACACAATCTGACATTAATGAC
This sequence comes from Lathyrus sativus, assembly GCA_963859935.3. Lineage (NCBI taxonomy): Eukaryota > Viridiplantae > Streptophyta > Magnoliopsida > Fabales > Fabaceae > Lathyrus > Lathyrus sativus. Next base: position 98,866,865 of record OZ012739.1, on the reverse strand, counting down.
TATGACAGACCCCCTACCAAAAGGATGACGGAACGAAACTCACACCGCCCACTACCACAAAAACAATGATAGGACAAACACTATCGCACAATCTGATTTTAATGACTATGACAGACCCCACAATAAAAGGATGATCGAGCGAAAATCACATCAGCCACTACCACCAAAAGGATGTTAGGACAAACACTATTGCACAATCTAACATTAATGACTATGACAGACCACCCACCAAAAGGATGATAGAGCGAAACTCACACCGGCCACTACCACCAAAAGGATGATAGCACAAACACTATCGCACAATCTGGCATTAATGACTATGACAGACCCTCCACTAAAAGGATGATTGAGGAAACTCACAACGGCCACTACCACCAAAAGGATGATAGGACAAACAATATCGCACAACCAGACATTAATGGCTATGACAAACCCTCCACCGAAAGGATAAAGGAGCGAAACTCACACCGGCCACTACCACCAAAAGGATGAGAGGACAAACACTATCGCACAATCCGACATTAATGACTATGACAGACCCCCCACCAAAAGGATGACAGAACGAAACGCACGTCGGCCACTACCACCAAAAGGATGATAGGACAAACACTATCGCACAATCTGACATTAATGACTATGACAGACCCACTACCAAAAGGATGACGGAGCGAAACTCACACTTGCCACTACCACCAAAACAATGATAGGACAAACACTATCGCACAATCTGATTTTAATGACTATGACAGACCCCCCAATAAAAGGATGATCGAGCGAAATTCACACCGGCCACTACCACCAAAAGGATGATAGCACAAACACTGCCGCACAATCTGACATTAATGACTATGACAGACCACCCACCAAAAGAATGACAGAGCGAAACCCAAGTTGGCCACTACCACCTACAGGATGATAGGACAAACACTATCGCACAATCTGATATTAATGGCTATGATAGACCCCCCACCAAAAGGATGACAGAGTGAAACTCACACCGGCCACTACAACCAAAAGGATGATAGGACAAATACTATCGGACAATCTGACATTAATGACTATGACAGACCCCTCACCAAAAGGATGACGGAGCAAAACTCATACCGGCCACTACCACCAAAAGGATGATAGGACAAACACTATCGCACAATATTACATTAATGACTATGACAGACCCCCCACCAAAAGGATGACGGAGCGACACTCACACCCGCCACTACCACCGAAACGATGATAGGACAAACACTATCACACAATCTGACATTAATGACTATGATAGACCCCCCACCAAAAGGATGAAGGAGCGAAACTCACACCGGCCACTACCACCAAAAGGATGAGAGGACAAACACTATCGCACAATCTGACATTAATGACTATGACAGACCCCCCACCAAAAGGATGACTGAGCGAAACTCACACCTGCCACTACCATCAAAATGATGATAGGACAATCACTATCGCACAATCTGATTTTAACGACTATGATAGACCCCCCACCAAAAGGATGATCGAGCGAAACTCACACCAGCCACTACCACCAAAAGGATGATAGGACAAACACTATCGCACAATTTCATTTTAATGACTATGACAGACCCCCCAATAAAAGGATGATCGAGCGAAATTCACACCGGCCACTATCACCAAAAGGATGATAGCACAAACACTGTCGCACAATCTGACATTAATGAATATGACAAACCCCCCACCAAAAGGATGATGAAGCGAAATCCAAGCCGGCCACTACCACCTAGAGGACGATAGGACAAACACTATCGCACAATCTGATATTAATGACTATGGCATACACCACTACCAAAAGGATGACAGAGCGAAACTCACACCGGCCACTACCACCAAAACGATGATAGTACAAACACTATCGCACAATCTGATATTAATGACAATGACAGACCCCCCACCCAAAGGATGACGGAGCGAAACTCACACCGGCCACTACCACTAAAAGGATGATAGGACAAACACTATCGCACAATTTGACATTAATGACTATGACAAACCCTCCACCAAAAGGATGACGGAGCGAAAATCATACCGGCCATTACCACCAAAAGGATGATAGGACAAACACTATCGCACAATTTAACATTAATGACTATGGCAGACTCCCCACCAAAAGGATGACGGAGCGACACTCACACCGGCCACTACCACTAAAACGATGATAGGACAAATATTATCGCACAATCTGACATTAATGACTATGATAGACCCCCCACTAAAAGGATGACGGGGCAAAACTCACACCGGCCACTACCACCAAAAGGATAATAGGACAAACACTATCGCACAATCTGACATTAATGACTATGACAGACCCCCCACCAAAAGGATGACGGAGCGAAACTCACGCCTGCCCCTACCATCAAAATGATGATACGACAATCACTATCGCACAATCTGATTTTAATGACTATGACAGACCTCCCAACAAAAGGATGATCGAGCGAAACTCACACCGGCTACTATCACTAAAAGGATGATAGGACAAACACTATCGCACAATCTGACATTAATGAATATGAAACACCCTCCACCAAAAGGATGACGGAGTGAAACTCACACCAGCCACCATCACCTCAAGGATGATAGGACAAACACTATCTCACAATCTGACATTAATGACTATGACAGTTCCCCCACCAAAAGGATGACGGAGCGAAAGTCATACCGGCCACTACAACCAAAAGGATGATAGGACAAACACTATCGCACAATATAAGATTAATGACTATGACAGACCCCCACCAAAAGGATGATGGAGCGAAACTCACACCGGCCACTACCACACAAAGGATGATACGACAAACACTATCGAACAATCTGAAATTAATGACTATGACAGACCCCCTACCAAAAGGATGACAGAACGAAACTCACAACGACCATTACCACCAAAAGGATGATAGGACAAACACTATCGCACAATCTAACATTAATGACTATGAAAAACCCTCCACCAAAAGGATGTAGGAGCGAAACTCACACCAACCACTACCACCAAAAGGATGAGAGGACAAACACTATCGCACGATCTGACATTAATGACTATGACTGACGCCCCACCAAAAGGATGACGGAGCGAAACTCACACCGGCCACTATCACCTAAAGAATGATAGGACAAACTCTATCGCACAATCTGACATTAATGACTATGACAGACCCCCCACCAAAAGGATGACGGAGCGAAACTCACATCGGCCACTACCATCAAAAGGATGTTAGGACAAACACTATTGCACAATCTGACATTAATGACTATGACAGACCACCCACCAAAAGGATGACAGAGTGAAACTCACACCGGCCACTAAAAGGATGATGGAGGAAACTCACAACAGCCACTACCACCAAAAAGATGACAGGACAAACAGTATCGCACAATCTGACATTAATGGTTATGACAAACCCTCCACTGAAAGGATGAAGGAGCGAAACTCACACCGACCACTACCACCAAAAGGATGAGAGGACAAACACTATCGCACCATCCGACATTAAAGACTATGACAGACCACCCACCAAAAGGATGACGAAACGAAACGCACGCTGGCCACAACCACCAAAAGGATGATAGGACAAACACTATCGCACAATTTGACATTAAAGACTATGACAGACCCCCCACCAAAAGGATGACGGAGCGAAACTCACACCGGCCACTACCACCAAAACGATGATAGTACAAACACTATCGCACAATCTCATTTTAATGACTATGACAGACCCCCCAATAAAAGGATGATCGAGCAAAATTCACACCGGCCACTACTACCAAAAGGATGATAGGACAAACACTGCCGCACAATCTGACATTAATGAATATGACAAACCCCCCACCAAAAGGATGATGAAGCGAAACCCAAGCTGGCCACTACCACCTACAGGATGATAGGGAAAACACTATCGCACAATCTGATATTAATGACTATGACTGACCCCCCTCCAAAAGGATGACAGAGCAAAACTCACACCGGCCACTACAACCAAAAGGATGATAGGACAAATACTATCGCACAATCTGACATTAATGACTATGACAGACACATACCAAAAGGATGACGAAGCGAAACTCACACCGGCCACTACCATCAAAAGGATGATAGGACAAACACTATCGCACAATCTAACATTAATGACAATGATATACCCCCCACCCAAAGGATGACGGAGCGAAACTCACACCGGCCACTACCACTAAAAGGATGATAGGACAAACACTATCGCACAATTTGACATTAATGACTATGACAAACCCTCCACCAAAAGGATGACGGAGCGAAAATCATACCGGCCATTACCACCAAAAGGATGATAGGACAAACACTATCGCACAATTTAACATTAATGACTATGGCAGACCCCCCACCAAAAGGATGACAGAGCGACACTCACGCCGGACACTACCACTAAAATGATGATAGGACAAATACTATCGCACAATCTGACATTAATGACTATGATAGACCCCCCACCAAAAGGATGACGGAGCAAAACTCACACCGGCCACTACCACCAGAAGGATAATAAGACAAACACTATCACACAATCTGACATTAATGACTATGACAGACCCCCCACCAAAAGGATGACGGAATGAAACTCACACATGCCACTACCATCAAAATGATGATAGGACAATCACTATCACACAATCTGATTTTAATGACTATGACAGACCTCCCACCAAAAGGATGATCGAGCGAAACTCTCACCGGCCACTACCACCAAAAGGTTGATAGGACAAATACTATCGCACAATCTGACATTAATGAATATGACACACCCCCCACCAAAAGGATGACGAAGTGAAACTCACATCGGCCACTACCACCAAAACGATGATAGGACAAACACTATCGCATAATCTCGTTTTAATGACTATGACAGACCCCCCAATAAAAGGATGATCGAGCTAAATTCACACCGGCCACTACCACCAAAAGGATGATAGGACAAACACTGCCGCACAATCTGACATTAATGAATATGACAAACCCCCCACCAAAAGGATGATGAAGTGAAACCCAAGCTGGCGACTACCACCTACAGGATGATAGGACAAACACTATCGCACAATCTGATATTAATGACTATGACTGACCCGCCACCAAAAGGATGACAAAGCAAAACTCACACCGGCCACTACAACCAAAAGGATGATAGGACAAATACTATCGCACAATCTGACATTAATGACTATGACAGACACATACCAAAAGGATGACGAAGCGAAACTCACACCGGCCACTACCATCAAAAGGATGATAGGACAAACACTAGCGCACAATCTAACATTAATGACAATGACAGACCCCCACCCAAAGAAAGACGGAGCGAAACTCACACCGGCCACTACCACTAAAAGGATGATAGGACAAACATCATCGCACAATCTGACATTAATGACTATGACAAACCCTCCACCAAAAGGATGACGTAGCGAAACTCATACCGGCCATTACCACCAAAAAGATGATAGGACAAACACTATCACACAATTTAACATTAATGACTACGGCAGACCACCCACCAAAAGGATGACGGAATGAAACTCACACATGCCACTACCATCAAAATGATGATAGGACAATCACTATCACACAATCTGAGATTAATGACTATGACAGACCCCCTACCAAAAGGATGATGGAGCGAAAGTCACACCGGCCACTACAACCAAAAGGATGATAGGACAAACACTATCGCACAATCTAAGATTAATGACTATGACAGACCCTCACCAAAAGGATGACTGAGCGAAACTCACACCGGTCACTACCACACAAAGGATGATAAGACAAACACTATCACACAATCCAACATTAATGACTATGACAGACCCCTCACCAAAAGGATGACGGAACGAAACTCACACCGACCATTGCCACCAAAAGGATGATAGGACAAACACTATCACACAATCTAACATTAATGACTATGACAGACCCTCCACCAAAAGGGTGTAGGAGCGAAACTCACACCGGCCACTACCACCAAAAGGATGAGAGGACAAACACTATCGCACGATCTAACATTAATGACTATGACAGACCCCCCACCAAAAGGATGATGGAGCGAAACTCACACCGACCACTACCACCTAAAGAATGATAGGACGAGCACTATCGCACAATCTAACATTAATGATTATGAAAGACCCCCCACCAAAAGGATGACAGAGCGAAACTCACACCGGCCATTACCACCAAAAGGACGATAGGAAAAACACTATCGCACAATCTGAAATAAATGACTATGACATACCCCCAACTAAAAGGATGACGGAGCGAAACCCACGGCGGCAACTACCACCAAAAGGATGATGGGACAAACTCTATCGCACAATCTGACATTAATGACTATGACAGACCCCCCACCAAAAGGATGACGGGGCGAAAATCACATCGGCCACTACCACCAAAAGGATGTTAGGACAAACAGTATCGCACAATCTAACATTAATGAGTATGACAGACCACCCACCAAAAGCCTGACAGAGCGAAACTCACACCGGCCACTACCACCAAAAGGATGATAAGACAAACACTATATCACAATCTGACATTAATGAATATGACACACCCCCACCAAAAGAATGACGAAGTGAAACTCACATCGGCCACTACCACCAAAAGGATGATAGGACAAGCACTATCGCACAATCTGACATTAATGACTATGAAAGACCCCCTACCAAAAGGATGACAGAGCGAAACTCACACCGGCCACTACCACCAAAACAATGATAGGACAAACACTATCGCACAATCTGATTTTGATGACTATGACAGACCCCACAATAAAACGATGATCGAGCGAAACTCACACCGGCCACTACCACCAAAAGGATGATAAGACAAGCACTATCGTACAGTCTGACATTAATGAATATGACAGACCCCCCACCAAAAGGATGACAGAGCGAAATTCACATCGGCCACTACCACCAAAAGGATGTTAGGACAAACACTATTGCACAATCTGACATTAATGACTATGACAGACCACCCACCAAAAGGATGACAGGGCGAAACTCACACCGGCCACTACCAACAAAAGGATGATAGGAAAAACACTATCGCACAATTTGACATTAATGGTTATGACATACCCCCCCTCCCCCCCCCCCCCCCCCCGCCCCCTCACCAAAAGGATGACGGAGCAAAACTCACACCGGCCACTACCACCAAAAGGATGATAGAACAAACACTATCGCACAATCTGGCATTAATGACTATGACAGACCCTCCACCAAAAGGATGATGGAGGAAACTCACAACGGCCACTAGCACCAAAAGGATGATAGGACAAACAGTATCGCACAATCTGATATTAATGGCTATGACAAACCCTCCACCAAAAGTATGAAGGAGTGAAACTCACACTGGCCACTACCACCAAACGGATGAGAGGACAAACACTATCGCACAATCCGACATTAATGACTATGACAGACCCCTCACCAAAAGGATGACGGAGCGAAACGCACGTCGGCCACTACCACCAAAAGGATGATAGGACAAACACTATCGCACAATATAACATTAATGACTATGACAGACCCCCCACCAAAAGGATGACGGAGAGAAACTCACACCGGCCACTACCACCAAAAGGATGATAGGACAAGCACTATCGCACAATCTGACATAAATGACTATGACAGACCCCCCAATAAAAGGATGACGGAGCAAAACTCACATCGGCCACTACCACCAAAAGGATGTTAGGACAAACACTATTGCACAATCTAACATTAATGACTATGACAGACCACCCACCAAAAGGATGACAGAGCGAAAGTCACCTTGGCCACTACCACCAAAAGGATGACAGGACAAACACTATCGCATAATTTGACATTAATGGCTATGACATACCCCCCCGCCCCCTTACCGAAAGAATGACGGAGCGAAACTCACACTGGCCACTACCACCAAAAGGATTATAGGACAAACACTATCGCACAATCTGGCATTAATGACTATGACAGACCCTCCACCAAAAGGATGATGGAGGAAACTCACAACAGCCACTACGACAAAAAGGATGATAGGGCAAACAGTATCGTACAATCTTATATTAATGGCTATGACAAACCCTCCACCAAAAGGATGAAGGAGCGAAACTCACACCGGCCACTACCACCAAAAGGATGAAGGAGCGAAACTCACACCGGCCACTACCACCAAAAGGATGAGAGGACAAACACTATCGCACAATCCGACATTAATGACTATGACAGGCCCCCCACCAAAAGGATGACGGAACGAAACGCACGTCGGCCACTACCACCAAAAGGATGATTGAGCGAAACTCACACCGGCCACTACCACCAAAAGGATGATACCACAAACACTGCCGCACAATCTGACATTAATGAATATGACAAACCCCCCACAAAAAGGATGACGAAGAGAAACCCAAACCGGCCACTACCACCTAAAGGATGATAGGACAAACACTATTGCACAATCTGATATTAATGACTATGACTAACCCCCCACCAAAAGGATGACGGAGCAAAACTCACACCGGCCACTACAACCAAAAGGATGATAGGACAAATACTATCGCACAATCTTACATTAATGACTATGACAGACACCTACCAAAAGGATGACGAAGCGAAACTCACACCCGCCACTACCATCAAAAGGATGATAGGAAAAACACTATCGCACAATCTGACATTAATGACAATGACAGACCCCCCACCAGAAGGATGACGGAGCGAAAATCACACCGGCCACTACCACTAAAAGGATGATAGGACAAACACTATCGCACAATTTGATATTAATGACTATGAAAAACCCTCCACGAAACGGATGACGGAGCGAAACTCAGACCGGTCACTACCACCAAAAGGATGATAGGACAAACACTATCGCACAATCTGACTTTAATGACTATGATAGAGCCCCACCAAAAGGATGACGGAGCAAAACTCACAACGGCCACTACCACCAAAAGGATGATAGGACAAACAGTATCGCACAATCTGATATTAATGGCTATGACAAACCCTCCACCAAAAGTATGAAGGAGTGAAACTCACACCGGCCACTACCACCAAACGGATGAGAGGACAAACACTATCGCACAATCCGACATTAATGACTATGACAGACCCCTCACCAAAAGGATGACGGAGCGAAACGCACGTCGGCCACTACCACCAAAAGGATGATAGGACAAACACTATCGCACAATATAACATTAATGACTATGACAGACCCCCCACCAAAAGGATGACGGAGCGAAACTCACACCGGCCACTACCACCAAAACGATGATAGGACAAACACTATCGCACAATCTGATTTTAATGACTATGACAGACCCCCCAATAAAAGGATGATCCAGCGAAACTCACACCGGCCACTACCACCAAAAGGATGATAGCACAAACACTGCCGCACAATCTGACATTAATGAATATGACAAACCCCCCACCAAAAGGATGACGAAGTGAAACCCAAGCCGCCCACTTCCACCTAAAGGATGATAGGACAAACACTATCGCACAATCTGATATTAATGATTATGACTGACCCCCCACCAAAAGGATGACGGAGCGAAACTCACACCGGCCACTACAACCAAAAGGATGATAGGACAAATACTATCGCACAATCTGATATTAATGACTATGACAGACACCTACCAAAAGGATGATGAAGCGAAACTCACACCGGCCACTACCACCAAAAAGATGATAGGACAAACACTATCGTACAATCTGACATTAATGAATATGACACACCCCCCACTAAAAGAATGACGGAGTGAAACTCACACCGGCCACTACCACCAAAAGGATGATAGGACAAGCACTATCGCACAATCTGACATAAATGACTATGACAAAACTCCCACCAAAAGGATGACGGAGCGAAACTCACATCGGCCACTACCACCAAAAGGATGTTAGGACAAACACTATTGCACAATCTAACATTAATGACTATGACAGACCACCCACCAAAAGGATGACAGAGCGAAAGTCACCTTTGTCACTACCACCAAAAGGATGACAGGACAAACACTATCGCATAATTTGACATTAATGGCTATGACATACCCCCCCGCCCCCTTACCGAAAGAATGACGGAGCGAAACTCACACCGGCCACTACCACCAAAAGGATTATAGGACAAACACTATCGCACAATCTGACATTAATGATTATGACAGACCCCCCCCCCCCCCCCCACACCTAAAGGATGACGAAATGAAACTCACACCTGCCACTACCATCAAAATGATGATAGGATAATCACTATCGCACAATCTGATTTTAATGACTATGACAGACCTCCCACCAAAAGGATGATCGAGCGAAACTCTCACCGGCCACCACCACCAAAAGGATGATAGGACAAACACTATCGCACAATCTGACATTAATGAATATGACACACCCCCACCAAAAGAATGACGGAGTAAAACTCACACCTGCCACTACCACCAAAAGGATGATAGGACAAGCACTATCGCACAATCTGACATTAATGACTATGACAGACCCCCCACCAAAAGGATGACTGAGGGAAACTCACATCGGCCACTACCACCAAAAGGATGTTTGGACAAACACTATTGCACAATCTGACATTAATGACTATGACAGACCCCCCACCAAAAGGATGACGGAACGAAACGCACGCCGGCCACTACCACCAAAAGGTTGATAGGACAAACACTATCGCACAATATAACATTAATGACTATGACAGACCCCCCACCAAAAGGATAACGAAGCGAAACCCAAGCCGGCCACTACCACCAAAACGATGATAGGACAAACACTATCGCACAATCTGACATTAATGACTATAACAGACCCCCCAATAAAAGGATGATCGAGCGAAACTCACACCGGCCACTACCACCAAAAGGATGATAACACAAACACTGCCGCATAATCTGACATTAATGAATATGACAAACCCCTCACCAAAAGGATGACGGAATGAAACTCACACCTGCCACTACCATCAAAATGATGATAGGACAATCACTATCGCACAATCTGATTTTAATGACTTTGACAGACCTCCCACCAAAAGGATGATCGAGCGAAACTCTCACCGACCACTACCACCAAAAGGATGATATGACAAACACTATCGCACAATCTGACATTAATGAATATTACACCCCCCACCAAAAGAATGACGTAGTAAAACTCACACCGGCCACTACCATCAAAAGGATGATAGGACAAGCACTATCACACAATCTGACATTAATGACTATGACAGACCCCCCACCAAAAGGATGACGGAGCGAAACTCACATCGACCACTACCACCAAAAGGATGTTAGGACAAACACTATATCACAATCTGACATTAATGACTATGACAGACCACCCACCAAAAGGATGACAGAGCGAAACTCACACCAGCCACTACCACCAAAAGGATGATCGGACAAACACTATCGCACAATTTGACATTAATGGCAATGACATACCCCCCCCCCCTCCCCCGCCCCCTCACCAAAAGGATGACGGAGCGAAACTCACACCGGCCACTACCACCAAAAGGATGATAGGACAAACACTATCGCACAATCTCGCATTAATGACTATGACAGACCCTCCACCAAAAGGATGATGGAGGAAACTCACAACGGCCACTACCACCAAAAGGATGATAGGACAAACAGTATCGCACAATATGATATTAATGGCTATGACAAACCCTCCACCAAAAGGATGAAGGAGCGAAACTCACACCGGCCACTACCACCAAAAGGATGAGAGGACAAACACTATCGCACAATCCGACAATAATGACTATGACAGACCCCCCACCAAAAGGATGACGGAATGAAACGCACGTCGGCCACTACCACCAAAAGGATGATAGGACAAACACTATCGCACAATATAACATTAATGACTATGATAGACCCCCCACCAAAAGGATGACGGAGCGAAACTCACATCGGCCACTAACACCAAAACGATGATAGGACAAACACTATCGCACAATCTGATTTTAATGACTATGTCAGACCCCCCAATAAAAGGATGATCGAGCGAAACTCACACCGGCCACTACCACCAAAAGTATGATAACACAAACACTGCCGCACAATCTGACTTTAATGAATATGAGAAACCCCCCACCAAAAGGATGACGAAGCGAAACCCAAGCCGGCCACTACCACCTAAAGGATGATAGGACAAACACTATCGCACAATCTGATATTAATGACTATGACTGACCCCCACCAAAATGATGATGGAGCGAAACTCACACCGGCCACTACAACCAAAAGGATGATAGGACAAATACTATCGCACAATCTGACATTAATGACTATGACAGACACCTACCAAAAGGATGACGAAGCGAAACTCACACCGGCCACTACCTTCAAAAGGATGATAGGACAAACAGTATCGCACAATCTGACATTAATGACAATGACAGACCCTCCACCCAAAGGATGACGGAGCGAAAATCACACCGGCCAATACCACTAAAAGGATGATAGGACAAACACTATCGCACAATTTGACATTAATGATTATGACAAACTGTTGCACCCTAAAATTTGACCAACAATTATTCATCCATCAAGTGTTTGAAGGTTGATACCTTCACCAGAAAGTTCAAGAGATCCTCAGAGGAATTGGTTGAAACCAGGGTTGTGTGCTTCATAGCTTGAGAGTTGTGGGTGCTCCTCAGATGATTCTGATACTTTGAGAATGAACTTGATGCTTTGAGAAAGTGTATGAGATGTCTTGATAGCCATCATGAAGCCCAGAGAAGTCATTGTGCAAGAATTCAGGAGATTCAAACATGAATGGTAGAATTAGGGTTTTGACTGGGTCAACCCTAGGGCAACTGGAAATTTGAAGAAGGTTGAGACCTAATCCAAGGGCCATGAGATCATGGAAGGATGTATGGAGATGTTATAAAGATGATTCCTAAACCAACTCATCATGATTGAAGAGTTTGAGAAGTTTTGAGTTAGGGTTTCTGAGGATTGCCAGTGAAAAAACCCTAATTTGATCCCTATCTTCCAGGCAGTTTTAGCTCAAGATGTGATTGATATCTCATCTTTCCCACAACATGAATTTTGTATAGCTTATTCTTAGCTTTAATTTGAGTGGTGGAAGTCCTTGATAGGAGTTGCAGAGCTCAATTATGGTTTTGACAAATTACAGGTCAGCTGAGGTGTGTGAATCTGGGTCCTTGAAAGTTACCCAACTTGCAGACAACTTTTGCCCTAGTAGGATGATTCCTATGATCTCTTGGTCAACATGAATGTTTAAGAGCATCTTCTTAGCTTTCTAGAGAGTACTATAAGTCCTTGATAGGATTTGTAGAACTCAACTTATGGTTTGAACAAGACAGGGGTATTTTGGTCATTTGGCAGTTATAGGTCATTTTAAGCAAAGGCCATATCTCCTATTTCCAAGCCTCAAATGGAAAAACTCAAAACATGAAAGTTGTTCAAAATGGGATTTTAAGTCTAGAAAAGTGGTCATGAGTTATTGAAAAAGCTTGTAGCAAGGATTTACAAGATTGGGTAAAAATGAACTAAAAAAGGCATATAAGTTAATTCAAGTCAAGTTGAAATTTGGTTTGGGAGATCTATGAGTCCAAAATAGGTCATCCAATATACCATTTTGAATGTAAATGACATTCTAAAAACTTTGGTTTAAACAGAATTTTGATTTGAAGCTCAAAAATGAAGGTTACTTTGTAATGTTGTTACTTGAATCATAAGGCAACTTGATAAAACTTCACCAAAGGCAAGGAAGTGCATGTTTCTCACTCATTCTTTCTCTATATCTCTTGTAAGGAGATTTTAAAGCCAATTTGGCAAGCTAAGGGCATGAGATAAAGGTTATGCAATGTATCATTTCATGAGAAATTCTATAACTTTCTAGCTCATTCTAGGAAGTTCTAGATTATTCTTTTGATTGCTATAAGAAGGATGAATCACAATGGGGGAAGGGTTGGTGAAAGTTGCTGTGTTCATTGGAGAGAGTGAGAGAGAAAGTGCCATTGTTAGATTTTTTCAAGATCAAGCAAGATCCAATTCCTTCTTCTACAAGCTTCATCCACCTCAACTCTTGCAAACAGAAAGGTGTTCATCTTTGGAGGAAGATTTGGAGAGGATTTCAAGTGCTAGATCAAGCTCTAACACCACTCACCATTGAAGTTTGACAGGTTGGTAACTTGATCTGTAGGTCCTTAATTATGCACATTCTGTTAGAATCCTAAGTGTAAGATCAACATGCTAGGTTAGAGGAAGGTTTTCTGAGAATTAGAGGAAGATCCATGAGGCTTCGTGGCAGGGTACCAATTTTTGCAAGATTGATAGCAAGCTGTTTTGTGTGCATTAATGGAGGAGAACGAAGGAGTTGAAATCCTTGCATGGAGTTAGGGTTTCTGAAAACCCTAGGGTATGTTTGGGGACGATGCACTCCCACCGTTGGATGATCCCAGATCATTGACTATTTCAGTTAATCCAGCGGCCACGATTTGAATTCAGAAACGGAGGGAAGACTCACGCCAAAACGCTGCGTTCAATTAAGTTGTGAATTCTGGGCTGAATGAAGACCTCGCTATTCACACCCCACCAATGGGCCCAATCCAAAAATACACTGCAATTTGATGCTATTTGCACCGTTGTCTTACCAATTTTCTTTTGATTTTCCTTTGTATTTTCTGAGCGCAAGTGGGCTTACCAAGATTTCTATTTGCACCCCAGGTTCTTGGCCCATCAGGGAAATGAACTGGGCGTGTTTACTTTTGATACCCCCCCATCCCTTTTAATTCCATTCTTTTATTTTCTCATTTTAATATTTTCTTGCATATTCAAAAATTCATAGAAAATAGAAAAATTAATATTTTTCATTTCTTCTTTTTTTCACATATTCATGATTTTGTCTAGAAAATTAATAAAAATAAAAATTCCATTTTATTTTTAGTTTAATATTTTTTTAGCATATTTTCTTGTAAATAGGTTTTTTAATTGATTTAGTTTGATACTTGATTTTGTACAATTTCTTTTAGGACTTTCCCTTAGGATTTTTGAGCCATTCTTTTTGGCATAGTTAGATATTGAATCATAGATCATATAGGATTTGATTCTCAATTTGTAGAGTAAAATTTGATATAGTTTGCTTATTTGACATTTAGGTGCTCAAATTAGGGTTTTAGGTTGTATAAATAGGTTTGACCAATTTTGTTTTGGGGTTTATAGGCCATATTAGTGTATGGGGAATATATGGGTTAAGGGAAAGTATGTATAGAATCCCCTAGAATTTTGCTAGAATATTGTATGGTGTTTTAGTATTTTTTATTGATTTTTGAATGTATGGTTAGTATGTGTGTTGCTTAAAGGCATAGTCTGTATTGTTGTGTTTGTTTTTCTTCTCCTTTGAGTGTGTGAGCTTTGAAGATTGAGTTGAAGACCTTGTGGATCATCATTGAAGCTTTGAAGACCTTGCAGAGGAGTTTAGATAGCTTTTGTTGTTTTGTTTGTAGGATCATAAGTGCATAGGTAGAGCCTTAGATAGAATGCTTTTATTCAATAAACAAGGAGTGTCTTGTTCACCTCCTTCCTTCTCTGTGACATAAAGTCCCTTAAGGGTATTCACCTCTCTCCTTTGGAGGGATTAGTGACCTTGCCCTCTGAGGTAGAACTTTGAGAGAGCTTTTCCCTTTGATGTTAAGTCCTCAATGGCATCCTTTGGAAGTCAGTGAGCACTGTAACATCCTCACCTCATCTTGTTGACTGAATCTTGTTTGCTGGAGCATTTGAGCCATTGAAGATAGAAGCTGAAGCCTTGAAGAGGATGATTCCTTGAAGATTGTTGAAGTCTGAAGACTTTGTGAAGATCAAGTTGATGCTTGAAGATCCCTGAAGATAGTGAAGCCTGAAGGTGGAGCTGATCAAAGAAGCTGAAGCTTAAGGGAGAAGATGAGTTGATACTCATGTTGTAGGGTTGATACCTGGAAAGCAAGTGATCTCTGAAGTCTGAAGACTGAGTTGCTGCTGGAGGAGCTGAGGCTTTCTTCTGTTTTTTCTTTTTTGTATTGTTTGTTTTGTCTGATTTGTATGTTGCATTAGAATAAGCTCATCTAGAATAAGTTCAGTCTAAGAGCATGATTGCATTAGAGGTTGAGTCGCTCCCTCTGCTTGTATTGTTATTGCGTGGCTTTGCTTGCGGGTATTCGGTAGAGCCCAGCTCCCTTGCCCATGTGTTTATTTTGCTTGATAGCATGATTTCATTTCTTTTATCTGCATGATTGCAGTTTACCGTTTATTGCTTGATAGCATGTTGTTTATTTTTCAGTATGATTACTGTTATTTCATGACTGGCTTGAGGTCGAGACGAGCTTGTGGAGGCTGAAGCCCCACACACATTTCCTCCCTCACTTGCATTGCATGCATTTTCCTGTTAAAGCTGATGCTTTTGTCTGTTTTGGTGTATCATTGACATGATCCCTTAGGACTCTCATTTCCTTTGATAAGGACTTGATGATAGACTTTTAGGTTGAAACCTATGCATGACAACTTCTAGGAGTTCCCTTTTCAAACCTCAACTATAGGATGAATCCATGGCATGATAACAGTAGGACTTGATAGTCTCCCTCCTAGTTGGGCCTGTTCCCTTCTCATCTCAAAGCAGTTTAAGATACAGTAATCATGAATGATTTCTTACGTACGTTACGAGCCTTAAGCTATCTGAGAAAGGATTGTGGGAGAGTTTCTTTTCCACAGTCTGGATGTTTAGTATGGTACCCTTTGGGTGACATGCGACGCATTCACTCTCAGGTCATAGTCTCTAGTGCGGTTGAAATCGCAAACACAATAAAAAACACTTCTTTCGTAAAAAACAGGAAATAAACCGTAGTTTCCCGAACTACGTTTGCTCTGATCTTCCATACAGCGTGGAAGTACGTAGGCATAGGATGCGACGTCCTAGCGAGCAACCTTCAACCTTTCCCCGTAATCCTTCGTAGGCCGAACTACGTTGACTCTGATTTCTCGTTCCAGACGGGAATACGTAGGCATAAAGTGCGACGCTTTGCCGAGTCATTTTTCTTTTCTTTTTCAGCCAGCCTTGATAGGTAGATAGATTATAACCAACCCGTCCAAGTAAACAAACAAGCGGGGATCCCGTCGAGTACGACGGACGTGAGGGGTGCTAATACCTTCCCCTTGCGTAACCGACTCTCGAACCCAGACAATGGTTGCGACGACCTTGTCTTACCCTTATTCGTCAGGTTTTTCCGATCGTTTCCTTTCCCGCTCTGAGGGATAAATAACGAAAGGTGGCGACTCTTCTGTCATGCCGACACCTTATTTTCGCGCAAGCGACACAAACCCTCCACCAAAAGTATGATGGAGCGAAACTCATACCGGCCACTACCATCAAAAGGATGATAGGACAAACACTATCGCTGAATTTGACATTAATTACTATGACAGACCCCCCACCAAAATGATGACGGAGCGACACTCACACCGGCCACTACTACCAAAATGATGACAGGACAAACACTATTGCACAATCTGACATTAATGACTATGACAGACCCCCCACCAAAAGGATGACGAAACGAAACGCACGTCGGCCACTACCACCAAAAGGATGATAGGAAAAACACTATCGCACAATATAACATTAATGACTATGACAGACCCCCCACCAAAAGGATGACGAAGCGAAACCCAAGCCGGCCACTACCACCAAAACGATGATAGGACAAACACTATCGCACAATCTGACACTAATGACTATAACAGACCCCCCAATAAAAGGATGATCGAGCGGAACTCACACCGGCCACTACCACCAAAAGGATGATAGCACAAACACTGCCGCACAATCTGACATTAATGAATATGACAAACCCCTCACCAAAAGGATGACGGAATGAAACTCACACCTGCCACTACCATCAAAATGATGATAGGACAATCACTATCGCACAATCTGATTTTAATGACTTTGACAGACCTCCCACCAAAAGGATGATCGAGCGAAACTCTCACCGACCACTAACACCAAAAGGATGATAGGACAAACACTATCGCACAATCTGACATTAATGAATATGACACACCCCCCACCAAAAGAATGACGTAGTAAAACTCACACCGGCCACTACCATCAAAAGGATGATAGGACAAGCACTATCGCACAATCTGACATTAATGACTATGACAGACCCCCCACCAAAAGGATGACGGAGCGAAACTCACATCG
This sequence comes from Lathyrus sativus, assembly GCA_963859935.3. Lineage (NCBI taxonomy): Eukaryota > Viridiplantae > Streptophyta > Magnoliopsida > Fabales > Fabaceae > Lathyrus > Lathyrus sativus. Next base: position 98,848,577 of record OZ012739.1, on the reverse strand, counting down.
GCCACTACCACCAAAAAGATGTTAGAACAAACATTATTGCACAATCTGACATTAATGACTATGACAGACCACCCACCAAAAGGATGACAGAGCGAAACTCACACCAGCCACTACCACCAAAAGGATGATCGGACAAACACTATCGCATAATTTGACATTAATGGCAATGACATACCCCCCCCCCCCCCTCCCTCGCCCCCTCACCAAAAGGATGACGGAGCGAAACTCACACCGGCCACTACCACCAAAAGGATGATAGGACAAACACTATCGCACAATCTGGAATTAATGACTATGACAGACCCTCCACCAAAAGGATGATGGAGGAAACTCACAACGGCCACTACCACCAAAAGGATGATAGGACAAACAGTATCGCACAATATGATATTAATGGCTATGACAAACCTTCCACCAAAAGGATGAAGGAGCGAAACTCACACCGGCCACTACCACCAAAAGGATGAGAGGACAAACACTATCGCACAATCCGACAATAATGACTATGACAGACCCCCCACCAAAAGGATGACGGAACGAAACGCACGCCGGCCACTACCACCAAAAGGATGATAGGACAAACACTATCGCACAATATAACATTAATGACTATGATAGACCCCCACCAAAAGGATGACGGAGCGAAACTCACATCGGCCACTACCACCAAAACGATGATAGGACAAACACTATCGCACAATCTGATTTTAATGACTATGTCAGACCCTCCAATAAAAGGATGATCGAGCGAAACTCACACCGGCCACTACCACCAAAAGTATGTTAGCACAAACACTGCCGCACAATCTGACTTTAATGAATATGACAAACCCCCCACCAAAAGGATGACGAAGCAAAACCCAAGCCGGCCACTACCACCTAAAGGATGATAGGACAAACACTATCGCACAATCTGATATTAATGACTATGACTGACCCCCCACCAAAATGATGATGGAGCGAAACTCACACCGGCCACTACAACCAAAAGGATGATAGGACAAATACTATCGCACAATCTGACATTAATGACTATGACAGACACCTACCAAAAGGATGACGAAGCGAAACTCACACTGGCCACTACCTTCAAAAGGATGATAGGACAAACAGTATCGCACAATCTGACATTAATGACAATGACAGACCCTCCACCCAAAGGATGACGGAGCAAAACTCACACCGGCCAATACCACTAAAAGGATGATAGGACAAACACTATCGCACAATTTGACATTAATGATTATGACAAACCCTCCACCAAAAGTATGATGGAGCTAAACTCATACCGGCCACTACCACCAAAAGGATGATAGGACAAACTCTATCGCTGAATTTGACATTAATTACTATGACAGACCCCCCACCAAAATGATGACGGAGCGACACTCACACCGGCCACTACTACCAAAATGATGACAGGACAAACACTATTGCACAATCTGACATTAATGACTATGACAGACCCCCCACCAAAAGGATGACGGCACGAAACGCACGCCGGCCACTACCACCAAAAGGATGATAGGACAAACACTATCGCACAATATAACATTAATGACTATGACAGACCCCCCACCAAAAGGATGACGAAGCGAAACCCAAGCCGACCACTACCACCAAAACGATGATAGGACAAACACTATCGTACAATCTGACATTAATGACTATAACAGACCCCCCAATAAAAGGATGATCGAGCGAAACACACACCGGCCACTACCACCAAAAGGATGATAGCACAAACACTGCCGCACAATCTGACATTAATGAATATGACAAACCCCTCACCAAAAGGATGACGGAATGAAACTCACACCTGCCACTACCATCAAAATGATGATAGGACAATCACTATCGCACAATCTGATTTTAATGACTTTGACAGACCTCCCACCAAAAGGATGATCGAGCGAAACTCTCACCGACCACTACCACCAAAAGGATGATAGGACAAACACTATCGCACAATCTGACATTAATGAATATGACACACCCCCCACCAAAAGAATGACGTAGTAAAACTCACACCGGCCACTACCATCAAAAGGATGATAGGACAATCACTATCGCACAATCTGACATTAATGACTATGACAGACCCCCCACCAAAAGGATGACGGAGCGAAACTCACATCGGCCACTACCACCAAAAGGATGTTAGGACAAACACTATTGCACAATCTGACATTAATGACTATGACAGACCACCCACCAAAAGGATGACAGAGCGAAACTCACACCAGCCACTACCACCAAAAGGATGATCGGACAAACACTATCGCACAATTTGACATTAATGGCAATGACATACCCCCCCCCCCCCTCCCCCGCCCCCTCACCAAAAGGATGACGGAGCGAAACTCACACCGGCCACTACCACCAAATGGATGATAGGACAAACACTATCGCGCAATCTGGAATTAATGATTATGACAGACCCTCCACCAAAAGGATGATGGAGGAAACTCACAACGGCCACTACCACCAAAAGGATGATAGGACAAACAGTATCGCACAATATGATATTAATGGCTATGACAAACCCTCCACCAAAAGGATGAAGGAGCGAAACTCACACCGGCCACTACCACCAAAAGGATGAGAGGACAAACACTATCGCACAATCCGACAATAATGACTATGACAGACCCCCCACCAAAAGGATGACAGGACGAAACGCACGCCGGCCACTACCACCAAAAGGATGATAGGACAAACACTATCGCACAATATAACATTAATGACTATGATAGACCCCCCACCAAAAGGATGACGGAGCGAAACTCACATCGGCCACTACCACCAAAACAACGATAGGACAAACACTATCGCACAATCTGATTTTAATGACTATGTCAGACCCCCCAATAAAAGGATGATCGAGCGAAACTCACACCGGCCATTACCACCAAAAGTATGATAGCACAAACACTGTCGCACAATCTGACTTTAATGAATATGACAAACCCCCCACCAAAAGGATGACGAAGAGAAACCCAAGCCGGCCAATACCACCTAAAGGATGATAGGACAAACACTATCGCACAATCTGATATTAATGACTATGACTAACCCCCCACCAAAATGATGACGGAGCAAAACTCACACCGGCCACTACAACCAAAAGGATGATAGGACAAATACTATCGCACAATCTTACATTAATGACTATGACAGACACCTACCAAAAGGATGACGAAGCAAAACTCACACCCGCCACTACCATCAAAAGGATGATAGGACAAACACTATCGCACAATCTGACATTAATGACAATGACAGACCCCCCACCAGAAGGATGACGGAGCGAAAATCACACCGGCCACTAGCACTAAAAGGATGATAGGACAAACACTATCGCACAATTTGACATTAATGACTATGAAAAACCCTCCACGAAAAGGATGACGGAGCGAAACTCATACCGGTCACTACCACCAAAATGATGACAGGACAAACACTATCGCACAATCTGACATTAATGACTATGATAGACCCCCCACCAAAAGGATGACGGAGCAAAACTCACACCGGCCACTACCATCAAAAGGATAATAGGACAAACACTATCGCACAATCTGACATTAATAACTATGACAGACCCCCCACCAAAAGGACGACGGAATGAAACTCACACCTGCCACTACCATCAAAATGATGATAGGACAATCACTATCACACAATCTAATTTTAATGACTATGACACACCCCCCACCAAAAGAATGACGGAGTAAAACTCACACCGGCCACTACCACCAAAAGGATGATAGGACAAGCACTATCGCACAATCTGACATTAGTGACTATGACACACCCCCCACCAAAAGGATGACGGAGCAAAACTCACATTGGCCACCACTACCAAAAGGATGTTAGGACAAACACTATTGCACAATCATACATTAATGACTATGACAGACCACCAACCAAAAGGATGACAGAGCAAAACTCACACCAGCCACTACCACCAAAAGGATGATCAGACAAACACTATCGCACAATTTGTAATTAATGGCAATGACATACCCTCCCCCCCCCCCCCCCCCCCCCGCCCCCTCACCAAAAGGATGACGGAGCGAAACTCACACCGGCCACTACCACCAAAAGGATGATAGGACAAACACTATCGCACAATCTGACATTAATAACTATGACAGACCCCCCACCAAAAGGATGACGGAATGAAACTCACACCTGCCACTACCATCAAAATGATGATAGGACAATCACTATCGCACAATCTGATTTTAATGACTATGACACACCCCCCACCAAAAGAATGACGGAGTAAAACTCACACCGGCCACTACCACCAAAAGGATGATTGGACAAGCACTATCGCAAAATCCGACATTAATGACTATGACAGACCCCTCACCAAAAGGATGATGGAACGAAACGCACGCCAGCCAATACCACCAAATGGATGATAGGACAAACACTATCGGACAATATAACATTAATGACTATGACAGACCCCCACCAAAAGGATGATAGAACAAACACTATCGCACAATCTGACATTAATGAATATGACACACCCCCACCAAAAGGATGACGGAGCAAAACTCACACCGACCACCACCACCTAAAGGATGATAGGACAAACACTATCGTACAATCTGACATTAATGACTATGAAAGTCCCCCCCACCAAAAGGATGACAGAGCAAAACTCACACCAGCCACTACAACCAAAAGGATGATAGGACAAACACTATCGCACAATCTGACATTAATGACTATGACAGACCCCTACAAAGTAAGGATGACGGAGTGAAACTCACACCGGCCACTACCACACAAAGAATAATAAGACAAACACCCTCGAACAATCTGACATTAATGACTATGACAAAACCCTCCACCAAAAGGATGACGGAGCAAAACTCACACCGGTCACTACCACCAAAAGGATGAGAGGACAAACACTATCGCACAATCTGCCATTAATGACTTTGAAAAACCCCCCACCAAAAGGATGACGGAGCAACACTCACACCGGGCACTCCCACCAAAACGATAATAGGACAAACACTATCGCACAATCTGACATTAATGACTATGACAGACCCCCCACCAAAAGGATGATGGAGCAAAACTCACGCCGGCCACTACCACCAAAATGATGATAGGACAAACACTATTGTACAATTTGACATTAATGAATATGAAAGACCCCCCACCAAAAGCATGACAGAGCGAAACTTACACCGGCCACCACCACCTAAAGGATGATAGGACAAACACTATCGCACAATCTGACATAATGACTATGACAGTCCCCCCACCAAAAGTATGACGGAGCGAAACTCACATCGGCCACTACCACCAAAAGGATGATAGGATAAACACTATCGCACAATCTGACAATAATGAATATGACAGACCCCCCACCAAAAGGATTTCGGAGCGAAACTCACACCGGCCACCACCACCTAAAGGATGATAGGACAAACACTATCGCACAATCTTACATTAATGACTATGACAGTCTCCCCACCAAAAGGATGATAGAGCGAAACTCACACCAGCTGCTACCACCAAAAGGATGATAGGATAAACACTATCGCACAATCTGACATTAATGACTATGACAGACCCCCCCACCAAAAGGATGACGGAGTGAAACTCACACCGGCCACCACCACCTAAAGGATAATAGGACAAACACTATCGCACAATCTGACATTAATGACTATAACAGTCCCCCCACCAAAAGGATGACAGAGCGAAACTCACACCGGCCACTACCACAAAAAGGATGATAGGATAAACACTATCGCACAATCTGACAATAATGAATATGACAGACCCCCCACCAAAAGGATGACGGAGCAAAACTCACACCGGCCACTACCACCAAAAGGATGATAGGACAAGCACTATCACACAATCTGATATTAATGACTATGACAGGCCCCCCACCAAAAGGATGACGGAACGAAACTCACACCGGCCACTACCACCAAAACGACGATAGGACAAACACAATCGCACAATCTGATGTTAATGACTATGACAGACCCCTAACCAAAAGGATGATCAAGCGAGACCCACACTGGACACTACCATCAAAAGGATGATAGGAAAAACACTATCGCACAATCTGACATTAATGATTATGACAGACTCCCCACCAAAAGGATGACGGAACGAAACTCACACCGGCCACTACCACCAAAAGGATGATAGGACAAACACTATCGCACAATCTGACAATAATGAATATGACAGACCCCCCACCAAAAGGATTTCGGAGCGAAACTCACACCGGCCACCACCACCTAAAGGATGATAGGACAAACACTATCGCACAATCTGACATTAATGACTATGACAGTCTCCCCACCAAAAGGATGACAGAGCGAAACTCACACCGGCTGCTACCGCCAAAAGGATGATAGGATAAACACTATCGCACAATCTAACATTAATGACTATGAGAGACCCCCCACCAAAAGGATGACGGAGCGAAACTCACACCGACCACCACCACCTAAAGGATGATAGGACAAACACTATCGCACAATCTGACATTAATGACTATGACAGTCCCCCCACCAATAGGATGACAGAGCGAAACTCACATCGGCCACTACCACCAAAAGGATGATAGGATAAACACTATCGCACAATCTGACAATAATGAATATGACAGACCCCCCACCAAAAGGATGACGGAGCAAAACTCACACCGGCCACTACTACCAAAAGCATGATAGGACAAGCACTATCGCACAATCTGACATTAATGACTATGACAGGCCCCCCACCAAAAGGATGACGGAGCGAAACTCACACCGGCCACTACCACCAAAACGATGATAGGACAAGCACAATCGCACAATCTGATTTTAATAACTATGACAGACCCCCAACCAAAAGGATGATCAAGCGAGACTCACACCAGACACTACCACCAAAAGGATGATAGTAAAAACAATATCGCACAATCTGACATTAATGATTATGACAGACGCCCCACCAAAAAGATGACGGAACGAAACTCACACGGGCCACTACCACCAAAAGGATGATAGGACAATCACTATCGCATAATCTGACATTAATGAATATGACAGACCCCCCACCAAAAGGATGGCGGAGCGAAACTCACACCGGCCACAACCACCTAAAGGATGATGGGACAAACACTGTCGCACAATCTAACATTAATGACTATGACAGTCGCCCCACCAAAAGGATGACAGAGCAAAACTCACACCGGCTGCTACCACCAAAAGGATGATAGGATGAACACTATCACACAATCAGACATTAATGACTATGACAGACCCCCCACCAAAAGGATGACGGAGCGAAACTCACACCGGCCACTACCACCTAAAGATTGATAAGACAAACACTATCGCACAATCTGATATTAATGACTATGACATACCCCCCACCAAAAGCATGACGGAGCTAAACTTACACCGACCACTACCACCAAAAGGATGATAGGACAAGTATTATCACATAATCTGACATTAATGACTATGACAGACCCCCACCAAAAGGATGACGGAGCTAACTCACATCGGCCACTACCACCAAAACGATGATAGGAAAAACACTATCGCACAATCTGACATTAATAAATATGACAGAACCCCCACCAAAAGGATGACGGAGCGAAACTCACAACGGCCACCACCACCTAAAGGATGATAGGGCAAACACTATCGTACAATATGACATTAAGGACTATGACAGACCCCCACCAAAAGGATGACGGAGCTAACTCACATCGGCCACTACCACCAAAACGATGTTAGGACAAACACTATCGCACAATCTGACATTAATGAATATGACAGACCCCCCACCAAAAGGATGACGGAGCGAAACTCACACCGGCCACCACCACGTAAAGGATGATGGGACAAACACTATCGCACAATTTGACTTTAACGACTATGACAACCCCCCCACCAAAAGGATGACACAGAGAAACTCACACCGGCTGCTACCACCAAAAGAATGATAGGATAAACGTTATCGCACAATCTGACATTAATGACTATGAACGACCCCCCCATTAAAAGGATGACGGAGCGAAACTCACACCAGCCACTACCACCTAAAGGATGATAGGAGAAACACTATCGCACAATCTGATATTAATGACTATGACATACCCCCCACCAAAAGGATGACGGAGCAAAACTCACATCGGCCACTACCCCCAAAAGGATGATGGGACAAGCACTATCGCACAATTTGACATTAATGGCTATGACATACCCTCCCCCCTCACCAAAAGGATGACGGAGCGAAACTCACACCGACCACTACCACCAAAAGGATGATAGGACAAACACTATCGCACAATCTGGCATTAATGACTATGACAGACCCTCCATCAAAAGGATGACGGAGGAAAGTCACAACGGCCACTACCACCAAAAGGATGATAGGACAAACACTATCGCACAATCTGACATTAATGAATATGACAGACACCCCACGGAAATGATGAAGGAGCGAAACTCACACCGGCCACTACCACCAAAACGATGATAGAAAAAACACTATCGCACAATCTGATTTTAATGACTATGACAGACCCCCCACCAAAAGGATGATCGAGCGAAACTCACACCGGACACTACCACAAAAAGGATGATAGGAAAAACACTATCGCACAATCTGACATTAATAAATATGACAGACCCCCCACCAAAAGGATGACGGAGCGAAACTCACAACGGCCACCACCACCTAAAGGATGATAGGGCAAACACTATCGTACAATATGACATTAAGGACTATGACAGTCCCCCCACGAAAAGGATGACGGAACGAAACTCACACCTGCCATTACCACCAAAAGGATGATAGGACAAACACTATCGCACAATCTGACATTAATGAATATGACAGACCCCCCACCAAAAGGATGACGGAGCGAAACTCACACCGGCCACCACCACCTAAAGGATGATGGGACAAACACTATCGTACAATCTGACATTAATGACTATGACAGTCCCCCCACCAAAAGGATGACACAGAGAAACTCACACTGTCTGCTACCACCAAAAGAATGATAGGATAAACGTTATCGCACAATCTGACATTAATGACTATGAACAACCCCCCCATTAAAAGGATGACGGAGCGAAACTCACACAGGCCACTACCACCTAAAGGATTATAGGAGAAACACTATCGCACAATCTAATATTAATGACTATGACATACCCCCCACCAAAAGGATGACGGAGCAAAACTCACATCGGCCACTACCCCCAAAAGGATGATGGGACAAGCACTATCGCACAATTTGACATTAATGGCTATGACATACCCTCCCCCCTCACCAAAAGGATGACGGAGCGAAACTCACACCGGCCACTACCACCAAAAGGATGATAGGACAAACACTATCGCACAATCTGGCATTAATGACTATGACAGACCTTCCACCAAAAGGATGACGAAGGAAAGTCACAACGGCCACTACCACCAAAAGGATGATAGGACAAACACTATCACACAATCTGACATTAATGACTATGACAGACACCCCACCGAAAGGATGAAGGAGCGAAACTCACACCGGCCACTACCACCAAAAGGATGAGAGGACAAACAGTATCGCACAATCTGGCATTAATGACTATGACAGACCCCCCACCAAAAGGATGATGGAACGAAACGCACGCCAGCCAATACCACCAAAAGGATGATAGGACAAACACTATCGCACAATATAATATTAATGACTATGACAGACCCCCCACCAAAAGGATGACAGAGCGAAACTCACACAGGCCAATACCAAAAAAACGATGATAGGACAAACACTATCGCAGAATCTGATTTTAATGACTATGACAGACCACCCAATAAAAGGATGATCGAGCGAAACTCACACCGGCCAACACCATCAAAAGGATGATAGCACAAACACTACCGCACAATCTGACATTAATGAATATGACAAACCCCCCACCAAAAGGATGACGAAGCGAAACCCAAGTCGGCCACTACCACCTAAAGGATGATAGGACAAACACTATCGCACAATCTGATATTAATGACTATGAGTGACCCCCCACCAAAAGGATGACGGAGCGAAACTCACACTGGCCACTACAACCAAAAGGATGATAGGACAAATACTATCGCTCAATCTGACATTAATGACTATGACAGACACCTACCAAAAGGATGACGGAGCGAAACTCACACCGACCACTACCATCAAAAGGATGATAGGACAAACACTATCGCACAATCTGACATTAATGACAATAACAGACCCCCCACCCAAAGGATAACGGAGCAAAACTCACACCGTCCACTGCCATTAAAAGGATGATAGGACAAACACTATCGCACAATTTGACATTAATGACTATGACAAACCCTCCACCAAAAGTATGACGGAGCAAAACTCATACCGGCCACTACCACTAAAAGGATGATAGGACAAACACTATCGCACAATTTGACATTAATGACTATGACATACCCCCCACCAAAAGGATGACAGAGCGACACTCACACCGGCCACTACCACCAAAACGATGATAAGAGAAACACTATCGCACAATCTGACATTAATGACTATGATTGACCCCCCACCAAAAGGATGACGGAGCAAAACTCACACCGGCCACTACCACCAAAAGGATAATAGGACAAACACTATCGCACAATCTGACATTAATGACTATGACAGACCTCCCACCAAAAGGATGATCGAGCGAAACTCTCACCGGCCACTACCATCAAAAAGATGATAGGACAAACACTATCGCACAGTCTGACATTAATGAATATGACACACCCCCCACCAAAAGGATGATGGAGTGAAACTCACACCGGCCACAACCACCTAAGGGATGATAGGACAAACACTATCGCACAATCTGACATTAACGACTATGACAGTTCCCCTACCAAAAGGATGACAGAGCGAAAGTCACACCGGCCACTACAACCAAAAGGATGATAGGACAAACACTATTGCACAATCTAAGATTAATGACTATGACAGACCCCCACCAAGAGGATGACGGAGCGAAACTCACACCGGCCACTACCATACAAAGGATGATAAGCCAAACACTATCGCACAATCTGACATTAATGACTATGACAGACCCTCCACCAAAAGGATGTAGGAGCGAAACTCACACCGGCCATTATCACCAAAAGGATGAGAGGACAAACAATATCGCACGATCTGACATTAATGACTATGACAGACCCCCCATCAAAAGGATGACAGAGCGAAACTCACACCGGGCACTACCACCAAAAGGACGATAGGAAAAACACTATCGCACAATCTGATATTAATGATTATGACAGACTACCCATCAAAAGGATGACAGAGTGACATTCACAAATGGCACTACCACCAAAAGGATGATAGGACAAACACTATCGCACAATTTGACATTAATGGCTATGACATACCCCCCCCCCACCAAAAGGATGACGGAGGAAACTCACAACGGCCACTACCACCAAAAGGATGATAAGACAAACACTATCGCACAATCTGACATTAATGACTATGACAAACCCTCCACCGAAAGGATAAAGGAGCGAAACTCACACCGCCCACTACCACAAAAAGGAAGAGAGGATAAACACTATCACACAATCCGACGTTATTGACTATGACAGACCCCCCACCAAAAGGATGACGGAATGAAACGCACGCCGGCCACTACCATCAAAAGGATGATTGGACAAACACTATCGCACATTCTGACATTAATGACTATGACAGACCCCCCACCAAAAGGATGACGGAGTAAAACTCACACCGGCAACTACCACCAAAACGATGATACGACAAACACTATCGCACAATCTGATTTTAATGACTATGACAGACCCCCCCAACAAAAGGATGATCGAGTGAAACACACACCGACCACTACCACCAAAAGGATGATAGCACAAACACTGCCGCACAATCTGACATTAATGAATATGACAAACCCCCCATTAAAAGGATGACGAAGCGAAACCCAAGCCGACCACTACCACCTAAAGGATGATAGGACAAACAATATAGCCCAATCTGACATTAATGAATATGACTGAGCCCCCACCAAAAGGATGACGGAGAAAAACTCACACTGGCCACTACAACCAAAAGGATGATAGGACAAATACTATCGCACAATCTGACATTAATGACTATGACAGACACCTAGCAAAAGGTTGACGAAGCGAAACTCACATCGGCCACTACCACCAAAAGGATGTTAGGACAAACACTATTGCACAATCTGACATTAATGACTATGACAGACCACCCACCAAAAGGATGACAGAGCGAAATTCACACGGGAACTACCACCAAAAGGATGATAGGACAAACACTATCGCACAATTTGACATTAATGGCTATGACATACCCCTCCCCCCCCACCAAAAGGATGATGGAGCGAAACTCACACCGGCCACTACCACCAAAAGGATGATAGGAGAAACACTATCACACAATCCAACATTAATGACTATGACAGACCCCCACCAAAAGGATGACAGAACAAAACGCGCGCCGACCACTACGACCAAAAGGATGATAGGACAAACACTATCGCACAATCTGACTTTAATGACTATGGCAGACCCCCCACCAAAAGGATGACGGAGCGAAACTCACACCGGCCACTACCACCAAAACAATGATACGACAAACACTATCGCACAATCTGATTTTAATGACTATGACAGACCCCCCCCCCCCCCAACAAAAGGATGATCGAGCGAAACACACACCGGTCACTACCACTAAAAGGATGATAGCACAAACATTGCCGCACAATCTAACATTAATGAATATGACAAACCCCCCATTAAAAGGATGGCAAAGCGAAACCCAAGCCTGCCACTACCACCTAAAGGATGATAGGACAAACACTATCGCCCAATCTGACATTAATGACTATGACTGACCCCCCACCAAAAGGATGACGGAGTGAAACTCACACTGGCCACTACAACCAAAACGATGATAGGACTAATACTATCGCACAATCTGACATTAATGACTATGACATACACCTAGCAAAAGGTTGACGAAGCGAAACTCACATTGGCCACTACCATCAAAAGGATGATAGGACAAAAACAATCGCACAATCTGACATTAATGACAATGACAGATCCCCCACCAAAAGGATGACGGAGCGAAACTCACACCGGCCACTACCACCAAAAGGATGATAGGACAAACACTATCGCACAATTTGACATTAATGTCTATGACAAACCCTCCACCAAAAGAATGACGGAGCGAAACGCATACCGGCCACTAGCACCAAAAGGATGATAGGACAAGCACTATCGCACAATCTGACATTAGTGAATATGACACACCCCCCACCAAAAGGATGACGGAGTGAAACTCACACCGGCCACCACCACCTCAAGGATGATAGGACAAACACTATCGCACAATCTTACATTAATGACTATGACAGTTCCCCCACCAAAAGGATGACGGAGCGAAAGTCACACCGGCCACTACAACCAAAAGGATGATAGGACAAACACTATCGCACAATCTAAGATTAATGACTACGACAGACCTCCACCAAAAGGATGACGGAGAGAAACTCACACCGGCCACTACCACACAAAGGATGATAAAACAAACACTATCGCACAATCTGACATTAATGACTATGACAAATCCCCCACCAAAAGGATGACGGAACGAAACTCACACCGACCACTACCACCAAAAGGATGATAGGACAAACACTATCGCACAATCTAATATTAATGACTATGACAGACCCTTCACCAAAAGGATGTAGAAGCGAAATTCACACCGGCCACTACCACCAAAAGGATGAGAGGACAAACACTATCGCACAATCTGACATTAATGACTATGACAGACCCCCCACCAAAACAATGATGGAGCGACACTCACAGCGGGGACTACCACCATAACGATGATAGGGCAAACACTATCGCACAATCTGACATTAATGACTATGAAAGACCCCCCCACCAAAAGGATGATAGAGCGAAACTCACACCGGCCACTACCCCCAAAAGGATGAAAGGATAAACACTATCGCATAATATGACATTAATGACTATGACAAACCCCCCACCAAAAGGATGACGAAGCGAAACTCACACCGGCCACTACCACCTAAACAATGATAGGACGAAACTATCGCACAATCTGACATTAATGACTATGACAGACCCCCCACCAAAAGGATGACGGAGCCAAACTCACACCGGCCACTACCACCAAAAGGATGATAGGACAAACACTATCGCACAATCTGACAATAATGAATATGATAGACCCCCCACCAAAAGGATTTCGGAGCGAAACTCACACAGGCCACCACCACCTAAAGGATGATAGGACAAACACTATCGCACAATCTTACATTAATGACTATGACAGTCTCCCCACCAAAAGGATGACAGAGCGAAGCTCACACCAGCTGCTACATCCAAAAGGATGATAGGATAAACACTGTCGCACAATCTGACATTAATGACTATGACAGACCCCCCACCAAAAGGATGATGGAGTGAAACTCACACCGGCCAACACCACCTACAGGATAATAGGACAAACACTATTGCACAATCTGACATTAATGACTATAACAGTCCCCCCACCAAAAGGATGACAGAGCGAAACACACACCGGCCACTACCACCAAAAGGATGATAGGATAAACACTATCGCACAATCTGACAATAATGAATATGACAGACCCCCCACCAAAAGGATGACGGAGCAAAACTCACACCGGCCACTACCACCAAAAGGATGATAGGACAAGCACTATCGCACAATCTGACATTAATGACTATGACAGGCCCCCCACCAAAAGGATGACGGAGCGAAACTCACACCGGCCACTACCACCAAAACGACGATAGGACAAGCACAATCGCACAATCTGATGTTAATGACTATGACAGACCCCCAACCAAAAGGATGATCATGCGAGACTCACACTGGACACTACCACCAAAAGGATCATAGGAAAAACACTATCGCACAATCTGACATTAATGATTATGACAGGCTCCCCACCAAAATGATGACGGAAAGAAACTCACACCGGCCACTACCACCAAAAGGATGATAGAACAAACACTATCGCACAATCTGACAATAATGAATATGACAGACCCCCCACCAAAAGGATTTCGGAGCGAAACTCACCCCGGCCACCACCACCTAAAGGATGATAGGACAAACACTATCGCAAAATCTGACATTAATGACTATGACAGTCTCCTCACCAAAAGGATGACAGAGCGAAACTCACACCGGCTGCTACCACCAAAAGGATGATAGGATAAACACTATCGCACAATCTGACATTAATGACTATGACAGACCCCCCACCAAAACGATGATGGAGCGACACTCACACCGGGGACTACCACCTAAAGGATGATAGGACAAACACTATCACACAATCTGACATTAATGACTATGACAGTCCCCCCACCAAAAGGATGACAGAGCAAAACTCACATCGGCCACTACCACCAAAAGAATGATAGGATAAACACTATCGCACAATCTGACAATAATGAATATGACAGACCCCCCACCAAAAGGATGACGGAGCAAAACTCACACCGGCCACTACTACCAAAAGCATGATAGGACAAGCACTATCGCACAATCTGACATTAATGACTATGACAGGCCCCCCACCAAAAGGATGACGAAGCGAAACTCACACCGTCCACTACCATCAAAACGATGATAGGACAAGCACAATCGCCCAATCTGATTTTAATAACTATGACAGACCCCAACAAAAAGGATGATCAAGCGAGACTCACACCAGACACTACCACCAAAAGGATGATAGGAAAAACACTATCGCACAATCTGACATTAATGATTATGACAGACGCCCCACCAAAAAGATGACGAAACGAAACTCACACCGGCCACTACCACCAAAAGGATGATAGGACAATCACTATCGCATAATCTGACATTAATGAATATGACAGACCCCCCACCAAAAGGATGGCGGAGCGAAACTCACACCGACCACAACCACCTAAAGGATGATGGGACAAACATTGTCGCACAATCTGACATTAATGACTATGACAGTCGCCCCACCAAAAGGATGACAGAGCGAAACTCACACCGGCTGCTACCACCAAAAGGATGATAGGATGAACACTATCACACAATCAGACATTAATGACTATGACAGACCCCCACCAAAAGGATGACGGAGCGAAACTCACACCGGCCACTACCACCTAAAGATTGATAAGACAAACACTATTGCACAATCTGATATTAATGACTATGACATACCCCCCACCAAAAGCATGACGGAGCTAAACTCACACCGGCCACTACCACCAAAAGGATGATAGGACAAGGATTATAACATAATCTGACATTAATGACTATGACAGACCCCCACCAAAAGGATGACGGAGCTAACTCACATCGGCCACTACCACGAAAACGATGATAGAAAAAACACTATCGCACAATCTGATTTTAATGACTATGACAGACCCCCCACCAAAAGGATGATCGAGCGAAACTCACACCGGACACTACCACAAAAAGGATGATAGGAAAAACACTATCGCACAATCTGACATTAATAAATATGACAGACCCCCAACCAAAAGGATGACGGAGCGAAACTCACACCGGCCACCACCACCTAAAGGATGATGGGGCAAACACTATTGCACAATATGACATTAAGGACTATGACAGTCCCCCCACGAAAAGGATGACGGAACGAAACTCACACCTGCCACTACCACCAAAAGGATGATAGGACAAACACTATCGCACAATCTGACATTAATGAATATGACAGACCCCCCACCAAAAGGATGACGGAGCGAAACTCACACCGGCCACCACCACCTAAAGGATGATGGGACAAACAATATCGCACAATCTGACATTAATGACTATGACAGTCCCCCACCAAAAGGATGACACAACGAAACTCACACCGGCTGCTACCACCAAAAGAATGATAGGATAAACATTATCGCACAATCTGACATTAATGACTATGAACGACCCCCCCAATAAAAGGATGACGGAGCGAAACTCACACCGGCCACTACCACCTAAAGGATGATAGGACAAACACTATCGCACAATCTGATATTAATGACTATGACATACCCCCCACCAAAAGGATGACGGAGCAAAACACACACCGGCCACTAACCCCAAAAGGATGATGGGACAAGCACTATCGCACAATCTGACATTAAAGACTATGACAAACCCCCCACCAAAAGGATGATGGAGCGAAACTCACACCGGCCACTACCACCAAAACGATGATAGGACAAATACTATCACACAATCTGACATTAATGATTATGACAGACCCCCTACCAAAAGGATGACGGAGCGAAACTCACACCGGCCACTACCACCAAAACAATGATAGGATAAACACTATCGCACAATCTGATTTTAATGACTATGACAGACCCCACAATAAAAGGATGATCCAGCGAAATTCACACCGGCCACTACCACCAAAAGGATGATAGCACAAACACTGCCGCAAAATATGACATTAATGAATGTGACAAACCCCCCACCAAAAGGATGACGGAGCGAAAATCACATCGGCCACTACCACCAAAAGGATGTTAGGACAAACACTATTGCACAATCTAACATTAATGACTATGACAGACCACTCACCAAAAGGATGACAGAGCGAAACTCACATCGGTCACTACAACCAAAATGATGATAGGACAAACACTATCGCACAATCTGGTATTAATGACTATGACAGACCCTCCACCAAAAGGATGATGGAGGAAACTCACAACGGCCACTACCACCAAAAGGATGATAGGACAAACAATATCGCACAATCTGACATTAATGGTTATGACAAACCTTCCACCAAAAGGATGAAGGAGAGAAACTCCCACCGGCCACTACCACTAAAAGGATGAGAGGACAAACACTATCGCACAATCCGACATTAATGACTATGACACACCCCCCACCAAAAGGATGACAGAACGAAACGCACGCCGGCCACTACCACCAAAAGGATGATAGGACAAACACTATCGCATAATCTGACATTAATGACTATGACACACCCCCTACCAAAAGGATGACGGAGCGAAACTCACACCGGCCACTACCACCAAAACAATGATAGGACAAACACTATCGCACAATCTGATTTTAATGACTATGACAGACCCCACAATAAAAGGATGATCCAGCGAAATTCACACCGGCCACTACCACCAAAAGGATGATAACACAAACACTGCCGCAAAATATGACATTAATGAATGTGACAAACCCCCCACCAAAAGGATGACGGAGCAAAACTCACACCGGCCACTAACCCCAAAAGGATGATGGGACAAGCACTATCGCACAATCTGACATTAAAGACTATGACCAACCCCCCACCAAAAGGATGACGGAGCGAAACTCACACCGGCCACTACCACCAAAACGATGATAGGACAAATACTATCACACAATCTGACATTAATGACTATGACAGACCCCCTACCAAAAGGATGACGGAGCGAAACTCACACCGGCCACTACCACCAAAACAATGATAGGACAAACACTATCGCACAATCTGATTTTAATGACTATGACAGACCCCACAATAAAAGGATGACAGAACGAAACTCACACCTGCCACTACCACCAAAAGGATGATAGGACAAACACTATCGCACAATCTGACATTAATGAATATGACAGACCCTCCACCAAAAGGATGACGGAGCGAAACTCACACCGGCCACCACCACCTAAAGGATGATGGGACAAATACTATCGCACAATCTGACATTAATGACTATGACAGTCCCCCACCAAAAGGATGACACAGCGGAACTCACACCGGCTGCTACCACCAAAAGAATGATAGGATAAACGTTATCGCACAATCTGACATTAATGACTATGAACGACCCCCCCCTCCATTAAAAGGATGACGGAGCGAAACTCACACCGGCCACTACCACCTAAAGGATGATAGGACAAACACTATCGCACAATCTGATATTAATGACTATGACATACCCCCCACCAAAAGGATGACGGAGCAAAACTCACACCGGCCACTACCCCCAAAAGGATGATGGGACAAGCACTATCGCACAATCTGACATTAAAGACTATGACAAACCCCCCACCAAAAGGATGACGGAGCGAAACTCACACCGGCCACTACCACCAAAACGATGATAGGACAAACACTATCACACAATCTGACATTAATGACTATGACAGACCCCCTACGAAAAGGATGACGGAGCGAAACTCACACCGGCCACTACCACCAAAACAATTATAGGACAAACACTATCGCACAATCTGATTTTAATGACTATGACAGACCCCACAATAAAAGGATGATCCAGCGAAATTCACATCGGCCACTACCACCAAAAGGATGATAGCACAAACACTGCCGCAAAATATGACATTAAGGAATGTGACAAACACCCCACCAAAAGGATGACGGAGCGAAAATCACATCGGCCACTACCACCAAATGGATGTTAGGACAAACACTCTTGCACAATCTAACGTTAATGACTATGACAGATCACTCACCAAAAGGATGACAGAGCGAAACTCACATCGGTCACTACCACCAAAATGATGATAGGACAAACACTATCGCACAATCTGGCATTAATGACTATGACAAACCCTTCACCAAAAGGATGATGGAGGAAACTCACAACGGCCACTACCACCAAAAGGATGATAGGACAAACAATATCGCACAATCTGACATTAATGGCTATGACAAACCTTCCACCGAAAGGATGAAGGAGCGAAACTCCCACCGGCCACTACCACCAAAAGGATGAGAGCACAAACACTATCGCACAATCCAACATTAATGACTATGACACACCCCCCACCAAAAGGATGACAGAACGAAACGCACGCCGGCCACTACCACCAAAAGGATGATAGGACAAACACTATCGCACAATCTGACATTAATGACTATGACACACCCCCTACCAAAAGGATGACGGAGCGAAACTCACACCGGCCACTACCATCAAAACAATGATAGGACAAACACTATCGCATAATCTGATTTTAATGACTATGACAGACCCCACAATAAAAGGATGATCCAGCGAAATTCACACCGGCCACTACCACCAAAAGGATGATAGCACAAACACTGCCGCAAAATATGACATTAATGAATGTGACAAACCCCCCACCAAAAGGATGACAGAGCGAAAATCACATCGGCCACTACCACCAAAAGGATGTTAGGACAAACACTATTGCACAATCTAACATTAATGACTATGACAGACCACTCACCAAAAGGATAACAGAGCGAAACTCACATCGGTCACTACCACCAAAATGATGATAGGACAAACACTATCGCACAATTTGGCATTAGTGACTATGACAGACCCTCCACCAAAAGGATGATGGAGGAAACTCACAACGGCCACTACCACCAAAAGGATGATAGGACAAACAATATCGCACAATCTGACATTAATGGCTATGACAAACCTTCCACCAAAAGGATGAAGGAGCGAAACTCCCACCGGCCACTACCACCAAAAGGATGAGAGGACAAACACTATCGCACAATCCGACGTTAATGACTATGACACACCCCCCACCAAAAGGATGACAGAACGAAACCCACGCCGGCCACTACCACCAAAAGGATGATAGGACAAACACTATCGCACAATCTGACATTAATGACTATGACACACCCCCTACCAAAAGGATGACGGAGCGAAACTAACACCGGCCACTACCACCAAAACAATGATAGGACAAACACTATCGCACAATCGGATTTTATTGACTATGAAAGACCCCCTAATAAAAGGATGATCGAGCGAAATTCACACCGGCCACTACCACCAAAAGGATGATTGCACAAACACTGCCGCATAATCTGACATTAATGAATATGACAAACACCCCACCAAAAGGATGACGAAGCGAAACCCAAGCCGGCCACTACCACCAAAAGGATGACAGGACAAACACTATCGCACAATCTGATATTAATGACTATGAAAGAACCCCCACCAAAAGGATGACGGAGTGAAACTCACACCGGCCACAAAACCAAAAGGATGATAGGACAAATACTATCGCACAATTTGACATTAATGACTATGACAGACCCCCCACCAAAAGGATGACGGAGCGAAACTCACACCGGCCACCACCACCTAAAGGATGATAGGGCAAGCACTATCGCACAATATGACATTAAGGACTATGACAGTCCCCCCACGAAAAGGATGACGGAACGAAACTCACACCTGCCACTACCACCAAAAGGATGATAGGACAAACACTATCGCACAATCTGACATTAATGAATATGACAGACCCCCCACCAAAAGGATGACGGAGCGAAACTCACACCGGCCACCACCACCTAAAGGATGATGGGACAAACACTATCGCACAATCTGACATTAATGACTATGACAGTCCCCCACCAAAAGGATGACACAGCGGAACTCACACCGGCTGCTACCACCAAAAGAATGATAGGATAAACGTTATCGCACAATCTGACATTAATGACTATGAACGACCCCCCCCCCCCCCATTAAAAGGATGACGGAACGAAACTCACACCGGCCACTACCACCTAAAGGATGATAGGACAAACACTATCGCACAATCTGATATTAATGACTATGACATACCCCCCACCAAAAGGATGACGGAGCAAAACTCACACCGGCCACTACCCCCAAAAGGATGATGGGACAAGCACTATCGCACAATCTGACATTAAAGACTATGACAAACCCCCCACCAAAAGGATGACAGAGCGAAACTCACACCGGCCACTACCACCAAAGCGATGATAGGACAAACACTATCACACAATCTGACATTAATGACTATGACAGACCCCCTACGAAAAGGATGACGGAGCGAAACTCACACCGGCCACTACCACCAAAACAATGATAGGACAAACACTATCGCACAATCTGATTTTAATGACTATGACAGACCCCACAATAAAAGGATGATCCAGCGAAATTCACACCGGCCACTACCACCAAAAGGATGATAGCACAAACACTGCCGCAAAATATGACATTAATGAATGTGACAAACCCCCCACCAAAAGGATGACGGAGCGAAAATCACATCGGCCACTACCACCAAATGGATGTTAGGACAAACACTCTTGCACAATCTAACATTAATGACTATGACAGACCACTCACCAAAAGGATGACAGAGCGAAACTCACATCGGTCACTACCACCAAAATGATGATAGGACAAACACTATCGCACAATCTGGCATTAATGACTATGACAGACCCTTCACCAAAAGGATGATGGAGGAAACTCACAACGGCCACTACCACCAAAAGGATGATAGGACAAACAATATCGCACAATCTGACATTAATGGCTATGACAAACCTTCCACCGAAAGGATGAAGGAGCGAAACTCCCACCGGCCACTACCACCAAAAGGATGAGAGCACAAACACTATCGCACAATCCAACATTAATGACTATGACACACCCCTCACCAAAAGGATGACAGAACGAAACGCACGCCGACCACTACCACCAAAAGGATGATAGGACAAACACTATCGCACAATCTGACATTAATAACTTTGACACACCCCCTACCAAAAGGATGACGGAGCGAAACTCACACCGGCCACTACCACCAAAACAATGATAGGACAAACACTATCGCATAATCTGATTTTAATGACTATGACAGACCCCGCAATAAAAGGATGATCCAGCGAAATTCACACCGGCCACTACCACCAAAAGGATGATAGCACAAACACTGCCGCAAAATATGACATTAATGAATGTGACAAACCCCCCACCAAAAGGATGACAGAGCGAAAATCACATCGGCCACTACCACCAAAAGGATGTTAGGACAAACGCTATTGCACAATCTAACATTAATGACTATGACAGACCACTCACCAAAAGGATAACAGAGCGAAACTCACATCGGTCACTACCACCAAAATGATGATAGTACAAACACTATCGCACAATCTGGCATTAATGACTATGACAGACCCTCCACCAAAAGGATGATGGAGGAAACTCACAACGGCCACTACCACCAAAAGGATGATAGGACAAACAATATCGCACAATCTGACATTAATGGCTATGACAAACCTTCCACCGAAAGGATGAAGGAGCGAAACTCCCACCGGCCACTACCACCAAAAGGATGAGAGGACAAACACTATCGCACAATCCGACGTTAATGACTATGACACACCCCCCACCAAAAGGATGACAGAACGAAACCCACGTCGGCCACTACCACCAAAAGGATGATAGGACAAACACTATCGCACAATCTGACATTAATGACTATGACACACCCCCTACCAAAAGGATGACGGTGCGAAACTCACACCGGCCACTACCACCAAAACAATGATAGCACAAACACTATTGCACAATCTGATTTTATTGACTATGACAGACCCCCCAATAAAAGGATGATCAAGCGAAATTCACACCGGCCACTACCACCAAAAGGATGATAGCACAAACACTGCCGCATAATCTGACATTAATGAATATGACAAACCCCCCACCAAAAGGATGACGAAGCGAAACCCAAGCCGGCCACTACCACCAAAAGGATGACAGGACAAACACTATCGCACAATCTAATATTAATGACTATGAAAGAACCCCCACCAAAAGGATGACGGAGTGAAACTCACACCGGCCACAAAACCAAAAGGATGATAGGACAAATACTATCGCACAATTTGACATTAATGACTATGACAGACCCCCCACCAAAAGGATGACGGAGCGAAACTCACAACGGCCACCACCACCTAAAGGATGATAGGGCAAGCACTATCGCACAATATGACATTAAGGACTATGACAGTCCCCCCACGAAAAGGATGACGGAACGAAACTCACACCTGCCACTACCACCAAAAGGATGATAGGACAAACACTATCGCACAATCTGACATTAATGAATATGACAGACCCCCCACCAAAAGGATGACGGAGCGAACTCACACCGGCCACCACCACCTAAAGGATGATGGGACAAACACTATCGCACAATCTAACATTAATGACTATGACAGTCCCCCACCAAAAGGATGACACAGCGGAACTCACACCGGCTGCTACCACCAAAAGAATGATAGGATAAACGTTATCGCACAATCTAACATTAATGACTATGAACGACCCCCCCCCCCCCCCCCCCCCCCATTAAAAGGATGACGGAGCGAAACTCACACCGGCCACTACCACCTAAAGGATGATAGGACAAACACTATCGCATAATCTGACATTAATGACTATGACATACCCCCCACCTAAAGGATGACGGAGCAAAACTCACACCGGCCACTACCCCCAAAAGGATGATGGGACAAGCACTATCGCACAATCTGACATTAAAGACTATGACAAACCCCCCACCAAAAGGATGACGGAGCGAAACTCACACCGGCCACTACCACCAAAACAATGATAGGACAAACACTATCGCACAATCTGATTTTAATGACTATGACAGACCCCACAATAAAAGGATGATCCAGCGAAATTCACACCGGCCACTACCACCAAAAGGATGATAGCACAAACACTGCCGCAAAATATGACATTAATGAATGTGACAAACCCCCCACCAAAAGGATGACGGAGCGAAAATCACATCGGCCACTACCACCAAATGGATGTTAGGACAAACACTCTTGCACAATCTAACATTAATGACTATGACAGACCACTCACCAAAAGGATGACAGAGCGAAACTCACATCGGTCACTACCACCAAAATGATGATAGGACAAACACTATCGCACAATCTGGCATTAATGACTATGACAGACCCTTCACCAAAAGGATGATGGAGGAAACTCACAACGGCCACTACCACCAAAAGGATGATAGGACAAACAATATCGCACAATCTGACATTAATGGCTATGACAAACCTTCCACCGAAAGGATGAAGGAGCGAAACTCCCACCGGCCACTACCACCAAAAGGATGAGAGCACAAACACTATCGCACAATCCAACATTAATGACTATGACACACCCCTCACCAAAAGGATGACAGAACGAAACGCACGCCGGCCACTACCACCAAAAGGATGATAGGACAAACACTATCGCACAATCTGACATTAATAACTATGACACACCCCCTACCAAAAGGATGACGGAGCGAAACTCACACCGGCCACTACCACCAAAACAATGATAGGACAAACACTATCGCATAATCTGATTTTAATGACTATGACAGACCCCGCAATAAAAGGATGATCCAGCGAAATTCACACCGGCCACTACCACCAAAAGGATGATAGCACAAACACTGCCGCAAAATATGACATTAATGAATGTGACAAACCCCCCACCAAAAGGATGACAGAGCGAAAATCACATCGGCCACTACCACCAAAAGGATGTTAGGACAAACGCTATTGCACAATCTAACATTAATGACTATGACAGACCACTCACCAAAAGGATAACAGAGCGAAACTCACATCGGTCACTACCACCAAAATGATGATAGTACAAACACTATCGCACAATCTGGCATTAATGACTATGACAGACCCTCCACCAAAAGGATGATGGAGGAAACTCACAACGGCCACTACCACCAAAAGGATGATAGGACAAACAATATCGCACAATCTGACATTAATGGCTATGACAAACCTTCCACCGAAAGGATGAAGGAGCGAAACTCCCACCGGCCACTACCACCAAAAGGATGAGAGGACAAACACTATCGCACAATCCGACGTTAATGACTATGACACACCCCCCACCAAAAGGATGACAGAACGAAACCCACGCCGGCCACTACCACCAAAAGGATGATAGGACAAACACTATCGCACAATCTGACATTAATGACTATGACACACCCCCTACCAAAAGGATGACGGAGCGAAACTAACACCGGCCACTACCACCAAAACAATGATAGGACAAACACTATCGCACAATCGGATTTTATTGACTATGAAAGACCCCCTAATAAAAGGATGATCGAGCGAAATTCACACCGGCCACTACCACCAAAAGGATGATTGCACAAACACTGCCGCATAATCTGACATTAATGAATATGACAAACACCCCACCAAAAGGATGACGAAGCGAAACCCAAGCCGGCCACTACCACCAAAAGGATGACAGGACAAACACTATCGCACAATCTGATATTAATGACTATGAAAGAACCCCCACCAAAAGGATGACGGAGTGAAACTCACACCGGCCACAAAACCAAAAGGATGATAGGACAAATACTATCGCACAATTTGACATTAATGACTATGACAGACCCCCCACCAAAAGGATGACGGAGCGAAACTCACACCGGCCACCACCACCTAAAGGATGATAGGGCAAGCACTATCGCACAATATGACATTAAGGACTATGACAGTCCCCCCACGAAAAGGATGACGGAACGAAACTCACACCTGCCACTACCACCAAAAGGATGATAGGACAAACACTATCGCACAATCTGACATTAATGAATATGACAGACCCCCCACCAAAAGGATGACGGAGCGAAACTCACACCGGCCACCACCACCTAAAGGATGATGGGACAAACACTATCGCACAATCTGACATTAATGACTATGACAGTCCCCCACCAAAAGGATGACACAGCGGAACTCACACCGGCTGCTACCACCAAAAGAATGATAGGATAAACGTTATCGCACAATCTGACATTAATGACTATGAACGACCCCCCCCCCCCCCCATTAAAAGGATGACGGAGCGAAACTCACACCGGCCACTACCACCTAAAGGATGATAGGACAAACACTATAGCACAATCTGATATTAATGACTATGACATACCCCCCACCAAAAGGATGACGGAGCAAAACTCACACCGGCCACTACCCCCAAAAGGATGATGGGACAAGCACTATCGCACAATCTGACATTAAAGACTATGACAAACCCCCCACCAAAAGGATGACAGAGCGAAACTCACACCGGCCACTACCACCAAAGCGATGATAGGACAAACACTATCACACAATCTGACATTAATGACTATGACAGACCCCCTACGAAAAGGATGACGGAGCGAAACTCACACCGGCCACTACCACCAAAACAATGATAGGACAAACACTATCGCACAATCTGATTTTAATGACTATGACAGACCCCACAATAAAAGGATGATCCAGCGAAATTCACACCGGCCACTACCACCAAAAGGATGATAGCACAAACACTGCCGCAAAATATGACATTAATGAATGTGACAAACCCCCCACCAAAAGGATGACGGAGCGAAAATCACATCGGCCACTACCACCAAATGGATGTTAGGACAAACACTCTTGCACAATCTAACATTAATGACTATGACAGACCACTCACCAAAAGGATGACAGAGCGAAACTCACATCGGTCACTACCACCAAAATGATGATAGGACAAACACTATCGCACAATCTGGCATTAATGACTATGACAGACCCTTCACCAAAAGGATGATGGAGGAAACTCACAACGGCCACTACCACCAAAAGGATGATAGGACAAACAATATCGCACAATCTGACATTAATGGCTATGACAAACCTTCCACCGAAAGGATGAAGGAGCGAAACTCCCACCGGCCACTACCACCAAAAGGATGAGAGCACAAACACTATCGCACAATCCAACATTAATGACTATGACACACCCCTCACCAAAAGGATGACAGAACGAAACGCACGCCGACCACTACCACCAAAAGGATGATAGGACAAACACTATCGCACAATCTGACATTAATAACTTTGACACACCCCCTACCAAAAGGATGACGGAGCGAAACTCACACCGGCCACTACCACCAAAACAATGATAGGACAAACACTATCGCATAATCTGATTTTAATGACTATGACAGACCCCGCAATAAAAGGATGATCCAGCGAAATTCACACCGGCCACTACCACCAAAAGGATGATAGCACAAACACTGCCGCAAAATATGACATTAATGAATGTGACAAACCCCCCACCAAAAGGATGACAGAGCGAAAATCACATCGGCCACTACCACCAAAAGGATGTTAGGACAAACGCTATTGCACAATCTAACATTAATGACTATGACAGACCACTCACCAAAAGGATAACAGAGCGAAACTCACATCGGTCACTACCACCAAAATGATGATAGTACAAACACTATCGCACAATCTGGCATTAATGACTATGACAGACCCTCCACCAAAAGGATGATGGAGGAAACTCACAACGGCCACTACCACCAAAAGGATGATAGGACAAACAATATCGCACAATCTGACATTAATGGCTATGACAAACCTTCCACCGAAAGGATGAAGGAGCGAAACTCCCACCGGCCACTACCACCAAAAGGATGAGAGGACAAACACTATCGCACAATCCGACGTTAATGACTATGACACACCCCCCACCAAAAGGATGACAGAACGAAACCCACGTCGGCCACTACCACCAAAAGGATGATAGGACAAACACTATCGCACAATCTGACATTAATGACTATGACACACCCCCTACCAAAAGGATGACGGTGCGAAACTCACACCGGCCACTACCACCAAAACAATGATAGCACAAACACTATTGCACAATCTGATTTTATTGACTATGACAGACCCCCCAATAAAAGGATGATCAAGCGAAATTCACACCGGCCACTACCACCAAAAGGATGATAGCACAAACACTGCCGCATAATCTGACATTAATGAATATGACAAACCCCCCACCAAAAGGATGACGAAGCGAAACCCAAGCCGGCCACTACCACCAAAAGGATGACAGGACAAACACTATCGCACAATCTAATATTAATGACTATGAAAGAACCCCCACCAAAAGGATGACGGAGTGAAACTCACACCGGCCACAAAACCAAAAGGATGATAGGACAAATACTATCGCACAATTTGACATTAATGACTATGACAGACCCCCCACCAAAAGGATGACGGAGCGAAACTCACAACGGCCACCACCACCTAAAGGATGATAGGGCAAGCACTATCGCACAATATGACATTAAGGACTATGACAGTCCCCCCACGAAAAGGATGACGGAACGAAACTCACACCTGCCACTACCACCAAAAGGATGATAGGACAAACACTATCGCACAATCTGACATTAATGAATATGACAGACCCCCCACCAAAAGGATGACGGAGCGAACTCACACCGGCCACCACCACCTAAAGGATGATGGGACAAACACTATCGCACAATCTAACATTAATGACTATGACAGTCCCCCACCAAAAGGATGACACAGCGGAACTCACACCGGCTGCTACCACCAAAAGAATGATAGGATAAACGTTATCGCACAATCTAACATTAATGACTATGAACGACCCCCCCCCCCCCCATTAAAAGGATGACGGAGCGAAACTCACACCGGCCACTACCACCTAAAGGATGATAGGACAAACACTATCGCATAATCTGACATTAATGACTATGACATACCCCCCACCTAAAGGATGACGGAGCAAAACTCACACCGGCCACTACCCCCAAAAGGATGATGGGACAAGCACTATCGCACAATCTGACATTAAAGACTATGACAAACCCCCCACCAAAAGGATGACGGAGCGAAACTCACACCGGCCACTACCACCAAAACAATGATAGGACAAACACTATCGCACAATCTGATTTTAATGACTATGACAGACCCCACAATAAAAGGATGATCCAGCGAAATTCACACCGGCCACTACCACCAAAAGGATGATAGCACAAACACTGCCGCAAAATATGACATTAATGAATGTGACAAACCCCCCACCAAAAGGATGACGGAGCGAAAATCACATCGGCCACTACCACCAAATGGATGTTAGGACAAACACTCTTGCACAATCTAACATTAATGACTATGACAGACCACTCACCAAAAGGATGACAGAGCGAAACTCACATCGGTCACTACCACCAAAATGATGATAGGACAAACACTATCGCACAATCTGGCATTAATGACTATGACAGACCCTTCACCAAAAGGATGATGGAGGAAACTCACAACGGCCACTACCACCAAAAGGATGATAGGACAAACAATATCGCACAATCTGACATTAATGGCTATGACAAACCTTCCACCGAAAGGATGAAGGAGCGAAACTCCCACCGGCCACTACCACCAAAAGGATGAGAGCACAAACACTATCGCACAATCCAACATTAATGACTATGACACACCCCTCACCAAAAGGATGACAGAACGAAACGCACGCCGGCCACTACCACCAAAAGGATGATAGGACAAACACTATCGCACAATCTGACATTAATAACTATGACACACCCCCTACCAAAAGGATGACGGAGCGAAACTCACACCGGCCACTACCACCAAAACAATGATAGGACAAACACTATCGCATAATCTGATTTTAATGACTATGACAGACCCCGCAATAAAAGGATGATCCAGCGAAATTCACACCGGCCACTACCACCAAAAGGATGATAGCACAAACACTGCCGCAAAATATGACATTAATGAATGTGACAAACCCCCCACCAAAAGGATGACAGAGCGAAAATCACATCGGCCACTACCACCAAAAGGATGTTAGGACAAACGCTATTGCACAATCTAACATTAATGACTATGACAGACCACTCACCAAAAGGATAACAGAGCGAAACTCACATCGGTCACTACCACCAAAATGATGATAGTACAAACACTATCGCACAATCTGGCATTAATGACTATGACAGACCCTCCACCAAAAGGATGATGGAGGAAACTCACAACGGCCACTACCACCAAAAGGATGATAGGACAAACAATATCGCACAATCTGACATTAATGGCTATGACAAACCTTCCACCGAAAGGATGAAGGAGCGAAACTCCCACCGGCCACTACCACCAAAAGGATGAGAGGACAAACACTATCGCACAATCCGACGTTAATGACTATGACACACCCCCCACCAAAAGGATGACAGAACGAAACCCACGTCGGCCACTACCACCAAAAGGATGATAGGACAAACACTATCGCACAATCTGACATTAATGACTATGACACACCCCCTACCAAAAGGATGACGGTGCGAAACTCACACCGGCCACTACCACCAAAACAATGATAGCACAAACACTATTGCACAATCTGATTTTATTGACTATGACAAACCCCCCAATAAAAGGATGATCAAGCGAAATTCACACCGGCCACTACCACCAAAAGGATGATAGCACAAACACTGCCGCATAATCTGACATTAATGAATATGACAAACCCCCCACCAAAAGGATGACGAAGCGAAACCCAAGCCGGCCACTACCACCAAAAGGATGACAGGACAAACACTATCGCACAATCTAATATTAATGACTATGAAAGAACCCCCACCAAAAGGATGACGGAGTGAAACTCACACCGGCCACAAAACCAAAAGGATGATAGGACAAATACTATCGCACAATTTGACATTAATGACTATGACAGACCCCCCACCAAAAGGATGACGGAGCGAAACTCACAACGGCCACCACCACCTAAAGGATGATAGGGCAAGCACTATCGCACAATATGACATTAAGGACTATGACAGTCCCCCCACGAAAAGGATGACGGAACGAAACTCACACCTGCCACTACCACCAAAAGGATGATAGGACAAACACTATCGCACAATCTGACATTAATGAATATGACAGACCCCCCACCAAAAGGATGACGGAGCGAACTCACACCGGCCACCACCACCTAAAGGATGATGGGACAAACACTATCGCACAATCTAACATTAATGACTATGACAGTCCCCCACCAAAAGGATGACACAGCGGAACTCACACCGGCTGCTACCACCAAAAGAATGATAGGATAAACGTTATCGCACAATCTAACATTAATGACTATGAACGACCCCCCCCCCCCCATTAAAAGGATGACGGAGCGAAACTCACACCGGCCACTACCACCTAAAGGATGATAGGACAAACACTATCGCATAATCTGACATTAATGACTATGACATACCCCCCACCTAAAGGATGACGGAGCAAAACTCACACCGGCCACTACCCCCAAAAGGATGATGGGACAAGCACTATCGCACAATCTGACATTAAAGACTATGACAAACCCCCCACCAAAAGGATGACGGAGCGAAACTCACACCGGCCACTACCACCAAAACAATGATAGGACAAACACTATCGCACAATCTGATTTTAATGACTATGACAGACCCCACAATAAAAGGATGATCCAGCGAAATTCACACCGGCCACTACCACCAAAAGGATGATAGCACAAACACTGCCGCAAAATATGACATTAATGAATGTGACAAACCCCCCACCAAAAGGATGACGGAGCGAAAATCACATCGGCCACTACCACCAAATGGATGTTAGGACAAACACTCTTGCACAATCTAACATTAATGACTATGACAGACCACTCACCAAAAGGATGACAGAGCGAAACTCACATCGGTCACTACCACCAAAATGATGATAGGACAAACACTATCGCACAATCTGGCATTAATGACTATGACAGACCCTTCACCAAAAGGATGATGGAGGAAACTCACAACGGCCACTACCACCAAAAGGATGATAGGACAAACAATATCGCACAATCTGACATTAATGGCTATGACAAACCTTCCACCGAAAGGATGAAGGAGCGAAACTCCCACCGGCCACTACCACCAAAAGGATGAGAGCACAAACACTATCGCACAATCCAACATTAATGACTATGACACACCCCTCACCAAAAGGATGACAGAACGAAACGCACGCCGGCCACTACCACCAAAAGGATGATAGGACAAACACTATCGCACAATCTGACATTAATAACTATGACACACCCCCTACCAAAAGGATGACGGAGCGAAACTCACACCGGCCACTACCACCAAAACAATGATAGGACAAACACTATCGCATAATCTGATTTTAATGACTATGACAGACCCCGCAATAAAAGGATGATCCAGCGAAATTCACACCGGCCACTACCACCAAAAGGATGATAGCACAAACACTGCCGCAAAATATGACATTAATGAATGTGACAAACCCCCCACCAAAAGGATGACAGAGCGAAAATCACATCGGCCACTACCACCAAAAGGATGTTAGGACAAACGCTATTGCACAATCTAACATTAATGACTATGACAAACCACTCACCAAAAGGATAACAGAGCGAAACTCACATCGGTCACTACCACCAAAATGATGATAGGACAAACACTATCGCACAATCTGGCATTAATGACTATGACAGACCCTCCACCAAAAGGATGATGGAGGAAACTCACAACGGCCACTACCACCAAAAGGATGATAGGACAAACAATATCGCACAATCTGACATTAATGGCTATGACAAACCTTCCACCGAAAGGATGAAGGAGCGAAACTCCCACCGACCACTACCACCAAAAGGATGAGAGGACAAACACTATCGCACAATCCGACGTTAATGACTATGACACACCCCCCACCAAAAGGATGACAGAACGAAACCCACGCCGGCCACTACCACCAAAAGGATGATAGGACAAACATTATCGCACAATCTGACATTAATGACTATGACACACCCCCTACCAAAAGGATGACGGTGCGAAACTCACACCGGCCACTACCACCAAAACAATGATAGCACAAACACTATTGCACAATCTGATTTTATTGACTATGACAGACCCCCCAATAAAAGGATGATCAAGCGAAATTCACACCGGCCACTACCACCAAAAGGATGATAGCACAAACACTGCCGCATAATCTGACATTAATGAATATGACAAACCCCCCACCAAAAGGATGACGAAGCGAAACCCAAGTCGGCCACTACCACCAAAAGGATGACAGGACAAACACTATCGCACAATCTGATATTAATGACTATGAAAGAACCCCCACCAAAAGGATGACGGAGTGAAACTCACAC
Organism: Lathyrus sativus; assembly: GCA_963859935.3. NCBI lineage: Eukaryota > Viridiplantae > Streptophyta > Magnoliopsida > Fabales > Fabaceae > Lathyrus > Lathyrus sativus. Next base: position 98,814,485 of record OZ012739.1, on the reverse strand, counting down.
CGGCCACAAAACCAAAAGGATGATAGGACAAATTCTATCGCACAATTTGACATTAATGACTATGACAGACCCCCCACCAAAAGGATGACGGAGCGAAACTCACACCGGCCACCACCACCTAAAGAATGATAGGGCAAGCACTATCGCACAATATGACATTAAGGACTATGACAGTCCCCCCACGAAAAGGATGACGAAACGAAACTCACACCTGCCACTACCATCAAAAGGATGATAGGACAAACACTATCGCACAATCTGACATTAATGAATATGAGAGACCCCCCACCAAAAGGATGACGGAGCGAAACTCACACCGGCCACCACCACCTAAAGGATGATGGGACAAACACTATCGCACAATCTAACATTAATGATATGACAGTCCCCCACCAAAAGGATGACACAGCGGAACTCACACCGGCTGCTACCACCAAAAGAATGATAGGATAAACGTTATCGCACAATCTAACATTAATGACTATGAACGACCCCCCCCCCCCCCCATTAAAAGGATGACGGAGCGAAACTCACACCGGCCACTACCACCTAAAGGATGATAGGACAAACACTATCGCACAATCTGATATTAATGACTATGACATACCCCCCACCTAAAGGATGACGGAGCAAAACTCACACCGGCCACTACCCCCAAAAGGATGATGGGACAAGCACTATCGCACAATCTGACATTAAAGACTATGACAAACCCCCCACCAAAAGGATGACGGAGCGAAACTCACACCGGCCACTACCACCAAAACGATGATAGGACAAACACTATCACACAATCTGACATTAATGACTATGACAGACCCCCTACGAAAAGGATGACGGAGCGAAACTCACACCGGCCATTACCACCAAAACAATGATAGGACAAACACTATCGCACAATCTGATTTTAATGACTATGACAGACCCCACAATAAAAGGATGATCCAGCGAAATTCACACCGGCCACTACCACCAAAAGGATGATAGCACAAACACTGCCGCAAAATATGACATTAATGAATGTGACAAACCCCCCACCAAAAGGATGACGGAGCGAAAATCACATCGGCCACTACCAACAAATGGATGTTAGGACAAACACTCTTGCACAATCTAACATTAATGACTATGACAGACCACTCACCAAAAGGATGACAGAGCGAAAATCACATCGGTCACTACCACCAAAATGATGATAGGACAAACACTATCGCACAATCTGGCATTAATGACTATGACAGACCCTCCACCAAAAGGATGATGTAGGAAACTCACAACGGCCACTACCACCAAAAGGATGATAGGACAAACAATATCGCACAATCTGACATTAATGGCTATGACAAACCTTCCACCGAAAGGATGAAGGAGCGAAACTCCCACCGGCCACTACCACCAAAAGGATGAGAGGACAAACACTATCGCACAATCCGACGTTAATGACTATGACACACCCCCCACCAAAAGGATGACAGAACGAAACCCACGCCGGCCACTACCACCAAAAGGATGATAGGACAAACACTATCGCACAATCTGACATTAATGACTATGACACACCCCATACCAAAAGGATGACGGTGCCAAACTCACACCGGCCACTACCACCAAAACAATGATAGGACAAACACTATTGCACAATCTGATTTTATTGACTATGACAGACCCCCCAATAAAAGGATGATCAAGCGAAATTCACACCGGCCACTACCACCAAAAGGATGATAGCACAAACACTGCCGCACAATCTGACATTAATGAATATGACAAACCCCCCACTAAAAGGATGACGAAGCGAAACCCAAGCCGGCCACTACCACCAAAAGGATGATAGGACAAACACTATCGCACAATCTGATATTAATGACTATGAAAGAACCCCCACCAAAAGGATGACAGAGTGAAACTCACACCGGCCACAAAACCAAAAGGATGATAGGACAAATACTATCGCACAATTTGACACTAATGACTATGACAGACCCCCCACCAAAAGGATGACGGAGCGACACTCACACCGGCCACTACCACCAAAACGATGATAGGACAAACACTATCACACAATCTGACATTAATGACAATGACAGACCCCCCACCAAAAGGATGACGGAGGAAAACTCACACCGGCCACTACCACCAATAGGATAATAGGACAAACACTATCGCAAAATCTGACATTAATGACTATGACAGACCCCCCACCAAAAGGATGACGGAGAAAAACTCATACCGGCCACTACCACCAAAAGGATGATAGGACAAACACTATCTCACAATTTGACATTAATGACTATGATAGACCCCCCACCAAAAGGATGACGGAGTGACACTCACACCGGCCACTACCACCGAAACGATGAATAGACAAACACTATCGCACAATCTGACATTTATGACTATGATAGACCCCCCACCAAAAGGATGACGGAGCAAAACTCACACCGGCCACTACCACCAAAAGGATAATAGGACAAACACTATCGCACAATCTGACATTAATGACTATGACAGACCCCCCACCAAAAGGATGACGGAGCGAAACTCACACCTGCCACTACCATCAAAATGATGATAGGACAATCACTATCGCACAATCTGATTTTAATGACTATGACAGACCTCCCACCAAAACGATGATCGAGCAAAACTCACACCGGCCACTACCACCAAAAGGATGATAGGACAAACACTATCGCACAATTTAATTTTAATGACTATGACAGACCCCCCAATAAAAGGATGATCGAGCGAAATTCACACCGGCCACTACCACCAAAAGGATTATAGCACAAACACTGCCGCACAATCTGACATTAATGAATATTACAAACCCCCCACCAAAAGGATGACGAAGCGAAACCCAAGCCGGCCACTACCACCTAGAGGATGATAGGACAAACACTATCGCACAATCTGATATTAATGACTATGGCAGACACCTACCAAAAGGATGACGAAGCGAGATTCACACCGGCCACTATCATCAAAAGGATGATAGGACAAACACTATCGCACAATCTGATATTAATGATAATGACAGTCCCCTCACCCAAAGGATAATGGAGCGAAACTCACACCAGCCACTACCACTAAAAGGATGATAGGACAAACACAATCGCACAATTTGACATTAAGGACTATGACAAACCCTCCACCAAAAGGATGACGGAGCGAAACGCATACCGGCCATTACCACCAAAAGGATGATAGGACAAACACTGTCGCACAATTTGACATTAATGACTATGACAGACCCCCCACCAAAAGGATGACGGAGCGACACTCACACCGGCCTCTACCACCGAAACGATGATAGGACAAACATAGCACAATCTGACATTAATGACTATGATAGACCCCCCACCAAAAGGATGACGGAGCAAAACTCAAACCGGCCACTACCACGAAAAGGATAATATAACAAACACTATCGCACAATCTGACATTAATGACTATGACAGACCCCCCACCAAAAGGATGACGGAGCGAAACTCACACCTGCCCCTACCATCAAAATAATGATAGGACAATCACTATCGCACAATCAGATTTTAATGACTATGAGAGACCTCCACCAAAAGGATGACGAAGCGAAACTCACACCTGCCACTACCATCAAAATGATGATAGGACAATCACTATCGCACAATCTGATTTTAATGACTATGACAGACCTCCCACCAAAACGATGATCGAGCGAAACTCACGCCGGCCACTACCACCAAAAGGATGAAAGGACAATCACTATCGCACAATCTTATTTTAATGACTATGACAGACTGTCGCTACTGGGAAAATCGGCGCCGGATAAACAAAAGAGTCGCCACCGTGCGTTATTTATCCCACAAGAGGGAAAGGAAACGCTCAGAGTACACTTAACGCAAAACAGGAAAGAAATGGTCATCGCAACCAAATCCTGGATTCGGGAGTCAATTACGCAAGGGGAAGGTATTAGCACCCCTCACGTCCGTCGTACTCGACGGGATCCACGCTTGTTTTCTAGTACGGATTATTATTCTCTCTACGCTAAAGGTCTGGGGTTAAAAGAAAATAAAATGACTTGGCAAAGTATCGCACTTTATGCCTACGTATTCCCGTCTGGAACGAGAAATCAGAGTCAACGTAGTTCGCCTACCTACTGGAAAGGAGGGGAAGGTGGCTCGCTAGGATACGACATCCTATGCCTACGTACTTTCATACAGCATGAAAGATCAGAGCAAACGTAGTTCGGGCCACGGAAGACACATATTTGTCTGTTTATCTTTTATCCTTCTAAAAAAAGGTTTTCTCCTGATTACGGGTCCAAGCGGACAAAAATGACACTTTGATGTTTGTTTTCAGTCTTTTACGCAAGAACTGTTTTTTACGATGCTTGCAATCTCTGACGCACTAGAGACTATGATTTGAGAGTGACTACGTCGTACGTCACCCTAGGGGTAACAAACTAAGCAGTCAGATTACTGAAGAGTGACCCTCCAGCAATCCTCCCTCAAATAGCTTAAGGCTCGTAGCGTACGACATCGATTATCTTTATTACTGTGTTTTGAATTGTCTTGAGATGAGAAAAGAAATTCTAAAAACCTAGAGTTTGGAATGGGAATCAAAACTACCCTAATGTTGTCATGCATGGATTACAACCTAATGTCTGTCATAATTCCCTCCTACAGTAACAGCTCTGACAGCAACACCAGCTCCTACAGTAACAGCTCTGACAGCAACAGCTCTAGCAGCTATAGTTGATTAACAGAAAAAAGGTTGACAGTAGCAACTTCCAGCAAGATCACATCTTCAATCTTCAATGATCCTCAAAGCTTTAGATAAGCTCCTATCTTCAATAAGCCCTAGCTCTAGCAATCATGAACCTCAACCAGTAGATAGCTTCAATCAGCAGCAAAACCATAGTCTTCAACAAATACCCAACTTTGACAGGCACAAGCTTCATCTTCTCCAATCTTCAATGAATTTCATTCTCCAATAGGTCCCCATCTTCAATGCAGACACCCCAGAAGAGAATCAACTAATAGATGAAGTTGAAATGCTAAGAGGCTCAGTGACAACCCAGGGAAATCACTAAGATCTCAACATAGCAAGTGAAAGGTATCCTCAAGGTTCTACCCAACCAAATCATGCTCTACATCCCTCCTAAGGAGAGATGGAACTTCTTTGGAGGACCTTGTGTCATAGGATATAATAGAGGCACAAGAAGCTCTCTATGTTTGAAAGAAGAAACCAGTCTAATCTAAAGCTCTCCCTATATCTCATACCTCCTAAGTCTTCAAAAGCAACCTTCAAGGATAAGAATCTTCATGCTCCAAGCTCCATCCTTTGTCCCCAATCATCTCCAGTGTCTTCATGAGCTCCAACAAGCAAAACTCAAGCCCCAAGCCCAATTAGAATAGCTCAAACCAAGCAAACAAGCCAAATGCCCCAAGGGGAAACACACAAACATCACCCAATTTCCAAAAATCAGATAAAATAGTAATACTCATCATAAAATCCTAGATTAATTTCTAAGGGAACCTAACTATATACCATATACCCCACATAAACCCCAAGACCTAAATCAAACCCTAAGTCTCCAAACTATGCCCTAAACTACACCTAAGTGTTGTAAAACCCTAATCCTAACACCCTGAAGTTAATTATTCAAAACTAACCTAAATTTTATTCACAAAAATGTGATAAAATTTCTAAGGGTACATGCTTCCCTAACCTAATCAACCTCACAAGAATCAATCAAAAATCATGCACCAAACTCTCATACTTAATTCAGAAAAATAAGGTATCAAACAAATGCAAAATAAAATCAATAAAATTGTAAAATATACCAAAAAATATAAAATGCATGAAATAATGGTTTTATTGTTTTATTAAACTCTAGAAACCCTAAGGAAAACAAGGAAAAAAATCCTCACCCTAAAATGATCTTTTTTCAATTAGTTATGAATTTTCTAATTAACCTAAAATAAATGTGAAAATAAAAAGAAAATGTAAGAAAATGGAAAAGAGGCGTGACAAATAGCAAGTAATACACGTTCATAATATCAATTGGGCTCAGAGGGGGTGTCCATAGCCAGGCGCGTACTAAGCCCAAACACAGTCAGAAAATCAAATGAAAATAGAAAGAAAAATGGAAAAATGCTGGTATGAATAGCAATGCTTTTACGTGTATTTCTCAATGGGCCTGGGAAAGGGTGTGTCAATAGTAACAAAATCCTGAAGCCCATCCAAGTACATTAAGTGAAACGGTGCGTTTCCATCATTCTCAGAATTCTTTCACAAATTAAGACTTGCTCGTGGCCGTTGGATGCTCATTCCAGTCAAAGTCCACCAAGATCTAATGGTGATGGGGTCGTCTTCTACCTTTGAATTTTGGAGGGAGAAAGAAGCCATGGCTGAACAGAGCTGCAACCTTCATCTTCTCCAAACCTCAGCTCCACTAATCCTCACCAAACTTCAACCCTAATAACATCATCTGGCTCGTTTTTTCACAAGGAACTCAACCATATCATCCAATTGTATTGAAACCTCCTCATTCTCAACACGAACAGATGTTTAGAAAATGCTCAAACATCAATTCTCACCAAACTCAAAATTGAGAAGCCTATGATCAACTATACTTCACACTGAGTGATTCTAACCATTCAACTAAGCTTAAACCTCCAAGAACTGCATGATACGACCCTCACAAGAAATCTGGTCCAACCTAATTTTGTCTCTAACTCGTGCCAATTGTTACCAGAATCCACCTAGCCATGTTCTACATCACATCTAACTATCTAAAACCTAATAATTCTACATGAATCAAGCCATAGAATGAAGTTTACATACCTGCAAATCTTGGATGAACAGAGCAAGCAAACCTTCAAATCAAGCTCCAAGATCTTCCAGACACGTTCTATGATCAATTACCAAGCTTCTGTATGCATCAAATTGGACTGAATCTTCTTGAATCACCAAACTCGATTCTGACTTGCAAGGGATAAATCCGAAATGCTATCTCACGATTCCTCAGTGTTCTTGGCTAGAATTCTATCTGGAATCACTCACACACTCAAGAGGAAGCTATTGAATACAAAAGAATAGATTGAAATGGGTCAAAATGATGTAACCGATTCTGTTTTGCAAATGGAAAACTCAATGTTCAATCTCTCTAATCTCTCTCAATCTGGACCAACTCAGGCTTTGAACCAGTTCTAATCCTTATATAGAATGTGTATGAATGATCTAGAAACTTCTGGATTGATCCAATGAGAAGTTCAATATCTCTTGCTCTTGAAAATGTCATGAGAAGTTCATACATGGCAACTGAGTTCTAAGCTTGTGGTTGCACCTCATTCTGATCCAATTTCTCCTTAGATGACATATTGAAAGGATTAGCAAGGGTTAAGGCCTTGATCATGCTCTAAAGAGTGGTTTTGCATATGTGACTTATAATGTAAGTAACCATTTTACAAAGGAAGTCATGGAATTATCCCTCAACTCAAAAATGTGGCAATGTCATTGTTTTCGAAATGTGTTTTCCAATCAAATTGGTATGTCATATGGCTTGGTTTGGACCCATAGCTCAAAAATCTCAATTTTCCTCTTTGGTTCATTTAAAATCCATCCTTATTTTAGGCCATTTTTGCAATTTTGTGATACAAGCCCTTCCAAGCTCTCATGACTTCTTTCCTAGCCCAAAAACATCATTTTAAGCACATCTCATGTCAAACATTTTTTCATTTGAGGAGTGGAAGATGGAGATTTTGACCTATGTTGAAAAATGACCTATAATCATCAATACCCAAAATACCCCTGGATTGCCAAGACCATAACTTGAGTTATACAAATCTTCTTGAGGACTTCTAGTACTAAAATTAAAGCTAAGATCAATTCCTACAATTCTTATGTTGGCCAAGAATCCATTTGAAAACTCCTTGATGGGCAAAAGTTGCTTGGAAGTCAAGTGACTTTCACAGATAAATTCCAATGTCCTCTGATGACCCATAACTTGCAAGAACCATAACTTGAGTTCTACAAATCTCCTTGAATACTTCTAGTACTAAAATTAAAGCTATTGAGAAGCTCTATAAGTTTCATGTTGGCTAGGAATCCATTTGAAACTTGCATTTTGACTTATCTGGCTTGGAAGTTAGGCCTAAATTAAGGGATTTTACACTGAAACCCTAATTTGGCAACTCCTCCCTCTCTTGATTCTCTTTGATTTATCCTTGGCACAACACCACACATGTATCAACATATCAATTTATGAATCCCACAACCTCCACTTAAGCCTTGATGCTTTTTAATCACTCAGTTGACCCAGGGTTGACCCAGATGAAACCCTAGTTGACTGCACTTCAACTGTGGCTCTTGTACTTGAATCAATGACTTGTCTCATCTTCAATATGACCCTCTAGGAATTTCATAAGCTTTGTACACCTTCCATACCCTCAATTCATAGCTCATACCCCCATTGATGACCCTCAATACACCTCAGACTAGAAGAGAAGTCCACTAGTTGACCCTCAAACTTCTCAAAGCTTCAAACATTTCTTGATGACTTGGATAGTCTTAAACTTGAATAAAAAACCTTGATGTGCTTCTTTAGATAAGAATGGCACTTGATCCCTTTTTAGATGACTTGCTATGCTATTCTATGCAAATGATTAGTTTATGTACATGATGTAACTATGCAAATGATAATGCAATTAAAACATAAACCAGGTGAAATAGGTTGAGCAAATTTTAGGGTGCAACACAGACCCCCCAATAAAAGGATGATCGAGCGAAATTCACACCGGCCACTACCACCAAAAGGATGATAGCACAAACACTGTCGCACAATCTGACATTAATGAATATGACAAACCCCCCACCAAAAGGATGACAAAGCGAAACCCAAGTCGGCCACTACCACCTAGAGGATGATAGGACAAACACTATCGCGCAATCTGATATTAATGACTATGACAGACACCTACCAAAAGGATGACGAAGCGAGACTCACACCGACCACTACCATCAAAAGGATGATAGGACAAACACTATCGCACAATCTGATATTAATGACAATGACAGACCCCCCACCCAAAGGATAATGGACCGAAACTCACACCGGCCACTACCACTAAAAGGATGATAGGACAAACACTATCGCACAATTTGACATTAATGACTATGACAAACCCTCCACCAAAAGGATGACGAAGCGAAACTCATACCGGTCATTACCACCAAAAGGATGATAAGACAAACACTATCGCACAATTTGACATTAATGACTATGACAGACCCCCCACCAAAAGGATGACGGAGCGACACTCACACCGGCCACTACCACCGAAACGATGGTAGGACAAACACTATCGCACAATCTGACATTAATGACTATGATAGACCCCCCACCAAAAGGATGACGGAGCAAAACTCACACCGACCACTACCACCAAAAGGATAATAGGACAAACACTATCGCACAATCTGACATTAATGACTATGACAGACCCCCCACCAAAAGGATGACGGAGCGAAACTCACACCTGCCCCTACCATCAAAATGATGATACGACAATCACTATCGCACAATATGATTTTAATGACTATGACAGACCTCCCACCAAAAGGATGATCGAACGAAACTCACACCGGCTACTACCACCAAAAGGATGATAGGACAAACAATATCGCACAATCTGACATTAATGACTATGACAGTTCCCCCACCAAAAGGATGACGGAGCGAAAGTCACACCGGCCATTACAACCAAAAGGATGATAGGACAAACACTATAGCACAATATAAGATTAATGACTATGACAGACCCCCACCAAAAGGATGACAGAGCGAAACTCACACCGGCCACTACCACACAAAGGATGATACGACAAACACAATCGCACAATCTGACATTAATGAGTATGACAGACCCCTACCAAAAGGATGACAGAACGAAACTCACACCGACCATTACCACCAAAAGGATGATAGGACAAACACTATCGCACAATCTAACATTAATGACTATGACAGACCCTCCACCAAAAGGATGTAGGAGCGAAACTCACTCCGGCCACTACCACAAAAAGGATGATAGGACAAACACTATCGCACAATTTGGCATTAATGACTATGACAGACCCTCCACCAAAAGGACGATGGAGGAAACTCACAACGACCCCTACCACCAAAAGGATGATAGGACAAACAGTATCGCACAATCTAACATTAATGGTTATGACAAACCCTCCACCGAAAGGATGAAGGAGCGAAACTCACACAGGCCACAACCACCAAAAGGATGAGAGTACAAACACTATCGCACAATCCGACATTAATGACTATGACAGACCAGCGACCAAAAGGATGACGGAACGAAACGCACGCCGGCCACTACCACCAAAAGGATGATAGGACAAACACTATCGCACAATCTGACATTAATGACTATGACAGACCCCCCACCAAAAGGATGACAGAGCAAAACTCACACCGGCCACTACCACCAAAACGATGATAGGACAAACACTATCGCACAATCAGATTTTAATGATTATGACAGACCCCCCAATAAAAGGATGATCGAGCGAAATTCACACCGACCACTACCACCAAAAGGATGATAGCACAAACACTGCCGCACAATCTGACATTAATGAATATGACAAACTCCCCACCAAAAGGATGACAAAGCGAAACCCAAGCCGACAACTACCACCTAGAGGATGATAGGACACACACTATCGCGCAATCTGATATTTATGACTATGACAAACACCACCAAAAGGATGACGAAGCGAGACTCACACCGACCACTACCATCAAAAGGATGATAGGACAAACATTATCGCACAATCTGATATTAATGACAATGACAGACCCGCCACCCAAAGGATAATGGAGCGACACTCACACCGGCCACTACCACCTAAACGATGATAGGACAAACACTATCGCACAATCTGACATTAATGACTATGATAGACCCCCCACCAAAAGGATGACGAAGCAAAACTCACACCGGACACTACCACAAAAAGGATAATAGGACAAACACTATCGCACAATCTGACATTAATGACTATGACAGACCCCCCACCAAAAGGATGACAGAGCAAAACTCACACCTGCCCTGACCATCAAAATGATGATACGACAATCACTATCGCACAATCTGATTTTAATGACTATGACAGACCTCCCACCAAAAGGATGATCGAGCAAAACTCACACCGGCTAATACCACCAAAAGGATGATAGGACAAACAATATCGCGCAATCTGACATTAATGAATATGACACAACCCCCACCAAAAGGATGACGGAGTGAAACTCACACCGGCCACCACCACCTCAAGGATGATAGGACAAACACTATCGCACAATCTAACATTAATGACTATGACAGACCCTCCACCAAAAGGATGTAGGAGCGAAACTCACACCGGCCACTACCACCAAAAGGATGAGAGGACAAACACTATCGCACGATCTGACATTAATGACAATGACAGACCCCCCACCAAAAGGATGACGGAGCGAAACTCACACCGGCCACTATCACCTAAAGAATGATAGGACGAACACTATCGCATAATCTGACATTAATGACTATGAAAGACCCCCCACCAAAAGGATGACAGAACGAAACTCACATCGGCCACTACCACCAAAAGGACGATAGGAAAAACACTACCGCACAAGCTGACATTAATGACTATGTAAGACCCCCCACCAAAAGGATGACGGAGCGAAACCCACGCCGACAAATACCACCAAAAGGATGTTAGGACAAACACTATTGCAGAATTTGGCATTAATGACTATGACAGACCCTCCACCAAAAGGACGATGGAGAAAACTCACAACGGCCACTACCACCAAAAAGATGATAGGACAAACAGTATCGCACAATCTAACATTAATGGTTATGACAAACCCTCCACCGAAAGGATGAAGGAGCGAAACTCACACAGGCCACAACCACCAAAAGGATGAGAGGACAAACACTATCGCACAATCCGACATTAATGACTATGACAGACCACCGACCAAAAGGATGACGGAACGAAACGCACGCCGGCCACTACCACCAAAAGGATGATAGGACAAACACTATCGCACAATCTGACATTAATGACTATGACAGACCCCCCACCAAAAGGATGACAGAGCAAAACTCACACCGGCCACTACCACCAAAACGATGATAGGACAAACACTGTCGCACAATCTGATTTTAATGACTACGACAGACCCCCCCAATAAAAGGATGATCGAGCGAAATTCACACCAACCACTACCACCAAAAGGATGATAGCACAAACACTGCCCCACAATCTGACATTAATGAATATGACAAACCCCCCACCAAAAGGATGACAAAGCGAAACCCAAGCCGGCCACTACCACCTAGAGGATGATAGGACAAACACTATCGCGCAATCTGATAGTAATGACTATGACAGACCCTCCACCAAAAGGATGACGAAGCGAAACTCATACCGGCCATTACCACCAAAAGGATGATAAGACAAACACTATCGCACAATTTGACATTAATGACTATGACAGACCCCCCACCAAAAGGATGACGGGGCGACACTCACACCGGCCACTACCACCGAAACGATGTTAGGACAAACACTATCGCACAATCTGACATTAATGACTATGATAGACCTCCCACCAAAAGGATGACAGAGCAAAACTCACACCGGCCACTACCACCAAAAGGATAATAGGACAAACACTATCGCACAATGTGACATTAATGACTATGACAGACCCCCCACCAAAAGGATGACGGAGCGAAACTCACACCTGCCCCTACCATCAAAATGATGATACGACAATCACTATCGCAGAATCTGATTTTAATGACTATGACAGACCTCCCACCAAAAGGATGATCGAGCGAAACTCACACCGGCTACTACCACCAAAAGGATGATAGGACAAACAATATCGCACAATCTGACATTAATGAATATGACACAGCCCCCACCAAAAGGATGACGGAGTGAAACTCACACCGGCCACCACCACCTCAAGGATGATAGTACAAACACTATCGCACAATATGACATTAATGACTATGACAGTTCCCCCACCAAAAGGATGACGGAGCGAAAGTCACACCGGCCATTACAACCAAAAGGATGATAGGACAAACACTATAGCACAATATAAGATTAATGACTATGACAGACCCCCACCAAAAGGATGACGAAGCGAAACTCACACCGGCCACTACCACACAAAGGACGATACGACAAACACAATCGCACAATCTGACATTAATGACTATGACAGACCCCTACCAAAAGGATGACAGAACGAAACTCACACCGACCATTACCACCAAAAGGATGATAGGACAAACACTATCGCACAATCTAACATTAATGACTATGACAGACCCTCCACCAAAAGGATTTAGGAGCGAAACTCACACCGACCACTACCACCAAAAGGATGAGAGGACAAACACTATCGCACGAGCTGACATTAATGACAACGACAGACCCCCCACCAAAAGGATGACGGAGCGAAACTCACACCGGCCACTATCACCTAAAGAATGATAGGACGAACACTATCACATAATCTGACATTAGTGACTATGAAAGACCCCCCACCAAAAGGATGACAGAGCGAAACTCACATCGGCCACTACCGCCAAAAGGACGATAGGAAAAACAATATCGCACAATCTGACATTAATGACTATGTAAGACCCCCCACAAAAAGGATGACGGAGCGAAACCCACGCCGACAACTACCACCAAAAGGATGATAGAACAAACTCTATCGCACAATCTGACATTAATGACTATGACAGACCCCCCACCAAAAGGATGACGGAGCGAAACTCACATCGGCCACTACCACCAAAAGGATGTTAGGACAAACACTATTGCACAATCTGACATTAATGACTATGACAGACCACCCACCAAAAGGATGAGAGAGCGAAACTCACACCGGCCACTACCATCAAAAGGATGATAGGACAAACACTATCGCACAATTTGGCATTAATGACTATGACAGACCCTCCACCAAAAGGACGATGGAGAAAACTCACAACGGCCACTACCACCAAAAGGATCATAGGACAAACAGTATCGCACAATCTAACATTAATGGTTATGACAAACCCTCCACCGAAAGGATGAAGGAGCGAAACTCACACAGGCCACAACCACCAAAAGGATGAGAGGACAAACACTATCGCACAATCCGACATTAATGACTATGATAGACCACCGACCAAAAGGATGACGGAACGAAACGCACGCCGACCACTACCACCAAAAGGATGATAGGACAAACACTATCGCACAATCTGACATTAATGACTATGACAGACCCCCCACCAAAAGGATGACAGAGCAAAACTCACACCGGCCACTACCACCAAAACGATGATAGGACAAACACTGTCGCACAATCTGATTTTAATGACTACGACAGACCCCCCAATAAAAGGATGATCGTGCGAAATTCACACCAACCACTACCACCAAAAGGATGATAGCACAAACACTGCCCCACAATCTGACATTAATGAATATGACAAACCCCCCACCAAAAGGATGACAAAGCGAAACCCAAGCCGGCCACTACCACCTAGAGGATGATAGGACAAACACTATCGCGCAATCTGATAGTAATGACTATGACAGACCCTCCACCAAAAGGATGACGAAGCGAAACTCATACCGGCCATTACCACCAAAAGGATGATAAGACAAACACTATCGCACAATTTGACATTAATGACTATGACAGACCCCCCACCAAAAGGATGACGGGGCGACACTCACACCGGCCACTACCACCGAAACGATGATAGGACAAACACTATCGCACAATATGACATTAATGACTATGATAGACCCCCCACCAAAAGGATGACGGAGCAAAACTCACACCGGCCACTACCACCAAAAGGATAATAGGACAAACACTATCGCACAATCTGAAATTAATGACTATGACAGACCCCCCACCAAAAGGATGACGGAGCGAAACTCACACCTGCCCCTACCATCAAAATGATGATACGACAATCACTATCGTAGAATCTGATTTTAATGACTATGACAGACCTCCCACCAAAAGGATGATCGAGCGAAACTCACACCGGCTACTACCACCAAAAGGATGATAGGACAAACAATATCGCACAATCTGACATTAATGAATATGACACAGCCCCCACCAAAAGGATGACGGAGTGAAACTCACACCGACCACCACCACCTCAAGGATGATAGTACAAACACTATCGCACAATATGACATTAATGACTATGACAGTTCCCCCACCAAAAGGATGACGGAGCGAAAGTCACACCGGCCATTACAACCAAAAGGATGATAGGACAAACACTATAGCACAATATAAGATTAATGACTATGACAGACCCCCACCAAAAGGATGACAGAGCGAAACTCACACCGGCCACTACCACACAAAGGATGATACGACAAACACAATCGCACAATCTGACATTAATGACTATGACAGACCCCTACCAAAAGGATGACAGAACGAAACTCACACCGACCATTACCACCAAAAGGATGATAGGACAAACACTATCGCACAATCTAACATTAATGACTATGACAGACCCTCCACCAAAAGGATTTAGGAGCAAAACTCACACCGGCCACTACCACCAAAAGGATGAGAGGACAAACATTAACGCACGATCTGACATTAATGACAATGACAGACCCCCCACCAAAAGGATGACGGAGCGAAACTCACACCGGCCACTATCACCTAAAGAATGATAGGACGAACACTATCACATAATCTGACATTAGTGACTATGAAAGACCCCCCACCAAAAGGATGACAGAGCGAAACTCACATTGGCCACTACCACCAAAAGGACGATAGAAAAAACACTATCGCACAATCTGACATTAATGACTATGTAAGACCCCCCACCAAAAGGATGACGGAGCGAAACCCACGCCGACAACTACCACCAAAAGGATGATAGGACAAACTCTATCGCACAATCTGACATTAATGACTATGACAGACCTCCCACCATAAGGATGACGGGGATACACTCACACCGGCCACTACCACCGAAACGATGATAGGACAAACACTATCGCACAATCTGACATTAATGACTATGATAGACCCCCCACCAAAAGGATGACGGAGCAAAACTCACACCGGCCACTACCACCAAAAGGATGTTAGGACAAACACTATTGCACAATCTGACATTAATGACTATGACAGACCACCCACCAAAAGGATGACAGAGCGAAACTCACACCTGCCACTACCACCAAAAGGATGATAGGACAAACACTATCGCCCAATTTGGCATTAATGACTATGACAGACCCTCAACAAAAAGGACGATGGAGGAAACTCACAACGGCCACTACCACCAAAAGGATGATAGGACAAACAGTATCGCACAATCTAACATTAATGGTTATGACAAACCCTCCATCGAAAGGATGAAGGAGCGAAACTCACACAGGCCACAACCACCAAAAGGATGAGAGGACAAACACTATCGCACAATCCGACATTAATGACTATGGCAGACCACCGACCAAAAGGATTACGGAACGAACCGCACGCCGGCCACTACCACCAAAAGGATGATAGGACAAACACTATCTCACAATCTGACATTAATGACTATGACAGACCCCCCCACCAAAAGGATGACAGAGCAAAACTCACGCCGGCCACTACCACCAAAACGATGATAAGACAAACACTATCGCACAATCTGATTTTAATGACTATGACAGACCCCCCAATAAAAGGATGATCGAGCGAAATTCACACCGACCACTACCACCAAAAGGATGATAGCACAAACACTGCCGCACAATCTGACATTAATGAATATGACAAATCCCCCACCAAAAGGATGACGAAGCGAAACCCAAGCTGGCCACTACCACCTACAGGATGATAGGACAAACACTATCGCACAATCTGATATTAATGACTATGACTGACCCCCCACCAAAAGGATGACGGAGTAAAACTCACACCGGCCACTACAACCAAAAGGATGATAGGAAAATACTATCGCCCAATCTGAAATTAATGACTATGACAGACACCTACCAAATGGATGACGAAGCGAAACTCACACCGGCCACTACCATCAAAAGGATGATAAGACAAACACTATCGCACAATCTGATATTAATGACAATGACAGACCCCCCACCCAAAGGATGACGGAGCGAAACTCACACCGACCACTACCACTAAAAGGATGATAGGACAAACACGATCGCACAATTTGACATTAATGACTATGACAAACCCCCCACCAAAAGGATGACGGAGCGAAACTCATATCGGCCACTACCACCAAAAGGATGATAGGACAAACACTATCGCGTAATTTGGAATTAATTACTATGGCAGACCCCCCACCAGAAGGATGACGGAGCGACCCTCACACCAGCTACTACCACTAAAACGATGATAGGACAAACACTATCGCACAATCTGACATTAATGACTATGACAAACCCGCCACCAAAAGGATGACGAAGCGAAACCCAAGCCGGCCACTACCACCTAAAGGATGATAGGACAAACACTATTACACAATCTGATATTAATGACTATGACTGACCCCCCACCAAAAGGATGACGGAGCGAAACTCACACCGGCCACTACAACCAAAAGGATGATAGGACAAATACTATCGCACAATCTGACATTAATGACTATGACAGACACCTACCAAAAGGATGACGAAGCGAAACTCACATCGGCCACTACCACCAAAAGGATGATAGGACAAACACTATCGTACAATCTGACATTAATGAATATGACACACCCCCCACCAAAAGAATGACGGAGTGAAACTCACACCGGCCACTACCACCAAAAGGATGATAGGACAAGCACTATCGCACAATCTGACATTAATGACTATGACATACCCCCCACCAAAAGGATGATGAAGCGAAACTTACATCGGCCACTACCACCAAAAGGATGTTAAGACAAACACTATTGCACAATCTGACATTAATGACTATCACAGACCACCCAACAAAAGGATGACAAAGCGAAACTAACACCGGCCACTACCACCAAAAGGATGATAGGACAAACACTATCGCACAATTTGACATTAATGGCTATGACATACCCCCCCCCCCCCCCCCCCCCCCCGCCCCCTCACCAAAAGGACGACGGAGCGAAACTCACAACGGCAACTACCACCAAAAGGATGATAGGATAAACAATATCGTACAATCTGATATTAATGGCTATGACAAACCCTCCACCAAAAGGATGAAGGAGCAAAACTCACACCGGCCACTACCACCAAAAGGATGAGAGGACAAACACTATCGCACAATCCAACATTAATGACTATGACAGACCCCCTACTAAAAGGATGACGGAACGAAACGCACGCCGACCACTACCACCAAAAGGATGATAGGACAAACACTATCGCACAATCTGACATTAATGACTATGACAGACCCCCCACCAAAAGGAGACGGAGCGAAACTCACACCGGCCACTACCACCAAAACGATGATAGGACAACCACTATTGCACAATCTGATTTTAATGATTATGACAGACCCCCTAATAAAAGGATGATCGAGCGAAATTCACACCGGCCACTACCACCAAAAGGACGATAGCACAAACACTGTCGCACAATCTGACATTAATGAATATGACAAATCCCCCACCAAAAGGAAGACGAAGCGAAACCCAAGCCGGCCACTACCACCTACAGGATGATAGGACAAACACTATTGCACAATCTGATATTAATGACTATGACTGACCCCCCACCAAAAGGATGACAGAGCAAAACTCATACCGACCACTACAACCAAAAGGATGATAGGACAAATACTATCGCACAATCTGATATTAATGACAATGACAGACCCCCCACCCAAAGGATGACGGAGGGAAACTCACACCGGCCACTACCACTAAAAGGATGATAGGACAAACACGATCGCACAATTTGACATTAATGACTATGACAAACCCTCCACCAAAAGGATGACGGAGTGAAACTCACACCAGCCGCCACCACCTCAAGGATGATAGGACAAACACTATCGCACAATCTGACATTAATGATTATGACAGTTCCCCCACCAAAAGGATGACGGAGCAAAAGTCACACCGGCCACTACAACCAAAAGGGTGATAGGACAAATACTATCGCCCAATATAAGATTAAGGACTATGACAGAACCCCACCAAAAGGATGACGGAGCAAAACTCACACCGGCCACTACCACACAAAGGATGATACAACAAACACTATCGCACAATCTGACATTAATGACTATGACAGAACCCTACCAAAAGGATGACGGAACGAAACTCACACCGACCACTACCACCAAAAGGACGATAGGACAAACATTATCGCACAATCTAACATTAATGACTATGACAGACCCTCCACCAAAAGGATGTAGGAGCGAAACTCACACCGGCCACTACCACCAAAAGGATGAGAGGACAAACACTATCGCACGATCTGACATTAATGACTATGACAGACCCCCCACCAAATGGATTACGGAGCGAAACTCACACCGACCACTATCACCTAAAGAATGATAGGACGAACACTATCGCATAATCTGACATTAATGACTATGAAAGACCCCCCACCAAAAGGATGACAGAGCGAAACTCACACCGACCACTACCACCAAAAGGACGATAGCAAAAACACTATCGCACAATCTGACATTAATGACTACGACAGACCCCCACCAAAAGTATGACGGAGCGAAACCCACGCCGGCAACTACCACCAAAATGATGATAGAACAAACTCTATCGCACAATCTGACATTAATGACTATGACAGACCCCCCACCAAAAGGATGACAGAGCGAAACTCACATCGGCCACTACCACCAAAAGGATGTTAGGACAAACACTATTGCATAATCTGACATTAATGACTATGACAGACCACCCACCAAAAGGATGACAGAGCAAAACTCACACCGGCCACTACCACCAAAAGGATGATAGGACAAACACTATCGCACAATTTTGCATTAATGACTATGACAGACCCTCCACCAAAAGGATGATGGAGGAAACTCACAACGGCCACTACCCCCAAAAGGATGATAGGACAAACACTATCGCACAATCTGACATTAATGACTATGACAGACCCGCCACCAAAAGGAAGACGGAGCGAAACTCACACCGGCCACTACCACATAAACGATGATAGGACAAACACTATCGCACAATATGATTTTAATGACTATGACAGACCCCACAATAAAAGGATGATCCATCGAAATTCACACCGGCTACTACCACCAAAACGATGATAGCACAAACACTGCCGCACAATCTGGCATTAATGAAAATGACAAATCCCCCACTAAAAGGATGACGAAGCGGAACCCAAGCTGGCCACTACCACCTACAGGATGATAGGACAAACACTATCGCACAATCTGATATTAATGACTATGACTGACCCCCCACCAAAAGGATGACGGAGCAAAACTCACACCGGTCACTACAACCAAAAGGATGATAGGACAAATACAATCGCACAATCTGACATTAATGACTATGATAGACACCTACCAAAAGGATAACGAAGCGAAACTCACACCGGCCACTACCATCAAAAGGATGATAGCACAAACACTATCGCACAATCTGACTTTAATGACAATGACAGACCCCCCACCCAAAGGATGACGGATCGAAACTCACACCGGCCACTACAACTAAAAGGATGATAGGACAAACACGATCGCACAATTTGACATTAATGACTATGACAAACCCTCCACCAAAAGGATGACGGAGAGAAACTCATACCGGCCACTACCACCAAAAGGATGATAGGACAAACACTATCGCACAATTTGAAATTAATGACTATGGCAGACCCCCCACCAAAAGGATGACGCAGCGACCCTCACACCGGCCACTACCACTAAAACAATGATAGGACAAACACTATCGCACAATCTAACATTAATGACTATGATAGACCCCCCACCAAAAGGATGACGGAGCAAAACTCACACCGGCCACTACCACCAAAAGGATAATAGGACAAACACTATCGCACAATCTGACATTAATGACTATGACAGACCCCCCACCAAAAGGATGACGGAATGAAACTCACACCTGCCACTACCATCAAAATGATGATAGGACAATCACTATCGCACAATCTGATTTTAACGACTATGAAAGACCTCCCACCAAAAGGATGATCGAGCGAAACTCTCACCTGGCACTACCACCAAATGGATGATAGGACAAACACAATCGCACAATCTGACATTAATGAATATGACACACCCCCCACCAAAAGAATGACGGAGTGAAACTCACACCGGCCACTACCACCAAAATGATGATAGGACAAGCACTATCGCACAATCTGACATTAATGACTATGACACACCCCTACCAAAAGGATGACGGAGCGAAACTCACATCGGCCACTACCACCAAAAGGATGTTAGGGCAAACACTATTGCACAATCTGACATTAATGACTATGACAGACCACCCACCAAAAGGATGACAGAGCGAAACTCACACCAGCCACTACCACCAAAAGGATGATAGGACAAACATTATTGCACAATTTGACATTAATGGATATGACATACCCCCCCCCCCCCCCCCCCCCGTCCCCTCACCAAAAGAATGATGGAGCGAAACTCACACCGGCCACTACCACCAAAAGGATGATAGGACAAACACTATTGCACAATCTGGCATTATTGACTATGACAGACCCTCCACAAAAAGGATGAAGGAGCGAAACTCACACCGACCACAACCGCCAAAAGGATAAGTGGACAAACACTATCGCACAATCCGAAATTAATGACTATGACAGACCACCCACCAAAAGGATGACGGAACGAAACGCACGCCGACCACTACCACCAAAAGCATGATAGGACAAACACTATCGCACAATCTTACATTAATGACTATGACAGACCCCCCACCAAAAGGAAGACGGAGCGAAACTCACACCGGCCACTACCACCAAAACGATGATAGGACAAACACTATCGCACAATCTGATTTTAATGACTATGACAGACCCCCCAATAAAAGGATGATCTAGTGAAATTCACACCGGCCACTACCACCAAAAGGATGATAGCACAAACACTGCCACACAATCTGGCATTAATGAATATGACAAATCCCCCACCAAAAGGATGACGAAGAGAAACCCAAGCTGGCCACTACCACCTACAGGATGATAGGACAAACACTATCGCGAAATCTGATATTAATGACTATGACTGACCCCCCACCAAAAGGATGACGGATCAAAACTCACACCGTACTACAACCAAAAGGATGATAGGACAAATACTATCGCACAATCTGACATTAATGACTATGACAGACACCTACCAAAAGGATAACAAAGCGAAATTCACACCGGCCACTACCATCAAAAGGATGATAGGACAAACACTAGCGAAATTCCGAAAAACCAGAATTTTGCCTAAACACGGTTACGGGATTTTGCATTTTCGCCCGAAAATCCGACCGATTCAATTCTTTTTTTCGAAACAAACACATACTCATACTCACCTAACATATAGCAGTGAATTAGAACCATTAAACACGATTTCTACGACGTCCGATTTTCACTCAAATCTCAAACCCTCAATTATCCAAAAATGTCAAAACTCACAAACTCAACCAAATTCAATCAAACGAAATCCAATAATCACGGCTAAACATTACCCGACTAAACTATGCAATTTATTTTGAATTCTAACCGTTCAAAACTCGATTCTATCGATTTAACTCATTTGCCCTAGAAATGGAAAATAGAGAAAAACACCCAACAAATCCAACACAACTCATACATAATCATACACATTGATCAAATAATAATGTTTCTCACCCTTACCTTGATTGGATTGAAACTTGAAGTTGATTCTTGATGATTTCTCCAAGTTTCCCTCTTCTTTTCTCTTTTCTCCTTTTTCTCTATTCTTTCTCTCCTTTTCTTTCTTTCTCTTATGTTTCTATCTCTTTTCTTTTCTCTCCAATTTCCCTTATATATCCTTCTATTTTCTTTCCATCATAATTCTTCTCTAAAAAATACCTATCAATTCATTTCTCACAAAATATCTCATCTTACCATTAATTAGAGAATATCTAATATATCCAAATTATTCTACCAAGTAGAATAAATTAATTAAATCCATTAACTCATTTAAATAAACCCAATAATTTATTTAAATCAGATAAATCACATAAACCAATTAATTAGCACAATTAATCACTTATTGAAAAATTGGGCTGTTACAACCCTCCCCCACTTTAGGAATTTCTGTCCTCGAAAATGTTACCTGATTCAAATAACTCTGGATATGACTCTCGCATCCTAATCTCCCAACTACCTCCACCAAAGGAATCTCTATACCTCGAAGTTGCTTCTTGTTCATCAACCTGAACTGGAAATGTCTCAACAATCAAATCCTCTCTCACTCGTACACTATCCATCTGAATCAATGCACTTCCTCAACTTAGACACATGAACACATCATGCAATTCCCACAAGCGACAACAATAAAACAATCTAACATGCTATTTTCTCCATGCTTCCGCTGCGCTACTCTGATACAGATCAACAAAACACAGTGGGTGCTTCCGAGACCTCAAGCTCGACCGACACCAGTTACTATTGTAACTCTCGAAACACGTCTTTTCTTGGGTCCTTTTAATCTTTCTAGTCGTCTCTTGCACAATATCAGGTCCGAGTACAACACTCTCGCTTGGAACACATCAACACAAAGGATTCCTACACCTCTTACCGTACAAAGCCTCATACAATGTCATTCCGATACTAGAATGATCATTGTCATTGTAGGTAATTCAAGCAACAATAGTTAACTATCTCACGATCCACCTTGATCCAACACACAAGCTCTCCACAAATCCTGTACATACTAGATAGTTATCTTTGTCTGTCCATTCCGTCCACGGATGCTAGACAAAGTTCAACTTCAACATGACACCCAAAGCGTCTACAACTTTCTCAAAATCTCAACGAAAATTCAGATTCCCATCTGACACAATATTCGACGGTAACCCATACTACCCCGCAACTTCCTCACTATACCTCTTAGCTAGCTTCAGCATAGAATGATTCATCCTCATTAGTAAGAAATGAGTTAATCTTGCCAATCCATTCATAACCACCCAAGTTGAATCATATCCCTTCACATTTCTTCGGAAAACCCGACACAAAATCCATGGGAATACTATCCCATACCATTTAGAAATATTCAACAGTTGTATCAGGTCCAACAACCTCTGATGTTCACACTTCGACTTCCGATAAGTCAAACCAGCACATACCACTTCAACCACTTCTCTCTCCATCTATCTCAATGTTCTTCTTCCAGAGTACTCTTATCCAACTCACACTATTTGGAACACACACTCCATCACGACATCTCATGGTACCATTCTCATTAATCCGAAAATCAGCTCTTCGACTTCAATTCATTAAATTCAATCAATCTATTAACTCAAATTAGAACTTCGACTTCTTCGAATCTTATCAAGAATACCTATAGTCAGTCTCAAGATACAAAGCTCAACTCCCTAAGATATTTTCTTCACAGACCAAACTCATATCCCGAATTTGCTTCATCAGTTCTAACTCATTACCACCATCATTGGTATATACAGAAATTTCCAATTCGATACCTCTGCTACCACTTGGTCTCACTCGAATGGTAATTCAACCCAAAACCATACTCCTTTAGA
Organism: Lathyrus sativus; assembly: GCA_963859935.3. Taxonomy (NCBI): domain Eukaryota; kingdom Viridiplantae; phylum Streptophyta; class Magnoliopsida; order Fabales; family Fabaceae; genus Lathyrus; species Lathyrus sativus. Next base: position 98,789,652 of record OZ012739.1, on the reverse strand, counting down.
AGTCCCTATTTATTTCCTCTGCACCATATTCAACTCTTTTTCAAATCAACAAATACCTTAAGTTCTTAAGATCACCAACCATCTCAAATCTCAACTAAACAATCGAGGCTTCCAAACTCCGGCACAAACACGCAACAACAACCAACTCCAATTACTTGTCAGATAATTCCCTTATGTACTTTAAGTTGCCTTAAAGCATAACCAAAACTCGCTGATGTTGTACTTAACATATCCCCCAATCATATCAACCACACATCACAAAACACAACAATTTGTTCTGTCAGATTTGGCAAAACAAATACACGAGCTGTTGACAGCTTTCCTAACAATTCCTTAAACTTTCTTCACAGTAGAATATTACTACTTCTTCTCCAACACTGATAACTCAAGTTCCCGATGCTCAACATGATCCTCTATACTCTTCGAGTATATCCAAATATCATCGGTTACCCAACCATTGACTCACTCAATTAAGTATGGAGAATCCCATGCCAAACGGACACTCAATCTATGACTTATGGCGAAAACACGAACCGCACTTTCCGCACTTACTACAACATCCAAACATATTCCATCAGTAAATAACTTAATTCCATGTCACTACTTCACCATCATATAGAGTATTGTAATAACCTCCAACGCTTCTCATCTGACGTCATTCTGAGTTACGGTTCTCCCATTAGGACAAAATACGAAAACAACAACGTCACCATTAGAAGGTCATTCAACACATCTCCAACTCTTAAAATGTTTAAAGTCCAATTACCGATATAGTATCCCACATCTTACTTCCTTTAATAATCAACAGAAGTCACTATCCACCCTTTATATACTCGACCTCATAATCTATTACCGTAGCACACACACCAGACACAAGTCTCAAAACTACTCAATCAATTTAATTCTTTGACTATCCAAATAGACATATAACATGGAGCTCTCAATATCAGACTAGTTTCCGCAACTAAGTCGATCACAACCCCACTTCACGTCTTGGCTATCACTACCTTCATTAACACTCAAAACTCCCATCAAAATTAAACATCTCAACACTGTCCTGCGCCGACTCATCAAAACAATTCTTAAGCACTTGGCTTAATTCCAAACAATTCACTGCTCACGCCATTTAAGCTTGCAAGACACGTCTATCCCATCCAACACAATCCCAACTACTATCAACAAGAGATTAAGGGTGATCAGTTCCTCAATTTGTTAATAGACAGTCGACAATCATAATGGGGCATAAACCGTCTTTACCAAACTATAAGAGCGTTCAACTATACACTAAGCTACAACTCCACACTTGCAGCATCTTGGAGAAGCACCAGTTTCTCCCCCACTTGAATCATTCTCACTCTTGCAGACAAAGGTTAGACAACAAACATGTATCGACAGTGTTTTCACACACATGTCATATACCAGGGAACAAACAACATTAGACAACTTGGCCGGACGGACCGACCTGCTCTGATACCACTAATGTAACACCCTTCTAAACCCCACAGATAATATATGAATAATCAGAGTAAATTTCCATGCATTTACAAAAGGGCATTACACATAACTTTCAAAATATCAAAACCACCTGTCATGCTCATTACTATTTCAATATAAAATTATGCTTTACAAAACTTCACTTTGCATGTAGCAGCGGATTCAATTATACCACAATTTTCATAAAAGAAACATTTGTTTTTATCACATAAAACAACATCACTTAGGAACTAAGGCCAACATCATAATACTCCAATGGATATAAACACGTTTATAGAGTACATAATGTATATCTTAAACACAACTCAAGCGATCCCAGTGTTACATGACCAGAGCATGACTCGACCCAACATAATTAAATCACTAAACGGTTACACCAAAAGCGACCTCGTAACTACGAGCAATACTACTCATTGATACCTGCACGTTGTCATGTAGGACATCATTCCAGCAGAAGGGTGAGAAATATTATCATAATAACAATGCATATAATTATATATACACAAATACACAAGCACAAAATACATATATTCCACATTTTCTCACCACAATTCATTATAACTCATCATGTACAATACAACATATATATAATCAAATATGGATAATCATCAAACATATCCATAGTTCACAATTACACAAGTCATGTACATACACCTATGCATAACTTCATACAACAATCATATATTCATTCCATGAGACTCAATGCAACTCATGCCATGTGGTACCAACACTTGTTATCATTTTTCGGTTTTTACACTTAAACCGGGTCCGTTCCCTAGACCGATAACAACAAAAGCCCGTTCCCTAAGCTTTCAAACCCCGCTCTAGGTTTGGGACAAGTCACTAGCCTCCACGAAACTAGCAAACATTGCCTCTTGACTAAATGATGCATATGCAATCAACAACAAAATGCACTTAAGACCGATCACACGTCTTAATCCCATGCATTCACATAATTCCTCCCTTCAAGAATTAAACAAGATCGCACACACAACATATCATATAATCAAGTATTCATACTTTTCATCAACATATTTGTCAAACAATGCACGCATATCTTACAATATGCTCTCATGCATTAATTCACAATAATCGGATACAACAAATATGCATTCATAATTAAACCTCATTACCTTTTCAAACAATGCACACATATTCACAATATATTCTCATGCATTCACAATATCGCATACAATCAATATGCATTTACACTTCAATATCATTACCACATTTATCAAGCAATGCACACATATTCACAATATGTTCTCATGCATTCTTCACATACAAACAATATGCATATATTTGTCAAAAGACTATATTTCATAATCGATTCCACCATCTAGGATTCACGCCATACGGCTACCTGCAACATATCATATCACAACATGCATAAGCTATACATTATATAACAAAAGTATTCTGCACAATAACACATCAATCACACACATTCGCGACGGTAAAAATCAACACAACAATATGTTTTCAATTCTCTGCTATAATTGAACCAGGTACAGGCCTCAAAGCCATTTTTTCTAGAAATATAATCTCGTTAACTTACAAACGCTTCGAACAGGGGTTAAAACCGACTTACGGTTCAAGAGTTATGAATTTTTGAAGTTTTCCGAAAAACCAGAATTTTGCCTAAACACGGTTACGGGATTTTGCATTTTCGCCCGAAAATCCGACCGATTCAATTCTTTTTTTCAAAACAAACACATACTCATACTCACCTAACATATAGCAGTGAATTAGAACCATTAAACACGATTTCTACGACGTCCGATTTTCACTCAAATCTCAAACCCTCAATTATCCAAAAATGTCAAAACTCACAAACTCAACCAAATTCAATCAAACGAAATCCAATAATCACGGCTAAACATTACCCGACTAAACTATGCAATTTATTTTGAATTCTAACCGTTCAAAACTCGATTCTATCGATTTAACTCATTTGCCCTAGAAATGGAAAATAGAGAAAAACACCCAACAAATCCAACACAACTCATACATAATCATACACATTGATCAAATAATAATGTTTCTCACCCTTACCTTGATTGGATTGAAACTTGAAGTTGATTCTTGATGATTTCTCCAAGTTTCCCTCTTCTTTTCTCTTTTCTCCTCTTTCTCTATTCTTTCTCTCCTTTTCTTTCTTTCTCTTATGTTTCTATCTCTTTTCTTTTCTCTCCAATTTCCCTTATATATCCTTCTATTTTCTTTCCATCATAATTCTTCTCTAAAAAATACCTATCAATTCATTTCTCACAAAATATCTCATCTTACCATTAATTAGAGAATATCTCATAAATCCAAATTATTCTACCAAGTAGATTAAATTAATTAAATCCATTAACTCATTTAAATAGGATGATAGGACAAACACTATCGCACAATCTGATATTAATGACTATGACTGACTCCCCACCAAAAGGATGACGGAGCAAAACATACACTGGCCACTACAACCAAAAGGATGATAGGACAAATACTATCGCACAATCTGACATTAATGACTATGACAGACACCTACCAAAAGGATGACGAAGCGAAACTCACACCGGCCACTACCACCAAAAGGATGATAGGACAAACACTATCGCACAATCTGACATTAATGACTATGACAGACCCCCCACCAAAAGGATGACGGAGCGAAACTCACATCGGCCACTACCACCAAAAGGATGTTAGGATAAACACTATCGCACAATCTGACATTAATGACTATGACAAACCACCCACCAATAGGATGACAGAGCGAAACTCACACCGGCCACTACCACCAAAAGGATGATAGGACAAACACTATCGCACAATTTGACATTAATGGCTATGACATACCCCCCCCCCCCCCCCCCCCCGCCCCCTCACCAAAAGGATGACGAAGCAAAACTCACACCGGCCACTACCATCAAAAGGATGATAGGACAAACACTATCGCACAATCTGACATTAATGACTATGAGAGACCCTCCACCAAAAAGATGATGTTGGAAACTCACAACGACCACTACCACCAAAAGGATGATAGGACAAACAGTATCGTACAATCTGATATTAATGGCTATGACAAACCCTCCACCAAAAGGATGAAGGAGCGAAACTCACACCGACCACTACCACCAAAAGGATGAGAGGACAAACACTATCTCACAATCCGACATTAATGACTATGACACACCCCCCACCAAAAGGATGACGGAACGAAACGCACGCCGGCCACTACCACCAAAAGGTTGATAGGACAAACACTATCACACAATATAACATTAATAACTATGAAAGACCCCCCACCAAAAGGATGACGGAGCGAAACTCACACCGGCCACTACCACCAAAATGATGATAGGACAAACACTATCGCACAATCTGATTTTAATGACTATGACAGACCCCCCAATAAAAGGATGATCGAGCGAAACTCACACCGGCCATTACCACCAAAAGGATGATAGCACAAACACTGCCGCACAATCTGACATTAATGAATATGACAAACCCCCCACCAAAAGGATGACGAAGAGAAACCCAAGCAGGTAACTACCACCTAAAGGATGATAGGACAAACACTATCGCACAATCTAATATTAATGACTATGACTGACCCCTCACCAAAAGGATGACAGAGCAAAACTCACACCGGCCACTACAACCAAAAGGATGATAGGACAAATACTATCGCATAAAATGACATTAATGACTATGACAGACACCTACAAAAAGGATGACGAAGCAAAACTCACACCGGCCACTACCATCAAAAGGATGATAGGACAAACAGTATCGCACAATCTGACATTAATGACAATGACAGACCCCCACCCAAAGGATGACGAATCGAAACTCACACCGGCCACTACCACTAAAAGGATGATAGGACAAACAATATCGCACAATTTGACATTAATTACTATGACAGACCCCCCACCAAAACGATGACGGAGCGACACTCACTCCGGCCAATACCACCAAAACGATGATAGGACAAACCTTATCGCACAATCTGACATTAATGACTATGATAGACCCCCCACCAAAAGGATGGCGGAGCAAAACTCAACCCGGCCACTACCACCAAAAGGATAATAGGACAAACACTATTGCACAATCTGACATTAATAACTATGACAGACCCCCCACCAAAAGGATGACGGAATGAAACTCACACCTGCCACTACCATCAAAATAATGATAGGACAATCACTATCGCACAATCTGATTTTAATGACTATGACAGACCTCCCACCAAAAGGATGATCGAGCAAAACTCACACCGGCCACTACCACCAAAAGGATGATAGGACAAACACTATTGCACAATCTGATATTAATGAATATGACACACCCCCCACCAAAAGGATGACGGAGTGAAACTCACACCGGCCACCGCCACCTCAAGGATGATAGGACAAACACTATTGCACAATTTGACATTAATGACTATGACACACCCCCCACCAAAAGGATGACGGAGCGAAACTCACATCGGCCACTACCACCAAAAGGATGTTAGGACAAACACTATTGCACAATCTGACATTAATGACTATGACAGACCACCCACCAAAAGGATGACAGAGCGAAACTCACACCGGCCACTAGCACCAAAAGGATGATAGGACAAACACTATCGCACAATTTGACATTAATGGATATGACATACCCCCCCCCCCTCACCAAAAGGATTACAAAGCGAAACTCACACCGGCCACTACCACCAAAAGGATGATAGGACAAACACTATCGCACAATCTGGCATTAATGACTATGACAGACCCTCCACCAAAAGGATGATGGAGGAAACTCACAACGGCGACTACCACCAAAAGGATGATAGGACAAACACTATCGCACAATCTGATTTTAATGACTATGACAGACCCCCCAATAAAAGGATGATCGAGCGAAACTCACACCGACCATTACCACCAAAAGGATGATAGCACAAACACTGCAGCACAATCTGACATTAATGAATATGACAAACCCCCCACCAAAAGGATGACGACGCGAAACCCAAGCCGGCCACTACCACCTAATGGATGATAGGACAAACACTATCGCACAATCTGATATCAATGAGTATGACTGACCCCCACCAAAAGGATGACGGAGCGAAACTCACACCGGCCACTACAACCAAAAGGATGATAGGACAAATACTATCGCACAATCTGACATTAATGACAATGACAGACACCTACCAAAAGGATGACGAAGCGAAACTCACACCGGCCACTACCACCAAAAGGATGATAGGACAAACACTATCGTACAATCTGACATTAATGAATATGACACACCCCCCACAAAAAGAATGACGAAGTGAAACTCACACCGGCCACTACAACCAAAAGGATGATAGGACAAGCACTATCGCACAATCTGACATTAATGACTATGACAGACCCCCCACGAAAAGGATGACGGAGCGAAACTCACATCAGCCACTACCACCAAAAGGATGTTAGGATAAACAGTATTGCACAATCTGACATTAATGACTATGACAGACCACCCACCAAAAGGATGACAAAGCGAAACTCACACCGGCCACTACCACCAAAAGGATGATAGGACAAACACTATCGCACAATTTGACATTAATGGCTATGACATACCCCCCCCCCCCCCCGCCCCCTCACCAAAAGGATGACGGAGCGAAACTCACAACGGCCACTACCACCAAAAGGATGATAGGACAAACACTATCGCACAATCTGGCATTAATGACTATGACAGACACTCCACCAAAAGGATGATGGAGGAAACTCACAACGGCCACTACCACCAAAAGGTTGATAGGACAAACAGTATCGTACAATCTGATATTAATGGCTATGACAAACCCTCCACCAAAAGGATGAAGGAGCGAAACTCACACCGGCCACTACCACCAAAAGGATGAGAGGACAAACAATATCGCACAATCCGACATTAATGACTATGACAGACCCCCCACCAAAAGGATGACAGAACGAAACGCACGCCGGCCACTACCACCAAAAGGATGATAGGACAAACACTATCGCACAATATAACATTAATGATTATGACAGACCCCCCACCAAAAGGATGACGGAGCGAAACTCACACCGGCCACTACCACCAAAATGATGATAGGACAAACACTATCGCACAATCTGATTTTAATGACTATGACAGACCCCCCCAATAAAAGGATGATCAAGCGAAACTCACACCGGCCACTACCACCAAAAGGATGAAAGCACAAACACTGCCGCACAATTTAACATTAATGAATATGACAAAACCCCCACCAAAAGGATGACGAAGAGAAACCCAAGTCGGCCACTACCACCTAAAGGATGATAGGACAAACACTATCGCATAATCTGATATTAATGACTATGACTGACCCCCCACCAAAAGGATGACGGAGCAAAACTCACACCGGCCACTAAAACCAAAAGGATGATAGGACAAATATTATCGCACAATCTGACATTAATGACTATGACAGACACCTACCAAAAGGATGACGAAGCGAAACTCACACCGGCCACTACCATCAAAAGGATGATAGGGCAAACAGTATCACACAATCTGACATTAATAACAATGACAGACCCCCCACCAAAACGATGACGGAGCGACGCTCACACCGGCCACTACCACCAAGACGATGATAGGACAAACACTATCGCACAATCTGACATTAATGACTATGATAGACCCCCCACCAAAAGGATGACGGAGCAAAACTCACACTGGCCACTACCACCAAAAGGATAATAGGACAAACACTATCGCACAATCTGACATTAATAACTATGACAGACCCCTCACAAAAAGGATAACGGAATGAAACTCACACCTGCCACTACCATTAAAATGATGATAGGACAATCACTATCGCACAATCTGATTTTAATGACTATGACAGAGCTGCCACCAAAAGGATGATCGAGCGAAACTCACACCGGCCACTACCACCAAAAGGATGATAGGACAAACACTATAGCACAATCTGACATTAATGAATATGACACACCCCCCACCAAAAGGATGACGGAGTGAAACTCACACCGGCCACCACCACCTCAAGGATGATAGGACAAACACTATCGCACAATCTGACATTAATGACTATGACAGTTCTCCCACCAAAAGGATGACGGAGCAAAAGTCACACCGGCCACTACAGCCAAAAGGATGATAGGACAAACAGTATCACACAATCTAAGATTAATGACTATGACAGACCCCCACCAAGAGGATGACGGAGCAAAACTCACACCGACCACTACCACACAAAGGATGATAAGACAAACACTATCGCACAATCTGACATTAATGACTATGACAGACCCCCCACCAAAAGGATGACAGAACGAAACTCACACCGACCATTACCACCAAAAGGATGATAGGACAAACACTATCGCACAATCTAACATTAATGACTATGACAGACCCTCCACCAAAAGGATGACGGAACGAAACTCACAACGGCCACTACCACCAAAAGGATGATAGGACAAACACTATCGCACAATCTGGCATTAATGACTATGACAGACACTCCACCAAAAGGATGATGGAGGAAACTCACAACGGCCACTACCACCAAAAGGTTGATAGGACAAACAGTATCGTACAATCTGATATTAATGGCTATGACAAACCCTCCACCAAAAGGATGAAGGAGCGAAACTCACACCGGCCACTACCACCAAAAGGATGAGAGGACAAACAATATCGCACAATCCGACATTAATGACTATGACATACCCCCCACCAAAAGGATGACAGAACGAAACGCACGCCGACCACTACCACCAAAAGGATGATAGGACAAACACTATCGCACAATATAACATTAATGATTATGACAGACCCCCCACCAAAAGGATGACGGAGCGAAACTCACACCGGCCACTACCACCAAAATGATGATAGGACAAACACTATCGCACAATCTGATTTTAATGACTATGACAGACCCCCCCAATAAAAGGATGATCAAGCGAAACTCACACCGGCCACTACCACCAAAAGGATGAAAGCACAAACACTGCCGCACAATTTAACATTAATGAATATGACAAAACCCCCACCAAAAGGATGACGAAGAGAAACCCAAGTCGGCCACTACCACCTAAAGGATGATAGGACAAACACTATCGCATAATCTGATATTAATGACTATGACTGACCCCCCACCAAAAGGATGACGGAGCAAAACTCACACCGGCCACTAAAACCAAAAGGATGATAGGACAAATATTATCGCACAATCTGACATTAATGACTATGACAGACACCTAACAAAAGGATGACGAAGCGAAACTCACACCGGCCACTACCATCAAAAGGATGATAGGGCAAACAGTATCACACAATCTGACATTAATGACAATGACAGACCCCCCACCAAAACGATGACGGAGCGACGCTCACACCGGCCACTACCACCAAAACGATGATAGGACAAACACTATTGCACAATCTGATATTTATGACTATGATAGACCCCCCACCAAAAGGATGACGGAGCAAAACTCACACTGGCCACTACCACCAAAAGGATAATAGGACAAACACTATCGCACAATCTGACATTAATAACTATGACAGACCCCTCACCAAAAGGATAACGGAATGAAACTCACACCTGCCACTACCATTAAAATGATGATAGGACAATCACTATCGCACAATCTGATTTTAATGACTATGACAGAGCTCCCACCAAAAGGATGATCGAGCGAAACTCACACCGGCCACTACCACCAAAAGGATGATAGGACAAACACTATAGCACAATCTGACATTAATGAATATGACACACCCCCCACCAAAAGGATGACGGAGTGAAACTCACACCGGCCACCACCACCTCAAGGATGATAGGACAAACACTATCGCACAATTTGACATTAATGACTATGACAGTTCTCCCACCAAAAGGATGACGGAGTGAAAGTCACACCGGCAACTACAGCCAAAAGGATGATAGGACAAACAGTATCACACAATCTAAGATTAATGACTATGACAGACCCCCACCAAGAGGATGACGGAGCAAAACTCACACCGACCACTACCACACAAAGGATGATAAGACAAACACTATCGCACAATCTGACATTAATGACTATGACAGACCCCCCACCAAAAGGATGACAGAACGAAACTCACACCGACCATTACCACCAAAAGGATGATAGGACAAACACTATCGCACAATCTAACATTAATGACTATGACAGACCCTCCACCAAAAGGATGTAGGAGCGAAACTCACACCGGCCACTACCACCAAAAGGTTGAGAGGACAAACAATATCGAACGATCTGACATTAATGACTATGACAGACCCCCCGTCAAAAGGATGAAAGAGCGAAAGTCACAACGGCCACTACAACCAAAAGGATGATAGGACAAACACTATCGCACAATCTAAGATTAATGACTATGAAAGACCCCCACCAAGAGGATGACGGAGCGAAACTCACACCGGCCACTACCACACAAAGGATGATAAGACAAACACTATCGCACAATCTGACATTAATTACTATGACAGACCCCTCACCAAAAGGATGACGGAACAAAACTCACACCGACCATTACCACCAAAAGGATGATAGGACAAACACTACCGCACAATCTAACATTAATGACTATGACAGACCCTCCACCAAAAGGATGTAGGAGCGAAACTCACACCGGCCACTACCACCAAAATGATGATAGGACAAACACTATCGCACAATCTGATTTTAATGACTATGACAGACCCCCCCAATAAAAGGACGATCAAGCGAAAGTCACACCGGCCACTACCACCAAAAGGATGAAAGCACAAACACTGGCGCACAATTTAACATTAATGAATATGACAAAACCCCCACCAAAAGGATGACGAAGAGAAACCCAAGTCGGCCACTACCACCTAAAGGATGATAGGACAAACACTATCGCATAATCTGATATTAATGACTATGACTGACCCCCCACCAAAAGGATGACGGAGCAAAACTCACACCGGCCACTAAAACCAAAAGGATGATAGGACAAATATTATCGCACAATCTGACATTAATGACTATGACAGACACCTACCAAAAGGATGACGAAGCGAAACTCACACCGGCCAGTACCATCAAAAGGATGATAGGGCAAACAGTATCACACAATCTGACATTAATGACAATGACAGACCCCCCACCAAAACGATGACGGAGCGACGCTCACACCGGCCACTACCACCAAAACGATGATAGGACAAACACTATCGCACAATCTGACATTAATGACTATGATAGACCCCCCACCAAAAGGATGACGGAGCAAAACTCACACTGGCCACTACCACCAAAAGGATAATAGGACAAACACTATCGCACAATCTGACATTAATAACTATGACAGACCCCTCACCAAAAGGATAACGGAATGAAACTCACACCTGCCACTACCATTAAAATGATGATAGGACAATCACTATCGCACAATCTGATTTTAATGACTATGACAGAGCTCCCACCAAAAGGATGATCGAGCGAAACTCACACCGGCCACTACCACCAAAAGGATGATAGGACAAACACTATAGCACAATCTGACATTAATGAATATGACACACCCCCCACCAAAAGGATGACGGAGTGAAACTCACACCGGCCACCACCACCTCAAGGATGATAGGACAAACACTATCGCACAATCTGACATTAATGACTATGACAGTTCTCCCACCAAAAGGATGACGGAGCGAAAGTCACACCGGCAACTACAGCCAAAAGGATGATAGGACAAACAGTATCACACAATCTAAGATTAATGACTATGACAGACCCCCACCAAGAGGATGACGGAGCAAAACTCACACCGACCACTACCACACAAAGGATGATAAGACAAACACTATCGCACAATCTGACATTAATGACTATGACAGACCCCCCACCAAAAGGATGACAGAACGAAACTCACACCGACCATTACCACCAAAAGGATGATAGGACAAACACTATCGCACAATCTAACATTAATGACTATGACAGACTCTCCACCAAAAGGATGTAGGAGCGAAACTCACACCGGCCACTACCACCAAAAGGTTGAGAGGACAAACAATATCGAACGATCTGACATTAATGACTATGACAGACCCCCCGTCAAAAGGATGAAGGAGCGAAAGTCACAACGGCCACTACAACCAAAAGGATGATAGGACAAACACTATCGCACAATCTAAGATTAATGACTATGAAAGACCCCCACCAAGAGGATGACAGAGCGAAACTCACACCGGCCACTACCACACAAAGGATGATAAGACAAACACTATCGCACAATCTGACATTAATTACTATGACAGACCCCTCACCAAAAGGATGACGGAACGAAACTCACACCGACCATTACCACCAAAAGGATGATAGGACAAACACTACCGCACAATCTAACATTAATGACTATGACAGACCCTCCACCAAAAGGATGTAGGAGCGAAACTCACACCGGCCACTACCACCAAAATGATGATAGGACAAACACTATCGCACAATCTGATTTTAATGACTATGACAGACCCCCCCAATAAAAGGATGATCAAGCGAAAGTCACACCGGCCACTACCACCAAAAGGATGAAAGCACAAACACTGGCGCACAATTTAACATTAATGAATATGACAAAACCCCCACCAAAAGGATGACGAAGAGAAACCCAAGTCGGCCACTACCACCTAAAGGATGATAGGACAAACACTATCGCATAATCTGATATTAATGACTATGACTGACCCCCCACCAAAAGGATGACGGAGCAAAACTCACACCGGCCACTAAAACCAAAAGGATGATAGGACAAATATTATCGCACAATCTGACATTAATGACTATGACAGACACCTACCAAAAGGATGACGAAGCGAAACTCACACCGGCCACTACCATCAAAAGGATGATAGGGCAAACAGTATCACACAATCTGACATTAATGACAATGACAGACCCCCCACCAAAACGATGACGGAGCGACGCTCACACCGGCCACTACCACCAAAATGATGATAGGACAAACACTATCGCACAATCTGACATTAATGACTATGATAGACCCCCCACCAAAAGGATGACGGAGCAAAACTCACACTGGCCACTACCACCAAAAGGATAATAGGACAAACACTATCGCACAATCTGACATTAATAACTATGACAGACCCCTCACCAAAAGGATAACGGAATGAAACTCACACCTGCCACTACCATTAAAATGATGATAGGACAATCACTATCGCACAATCTGATTTTAATGACTATGACAGAGCTCCCACCAAAAGGATGATCGAGCGAAACTCACACCGGCCACTACCACCAAAAGGATGATAGGACAAACACTATAGCACAATCTGACATTAATGAATATGACACACCCCCCACCAAAAGGATGACGGAGTGAAACTCACACCGGCCACCACCACCTCAAGGATGATAGGACAAACACTATCGCACAATCTGACATTAATGACTATGACAGTTCTCCCACCAAAAGGATGACGGAGCGAAAGTCACACCGGCAACTACAGCCAAAAGGATGATAGGACAAACAGTATCACACAATCTAAGATTAATGACTATGACAGACCCCCACCAAGAGGATGACGGAGCAAAACTCACACCGACCACTACCACACAAAGGATGATAAGACAAACACTATCGCACAATCTGACATTAATGACTATGACAGACCCCCCACCAAAAGGATGACAGAACGAAACTCACACCGACCATTACCACCAAAAGGATGATAGGACAAACACTATCGCACAATCTAACATTAATGACTATGACAGACCCTCCACCAAAAGGATGTAGGAGCGAAACTCACACCGGCCACTACCACCAAAAGGTTGAGAGGACAAACAATATCGAACGATCTGACATTAATGACTATGACAGACCCCCCGTCAAAAGGATGAAGGAGCGAAAGTCACAACGGCCACTACAACCAAAAGGATGATAGGACAAACACTATCGCACAATCTAAGATTAATGACTATGAAAGACCCCCACCAAGAGGATGACGGAGCGAAACTCACACCGGCCACTACCACACAAAGGATGATAAGACAAACACTATCGCACAATCTGACATTAATTACTATGACAGACCCCTCACCAAAAGGATGACGGAACAAAACTCACACCGACCATTACCACCAAAAGGATGATAGGACAAACACTACCGCACAATCTAACATTAATGACTATGACAGACCCTCCACCAAAAGGATGTAGGAGCGAAACTCACACCGGCCACTACCACCAAAATGATGATAGGACAAACACTATCGCACAATCTGATTTTAATGACTATGACAGACCCCCCCAATAAAAGGACGATCAAGCGAAAGTCACACCGGCCACTACCACCAAAAGGATGAAAGCACAAACACTGGCACACAATTTAACATTAATGAATATGACAAAACCCCCACCAAAAGGATGACGAAGAGAAACCCAAGTCGGCCACTACCACCTAAAGGATGATAGGACAAACACTATCGCATAATCTGATATTAATGACTATGACTGACCCCCCACCAAAAGGATGACGGAGCAAAACTCACACCGGCCACTAAAACCAAAAGGATGATAGGACAAATATTATCGCACAATCTGACATTAATGACTATGACAGACACCTACCAAAAGGATGACGAAGCGAAACTCACACCGGCCACTACCATCAAAAGGATGATAGGGCAAACAGTATCACACAATCTGACATTAATGACAATGACAGACCCCCCACCAAAACGATGACGGAGCGACGCTCACACCGGCCACTACCACCAAAACGATGATAGGACAAACACTATCGCACAATCTGACATTAATGACTATGATAGACCCCCCACCAAAAGGATGACGGAGCAAAACTCACACTGGCCACTACCACCAAAAGGATAATAGGACAAACACTATCGCACAATCTGACATTACTAACTATGACAGACCCCTCACCAAAAGGATAACGGAATGAAACTCACACCTGCCACTACCATTAAAATGATGATAGGACAATCACTATCGCACAATCTGATTTTAATGACTATGACAGAGCTCCCACCAAAAGGATGATCGAGCGAAACTCACACCGGCCACTACCACCAAAAGGATGATAGGACAAACACTATAGCACAATCTGACATTAATGAATATGACACACCCCCCACCAAAAGGATGACGGAGTGAAACTCACACCGGCCACCACCACCTCAAGGATGATAGGACAAACACTATCGCACAATCTGACATTAATGACTATGACAGTTCTCCCACCAAAAGGATGACGGAGCGAAAGTCACACCGGCAACTACAGCCAAAAGGATGATAGGACAAACAGTATCACACAATCTAAGATTAATGACTATGACAGACCCCCACCAAGAGGATGACGGAGCAAAACTCACACCGACCACTACCACACAAAGGATGATAAGACAAACACTATCGCACAATCTGACATTAATGACTATGACAGACCCCCCACCAAAAGGATGACAGAACGAAACTCACACCGACCATTACCACCAAAAGGATGATAGGACAAACACTATCGCACAATCTAACATTAATGACTATGACAGACTCTCCACCAAAAGGATGTAGGAGCGAAACTCACACCGGCCACTACCACCAAAAGGTTGAGAGGACAAACAATATCGAACGATCTGACATTAATGACTATGACAGACCCCCCGTCAAAAGGATGAAGGAGCGAAAGTCACAACGGCCACTACAACCAAAAGGATGATAGGACAAACACTATCGCACAATCTAAGATTAATGACTATGAAAGACCCCCACCAAGAGGATGACGGAGCGAAACTCACACCGGCCACTACCACACAAAGGATGATAAGACAAACACTATCGCACAATCTGACATTAATTACTATGACAGACCCCTCACCAAAAGGATGACGGAACGAAACTCACACCGACCATTACCACCAAAAGGATGATAGGACAAACACTACCGCACAATCTAACATTAATGACTATGACAGACCCTCCACCAAAAGGATGTAGGAGCGAAACTCACACCGGCCACTACCACCAAAATGATGATAGGACAAACACTATCGCACAATCTGATTTTAATGACTATGACAGACCCCCCCAATAAAAGGATGATCAAGCGAAAGTCACACCGGCCACTACCACCAAAAGGATGAAAGCACAAACACTGGCGCACAATTTAACATTAATGAATATGACAAAACCCCCACCAAAAGGATGACGAAGAGAAACCCAAGTCGGCCACTACCACCTAAAGGATGATAGGACAAACACTATCGCATAATCTGATATTAATGACTATGACTGACCCCCCACCAAAAGGATGACTGAGCAAAACTCACACCGGCCACTAAAACTAAAAGGATGATAGGACAAATATTATCGCACAATCTGACATTAATGACTATGACAGACACCTACCAAAAGGATGACGAAGCGAAACTCACACCGGCCACTACCATCAAAAGGATGATAGGGCAAACAGTATCACACAATCTGACATTAATGACAATGACAGACCCCCCACCAAAACGATGACGGAGCGACGCTCACACCGGCCACTACCACCAAAATGATGATAGGACAAACACTATCGCACAATCTGACATTAATGACTATGATAGACCCCCCACCAAAAGGATGACGGAGCAAAACTCACACTGGCCACTACCACCAAAAGGATAATAGGACAAACACTATCGCACAATCTGACATTAATAACTATGACAGACCCCTCACCAAAAGGATAACGGAATGAAACTCACACCTGCCACTACCATTAAAATGATGATAGGACAATCACTATCGCACAATCTGATTTTAATGACTATGACAGAGCTCCCACCAAAAGGATGATCGAGCGAAACTCACACCGGCCACTACCACCAAAAGGATGATAGGACAAACACTATAGCACAATCTGACATTAATGAATATGACACACCCCCCACCAAAAGGATGACGGAGTGAAACTCACACCGGCCACCACCACCTCAAGGATGATAGGACAAACACTATCGCACAATCTGACATTAATGACTATGACAGTTCTCCCACCAAAAGGATGACGGAGCGAAAGTCACACCGGCAACTACAGCCAAAAGGATGATAGGACAAACAGTATCACACAATCTAAGATTAATGACTATGACAGACCCCCACCAAGAGGATGACGGAGCAAAACTCACACCGACCACTACCACACAAAGGATGATAAGACAAACACTATCGCACAATCTGACATTAATGACTATGACAGACCCCCCACCAAAAGGATGACAGAACGAAACTCACACCGACCATTACCACCAAAAGGATGATAGGACAAACACTATCGCACAATCTAACATTAATGACTATGACAGACTCTCCACCAAAAGGATGTAGGAGCGAAACTCACACCGGCCACTACCACCAAAAGGTTGAGAGGACAAACAATATCGAACGATCTGACATTAATGACTATGACAGACCCCCCGTCAAAAGGATGAAGGAGCGAAAGTCACAACGGCCACTACAACCAAAAGGATGATAGGACAAACACTATCGCACAATCTAAGATTAATGACTATGAAAGACCCCCACCAAGAGGATGACGGAGCGAAACTCACACCGGCCACTACCACACAAAGGATGATAAGACAAATACTATCGCACAATCTGACATTAATGACTATGACAGACCCCCCACCAAAAGGATGACCGAACGAAACTCACACCGACCATTACCACCAAAAGGATGATAGGACAAACACTATCGCACAATCTAACATTAATGACTATGACAGACCCTCCACCAAAAGGATGTAGGAGCGAAACTCACACCGGCCACTACCACCAAAAGGTTGAGAGGACAAACAATATCGAACGATCTGACATTAATGACTATGACAGACCCCCCGTCAAAAGGATGAAGGAGCGAAAGTCACAACGGCCACTACAACCAAAAGGATGATAGGACAAACACTATCGCACAATCTAAGATTAATGACTATGAAAGACCCCCACCAAGAGGATGACGGAGCGAAACTCACACCGGCCACTACCACACAAAGGATGATAAGACAAACACTATCGCACAATCTGACATTAATTACTATGACAGACCCCTCACCAAAAGGATGACGGAACGAAACTCACACCGACCATTACCACCAAAAGGATGATAGGACAAACACTACCGCACAATCTAACATTAATGACTATGACAGACCCTCCACCAAAAGGATGTAGGAGCGAAACTCACACCGGCCACTACCACCAAAATGATGATAGGACAAACACTATCGCACAATCTGATTTTAATGACTATGACAGACCCCCCCAATAAAAGGATGATCAAGCGAAAGTCACACCGGCCACTACCACCAAAAGGATGAAAGCACAAACACTGGCGCACAATTTAACATTAATGAATATGACAAAACCCCCACCAAAAGGATGACGAAGAGAAACCCATGTCGGCCACTACCACCTAAAGGATGATAGGACAAACACTATCGCATAATCTGATATTAATGACTATGACAGACCCCCCACCAAAAGGATGACGGAGCAAAACTCACACCGGCCACTAAAACCAAAAGGATGATAGGACAAATATTATCGCACAATCTGACATTAATGACTATGACAGACACCTACCAAAAGGATGACGAAGCGAAACTCACACCGGCCACTACCATCAAAAGGATGATAGGGCAAACAGTATCACACAATCTGACATTAATGACAATGACAGACCCCCCACCAAAACGATGACGGAGCGACGCTCACACCGGCCACTACCACCAAAACGATGATAGGACAAACACTATCGCACAATCTGACATTAATGACTATGATAGACCCCCCACCAAAAGGATGACGGAGCAAAACTCACACTGGCCACTACCACCAAAAGGATAATAGGACAAACACTATCGCACAATCTGACATTAATAACTATGACAGACCCCTCACCAAAAGGATAACGGAATGAAACTCACACCTACCACTACCATTAAAATGATGATAGGACAATCACTATCGCACAATCTGATTTTAATGACTATGACAGAGCTCCCACCAAAAGGATGATCGAGCGAAACTCACACCGGCCACTACCACCAAAAGGATTATAGGACAAACACTATAGCACAATCTGACATTAATGAATATGACACACCCCCCACCAAAAGGATGACGGAGTGAAACTCACACCGGCCACCACCACCTCAAGGATGATAGGACAAACACTATCGCACAATCTGACATTAATGACTATGACAGTTCTCCCACCAAAAGGATGACGGAGCGAAAGTCACACCGGCAACTACAGCCAAAAGGATGATAGGACAAACAGTATCACACAATCTAAGATTAATGACTATGACAGACCCCCGCCAAGAGGATGACGGAGCAAAACTCACACCGACCACTACCACACAAAGGATGATAAGACAAACACTATCGCACAATCTGACATTAATGACTATGACAGACCCCCCACCAAAAGGATGACAGAACGAAACTCACACCGACCATTACCACCAAAAGGATGATAGGACAAACACTATCACACAATCTAACATTAATGACTATGACAGACCCTCCACCAAAAGGATGTAGGAGCGAAACTCACACCGGCCACTACCACCAAAAGGATGAGAGGACAACCAATATCGAACGATCTGACATTAATGACTATGACAGACCCCCCGTCAAAAGGATGAAGGAGCGAAAGTCACAACGGCCACTACAACCAAAAGGATGATAGGACAAACACTATCGCACAATCTAAGATTAATGACTATGAAAGACCCCCACCAAAAGGATGACGGAGCGAAATTCACACCGGCCACTACCACACAAAGGATGATAAGACAAACACTATCGCACAATCTGACATTAATTACTATGACAGACCCCTCACCAAAAGGATGACGGAACGAAACTCACACCGCCATTACCACCAAAAGGATGATAGGACAAACACTATCGCACAATCTAACATTAATGACTATGACAGACCCTCCACCAAAAGGATGTAGGAGCGAAACTCACACCGGCCACTACCACCAAAAGGATGAGAGGACAAACAATATCACACGATCTGACATTAATGACTATGACAGAACCCCCATCAAAAGGATGACAGAGCGAAACTCACACCGGCCACTACCACCAAAAGGACGATAGGAAAAACACTATCGCACAATCTGACATTAATGACTATGATAGACCCCCCACCAAAAGGATGAGACGACAAACACTATTGCACAATCTGACATTAATGACTATGTAAGACCCCCCACCAAAAGGATGACGGAGCGAAACTCACATCGGACACTACCACCAATAGGATGTTAGGACAAACACTATTGCACAATCTGACATTAATGACTATGACAGAGCACCTACCAAAAGGATGACAGAGCGAAACTCACAATCCGGCACAACAGAAGAGTCTCCACCTTTCGTTATTTATCCCTCAGAGCAGGAATGGAAACGATCGGAAATACCTGACGAAAAAAGGTTAAGACAAGGTCATCGCAACCATTGTATGGATTCGGGAGTCGGTTACGCAAGGGGAAGGTATTAGCACCCCTCACGTCCGTCGTACTCGACGGGATCCTCGCTTGTTGTGTTTACTTGGACGGGTTGGTTTTATTCTATCTACCTATCAAGGCTGGCTTAAACAAAAAAAGAAAAATGACTTGGCAAAGCATCGCGCTTTATGCCTACGTATTCTCATCAGAGAATGAGAAATCAGAGTCAACGTAGTTCGGCCTACGACGGGTTATGGGGGAAGGTAGCTCGCCAAGACATCGCCATCTTGTGCCTACGTACTCTCAACAGGTATGAGAGATCAGAGCTCACGTAGTTCGGGAAACTACGGTTTATTTCCTGTCTTTTACGAAAGAAGTGTTTTTTATTGTGTTTGCGATTTCAATCGCACTAGAGACTATGACCTGAGAGTGAATGCATCGCATGTCACCCAAAGGATACCATACTAAACATCCAGACTGTGGAAAAGAAACTCTCCCACAATCCTTTCTCAGATAGCTTAAGGCTCGTAACGTACGAAAGAAATCATTCATGATTACTGTATCTTAAACTGTTTTGAGATGAGAAGAGAACAGGCCCAACTAGGAGGGAGACTATCAAGTCCTATTGTTGTCATGCCAAGGATTCATCCTATGGTTGAGGTTTGAACAGGGAACTCCTAGAAGTTGTCATGCATAGGTTTCAACCTAAAGTTCTATCATCAAGTCCTTATCAAAGGAAATGAGAGTCCTAAGGGATCATGTCAATGATACACCAAAACAGACAAAGCATCAGCTTAACAGTAAAATGCATGCAATGCAAGTGAGGGAGGAAATGTGTGTGGGGCTTCAGCCTCCACAAGCTCATCTCAACCTCAAGCCAGAATGGATAACAGTAATCATACTGAAATAAACAACATGCTATCAAGCAATAATAGTAAACTGCAATCATACAGATAAAATGAAATAAAATGCCATCAGACAAACAAACCACATGGGCAAGGGAGATGGGCTCTACCAAATACCCGCAAGCAAAGCCATACAGTAACAATACAAGCAGAGGGAGCAACTCAACCTCTAGTGCAATCATGCTCCTAGATTCTACCTATTCTAGATATGAACTTATTCTAATGCATCAAACAAGTCAAACAAAACACAGCAATACAGAAAAGAAAAAGAAAGCAACTCAACTCCTCTCTCAACCTCAGGCTTCAGCTCTTCCAACAGCAATCCAGTCTTCAGACTTCTATCACTCTTGACAAATATCAATTTGCTTTTTCAGGTTTCAACCCTTCAACATAAGTTTCAACTTATCTTCTCCTTTAAGCTTCAGCTTCTTGATCAGCTCCACCTTCAGGCTTCACCTAATCTTCAGGGGTCTCCAAGTATCAACTTGCTCTTGTTGCTCTTCAAGCTTTAGCTGGAATGGCAATGCTCAAGGATTCATCCCCTTCTACACTCTTCAATGAAGTCTTCATCTTCACACTCAAGCTCAACATCTCTCAAGATAATCAAACCAGAGGAAATCTCTTACTGGATAAGCTGGGGATATTGAACTGCTTATTGACCACCAAAGGTGACCTATAAGGGTTCAACATCAAAGGAATGGTTCCCTCAAAAGTTATACTTCCTAGGTACATCACTTATCCCTCCAAAGGAGAGAGGTGTATACCATGGAAGGACTTTGAATCACAGGGAGGAATGGAGGTGAAAGATACCATCCATGTTTAAGAAAGAAGTTATCTAAGTCTAAACTCTTCCTAATCCCTAACCCTAAAACAATAACAAAACAAATAAGATCAAGCTCTCAAGCTCCTCAATCCATCTTCAAGTCTTCTACTATGCTCCTCAATGCTCCTTAGAACAACACCAAGCTCTCCAAGCCCACAAAGCAAAGCAAACAAAAATACAAGCCCACAAGGGCAACACAAACAATCATCAACTACAAAAATCATCTAAAAATAGCATACTACTATATTAAATCCTAATATAATTTCTAAGGGAACCTACATACCTACCCTTAATACCCTATATGCCCCATAGTCTAACTTGTCCTAAAAACCCAAAATTCTAAGGTTATTGTGCACCTATGTTGAAGTTTGACCTAATTCTACACAACCTAATGTCATCTAATCAAAACTATCCTAAAATTCATCACAAAATTATGGAATAAATCCAGGGGGAAGCTAAAGCATATATCTAACTATCCTAAAAATAATGGCCTAAAAATGTTAAGGGAACTACCTAAACAAAATTCTACAAATTCATATACCAACATAAAAGAAATAAAATGCAATAAAAGTAGAAAATATACAAAAAATACTAAAAATGCATGAAAGGAAAATATTTTTATTTTGTAATTTTCTTGACAAAAATATGAGATGGGAGCAAATATTCCCATTAAAAAATATTTAATTTTCCATTTAATATGATTTTCCAAAGTTTGAAAGAAAATGGAAGAAAATAAAATCAAAATATGAAGAGATGGGTGCAGCTAGCAAACAGACATAGTTCATTATGCGCATGGGCCAAAATGTGGGGTGCAGTTAGCAAGGGCGCTTAAGCCCAATTAAATTAGAAAACAATTAAGAAAATGAAAAGAAAAATAGAAAACCAGCGGTGCAAAGAGTAACCCAATATAGTGTAAATCATTCATGGGCCTTGACTGGGGGTGGGGGTATCAAACTTCACTAAAGCCCAAGAAACCACCGTTTAATGAAACGGTGAGTTTCACTCGTTTCTGGCTTCCCTCCAAAATGAAATTGAACATGAGCCGTTGGATCACGCGAGGGTCAAGAGGTCAGCTCCTCATCCAATGGCTGGGACTTCGTCTTCAACCTTCAGCCTAGGGTTTGCTGAAACTCTTTCAACATCTAATGACCTCCCTACTAGCCTTAAAACATTATTCTAAGCAAGTTTGTTGTTGAGGATTTTTCCATTTGAAGCTTGGAAATACGAGATATGGCCTTATGCTTGAAATGACCTATAACCTCCAAATGACCAAAATGCCCTTGACTTGTCAAAGCCATAAGTTGAGTTCTACAAGTCCTATCAAGGACTTATAGTACTCTCTAGAAAGCTAAGAATATGCTATACAACATTCATGTTGACAAATAATCCATAGGAATCATCCTACTAGGGCAAAAGTTGGATGCAAGTTGGGTGACTTTCAAGGACCCAGATTCACATACCTCAGATGACCTGTAATTTGTCAAAGTCATAACTTGAGCTCTACAAATCCTATCAAGGACTTCTAGTACTTAAATTAAAGCTAAGAACAATCTCTACAACATTCATGTTGTGGGGAAGATGATATGACAATCACATCTTAAGCCTTGAAGATAGGGATCAAACTAGGGGATTTTACACTGTCGAGCCTTAGAAACCCTAGCTTGAAACTTCTCAAACTCCTCAATCATGATGAGTTGGTCTAGGAATCATCCTTATAGCATCTCAATGCATCATTCCATGATCACATGGCTCTTGGATTAGGTCTCAACCCTCTCCAAATCATAAGTTGACCTAGGGTTGACCCAGTCAAACCCTAATTCCACCACTCATGGCTGAATCTTCTGAATTCTTGTACAATGACCTCTCTAGGCTTCATGATGGCTTTCAAGACATCTCATAAGCTTTCTCAAAGCTTCAAGTCCATCCTCACAGTCTCAGAATCATCTAAGGAGCTCCCACAACTCTCAAGTTATGATACACACAACCTTGGTTTCAACCAATCTCTCTGAGGATCTCTTGAGTTCTCTGACAAAGATATCAACCTTTGAACACTTGAATAACTTTCTTGGCTAGCTTCAAAGTCTCATACAACTCTTGATGGGTAAATAAATGTTGGTCAAATTTTGGGGTGCAACAGCTGCCCCTATTCAAACGGCTTGAACCTGACTGGGTGAGGAGCGAACGACTCTCAGCCAATCAAGGTGTGAGACGGTTGAATACCGATAAACCCGGAAATTTGCCAACTGCCCAAGTACACGATACTCTGGCGGGAATGAATCTTCGAACACTAAAATAATAGTTGCACAGCAATTTGCTGGAGACATACTGATCTGAACCTTGTCGTCAGTTATCCACATTAAATTCCTCTATCATTGTCATCAGACACCTGACCTCGCCGTCAGGCAACCAGAACACCCAACATCGCCGCTGGAAAACTAGATCACCTGACATCGCCGTCAGAAACAAACATCACACATCGCCGCTGGAGAACTAAATCACCTGACATCGCCGTCAGAAACAAACATCCAACATCGCCGCCGGAAAACGAAATCACCTGACATCGCCGCCAGAAGCAAACATCCAACATCGCCGCCGGAAAACTAAATCACCTGACATCGCCGCCAGAAGCAAACATCCAACATCGCCGCCGGAAAACTAAAGAAACTGACATCGCCGTCAACCAACTATAACTCTGAGAAACACCCGACATCGCCGTCAAGTACTCAACATAATCTGACTTCGCCGTCAACTCTCAACATCGTCTGACCTCGTCGTCAGGGTGAAGAAACTCCATTGGGGAATTGGTCACACGGTAACCGGTACTACCTAGTCGATCATGCCATCAGGCATTCACAGAACACTATCGGGCATCAGCCGGTCTTCAACCATCAGGTTGATCATGCCATCAGGCATTCAAAGAAATTGTCGGGCATCAGCCGAACTTCATCCATCGGGTTGATCATGCCATCAGGCATTCCGCATTGCTGTCGGGCATCAGCCGGACTTCATCAGCAAGTCGGGAATAGAATTCTTGGTCAATCATGAGCCCACTGGAACATCTAAACCTCTGCCATCAGGCACTCTGCATCAGCTGAGAGAATTGCTTCATTAATACAGTCAGACTTCAATCATGGAGTCTTCAAGGGAGATTTCAACTTCGCCGTTAGAAACCTGCTGGGGAGGACGCTCCGCTGCTGGGGAATCTGGAGAACTACCAAGTGACTCCGCTCCGGGGGTCCAGAAATCATTCTGGATGGATCACCTCTGTTAAGGACCTCCAGAATCGTCTTGGACAAATAACTCCGCCGGGGACCTTCAAGAATCATCTTGAACTGACGACCATTATGGAGATTTCAGAAATCATCCTGAGCGAACACTCTGTTAGGGATCTCAGGAATCGTCCTGGGCAACCTTTACTGGGGACTCTAAGTATCAACTCGAGCAACCAACTCTGGAGACTGCATTGGGGATCTTAAGAATCATCTTAAGCAAACGGCCCTTCTGGGGAATTCAAGAATCATCTTGAACCGAAGACTTCGCTGGGGATCTCAAGAATCATCTTGAGCAAGCGACTTCGTTGGGGAGAATGTCAGGAATCATCCTGAGCAATCAATTCTGCGGCGGAACACCTGCAAAACAAGAATGGTAACAACCTAAATCATGTTTATTATGCATATGCTTCGGCAATGGCGCACTGCTCCACACGGTGGACATGCTATGCGTTTATGATAAATGCTATGCAATCATGCAATATGATGCGATCCCGTCAGCAAAATAAATGCTGAAGGGAGAATCCTCCTGTCAAGGAGAAAGAACTACTCAGATAGAGGAATCATCTTGCTGAGGAGAACAAAGTCACGCCAATATCAATTGGACTCCGCAGGGGACACCACTTCAGTTGACTGCTGCGGGGGAAACAACTTCAGTTGATTGCGGCAGGGGACGAAGCTCTGCGAGAACCTGGACCTGCTGAGGGAAAACGATGTCAATCACGGGAATAAACTGCGTGGCCTTCATGGCTACTTCTCTGGAGATAACGACTCTGTGGGGAAACAACTTCAGCTGTTCAACACTCTACTGGGGAAAACTAATCATGGCTTGAGCAGCTTCCAAGGATTCGGCTCTCTTGGGGATCTGCAAACTCGGCTGAGGAAGGAGAAATCATTCTGCTTCGCTGGAGAGAGCGACTCTGCGGGGAAACAACTTCCGCTGGGGAAGAAGGAATCATCCGACTTCGGGGGAGAGTACGACTCTGGTGGGGAATTTCAATTCCGCTGGAGACTTCAGTCTGGCACCATCAGTTGCTGCATACTTCGGCGTACGAATAGTTTCCTACAAAACCTGCACTTGTGACCTGGTGCTGGGGGAATGAATTCATGCTTCGGCGCCTGACTCAGCTGAGGAGATGACGTTCCTTCAGGACGCATCTGATTGGGGAAGAGAATCATCTCTGCCTGGGGAGACATATCAATCCTCACGGTCTCGCATTCAGACTCTGCGGGGAGAGACTGCTAAACTCTGCTGGAGAAGGAGGAATCATCCTGCTTCGGGGATGCGCACGACGCACTGTCTGGTATATGCTACACCTGTAACAACACAAACAAACAAACAAGATACCCTTCTCAAAGGGACCTATCAAATTTATTATCTCGTGACAATATTCAAGTAATTAATTGTTTCAACAATCAATGGCCTAGGCCAGTAAGTTTATGTATGCGCATTTTATCAAAAACATCGGCGTTCTTTTTCGCAAACAAAACAGATAAATGCTAAACAGGCAAACAAAATTGCTGAATAGTATGCATTTTTATTGATAGCGAACCCCTGAATGGGTAAAGATGTTTTACAACAGAGGCAAGCTCCTGGAATAAGGAAGCTGCGCGAAAATAAAACATAAATATACATCAGTATATACAAATGTCGGCAACGAGGCGTAGACGAACACCATGAGTTGATCCTTCTATGCCCCACTCGACTTCGATACTTCTCCGACGCTTCAGCTTCGGAAGAGATTGATTCAGATAAACGGCCCTCAGGTCCTCCAAACCACTAAACAAAGAAAGTCCACACACGGAACGCAGTCATTTGCTTTTTCAAATCCCTAACTTTTGCGTGAACCACCCTTTGCGGGTTTTCAGTTCACCGGGATACCCTTTTTTGCCGAAGCCGCCCAGTGTATGTTTTCGACTTCGCGGGTGTACATTTTTCTTTATATCCCTAATTTTTGCCCTAACCTTTTTATTCTGTTTTTGGTTCGCCGGGATGCCCCTTTTTTGCCTGGACTCTCTTTTTTTTGTCCAGCGGGTCGCTTTCAAGCAAAGTATTTTTTAACTGCGTCCGCGTTCACTGGGGATGCAAAATCTTCACCATCCATCGTGGATAACAATAAAGCTCCTCCCGAGAAGACCTTGCTGACGACGTACAGACCTTCGTAATTCGGAGTCCACTTGCCCCGGTGATCGGAGTGTGGAGGAAGAATCTTCTTCAGGACGAGATCACCCGTCTGAAAGCTTCTAGGACGCACCTTCTTATCATAAGCTTTCTTCATTCGGCTTTGGTACAGACGACCAAACGCAATCGATGCTAACCTCTTCTCGTCCATCAGGCTGAGTTGGTTCAGTCGGTTCGTAATCCATTCTGCCTCATCGAGTTTCACATCGACCAAAACTCGCAAAGAAGGGATCTCCACTTCTAACGGTAGGACAGCTTTCATACCGTACACCAAGGAGAAAGGAGTTGCCCCGGTCGATGTACGTACCGTCGTACGATAACCGTGCAGTGCAAACGGTAGCATCTCGTGCCAGTCTTTGTAGGTCACAACCATCTTCTGAACAATTGTCTTTATGTTCTTGTTGGCTGCTTCAACGGCGCCATTCATCTTCGGCTGGTAAGGAGATGAGTTGTGGTGTTCAATCTTGAAACTCTGGCACAGCTCCTTCATCATCTTGTTATTCAAATTCGAACCATTATCGGTAATGATTCGCTCAGGAATTCCGTAACGACAGATGAGGTCCCTCTTTATGAATTTAGCTACCACCTGCTTGGTCACATTAGCATACGAGGCTGCCTCCACCCACTTGGTGAAGTAGTCGATAGCTACTAGAATGAAGCGATGACCATTGGATGCAGTGGGCTCGATCTTGCCTATCATGTCGATGCCCCACATGGAGAACGGCCACGGAGAGGACATGACATTCAACGGGCACGGCGACACATGAACTTTATCAGCATAAATCTGGCATTTATGACATCTCTTCGCGAATCTGAAGCAATCCGACTCCATCGTCAGCCAGTAATATCCTGCTCTCAGGATCTTTCTCGTCATAGCATGCCCACCGGCGTGCATACCAAATGCGCTTTCATGGACTTCTTCCATGAGCATACTCGCCTCTTTCTCATCTACACATATGAGTAGCACGAGATCGTGGTTTCTCTTATATAACACTCCATCAGGATTGAGATAAAAATTACCAGACAGCCTCCTCAGAGTCTTCTTATCCTGGGTTGACGCACCCGCAGGATACTCCTTAGTCATAAGGAAAGTCTGGATGTCATGGAACCATGGCTTGCCGTCGGCGGCTTCCTCGATTGCAAAGACGAATGCCGGTCTATCAAGACGCGAAAGTACAATTCTTGGAGCCTCATTCCAAAAATTGACTTTATACATTGAAGCCAACGTGGCTAAGGCATCAGCCATCTGATTTTCTGCTCTGGGCACATGATGGAGTTCCACTCGATCAAAGAACAGAAGTAGCCTCCTGGCATAATTCATGTACGACACCAAATTCGATTGACGAGTCTCCCACTCCCTTTTAATTTGGTTGATCACAAGCGCTGAGTCACCATATACGTCTAGATTCTTGATTCTCAAATCAATTGCCTCTTCTAGACCCATGATGCATGCTTCGTACTCCGCCTCATTGTTGGTGACTGGAAACGTCAGTCTCGCAGTAAACGGGATGTGGGATCCGTGGGGAGTCGTGATGATCGCCCCGATGCCACTTCCATAGGAATTAACCGCCCCATCGAATATTAACTTCCATTTGGATTTCCTATCTGGCCCCTCGTCGGGCAACGGCTCATCGCAATCCTTCGCTTTGAGAAACATAATATCCTCGTCAGGGAATTCAAACTTCATCGGCTGGTAGTCCTCGATCGGCTGTTCGGCAAGATAATCAGACAATACGCTTCCCTTGATGGCCTTCTGGGACACGTACTAAATATCATATTCCGTTAACACCATTTGCCATCTGGCAATCCTGCCCGAAAGAGCCTGCTTCTCGAAGACGTACTTGATCGGATCCATCTTCGAAATTAGCATGGTGGTGTGATTGAGCATGTACTGTCGTAAACGTTTGGCAGCCCAGGCTAGTGCGCAACACATCTTCTCCAGCATCGAGTATCGAGATTCACAGTCCGTGAACTTTTTACTCAAGTAGTAAATGGCCTGCTCCTTTCTGCCCGTCTCGTCGTGCTGACCGAGAACACACCCCATACTATTCTCAAGAACTGTCAAGTACATGATTAATGGTCGTCCAACCACTGGGGGTATCAAGATTGGAGGTTCTTGAAGATACTGCTTTATCTTGTCGAATGCCTTCTGGAAATCCTCAATCCAAGTAATTGCCTGATCTTTCTTTAAAAGCTTGAACATCGGTTCACAAGTGGCCGTGAGCTGAGAGATAAACCTTGCAATGTAGTTTATTCGGCCCAAGAAACCACGAACTTCTTTTTCTGTTTTCGGCGCTGGCATTTCTTGAATGGCTTTTATTTTCGCAGGATCAACCTCGACGCCTCGTTCGCTTATGATAAACCCCAGTAACTTTCCGGACCGCACTCCGAAAATGCATTTGTTAGGATTCAGCCTCAACCTGAACTTCCTAAGCCTCTCAAAAAGCTTCAATAAGTTGACCAGATGGTCTTCCTCCGTTTGGGACTTCGCAATCATGTCATCAATATAGACCTCGATCTCATGATGAATCATATCATGAAACAAAGTTACCATTGCTCGTTGGTAAGGGGCCCCTGCGTTCTTCAGACCGAAGGGCATTACCTTGTAGCAGAATGTTCCCCAGGGGGTGATAAACGTCATTTTCTCCATGTCCTCCGGCGCCATCTTGATCTGATTGTAACCGGAGAAGCCTTCCATGAACAAAAACACGGAGAACTGGGCTGTGTTGTCGACCAACACGTCGATATGAGGCAACGGGAAATCATCTTTAGGGCTCGCCCTATTCAAATCCCGATAATCGACGCACATGCGTACCTTACCGTCCTTCTTCGGTACAGGCACTATGTTGGCGACCCACGGAGGGTAAGTGGTGACCGCTAAGAAGCCAGCATCAAGCTGTTTCTGCACTTCTTCTTTGATCTTAACGGCCATATCTGGTCTCGTCCTCCTAAGCTTCTGCTTAACGGGAGGGCAATCTTCTCGCAGCGGCAAGTGGTGGACCACGATGTCCGTGTCAAGTCCGGGCATATCTTCGTATGACCAAGCAAAGACGTCACTATACTCTCTTAGCATCTCGACCAGTCTCTGCTTGACATCACTCTGTAATGCAGCCCCTATCCTGACGTTTCTGACGAGCTCTTCAGAACCCAGGTTCACGATTTCGATCTCCTCCTCATGAGGCAGAATAACCTTTTCCTCTTGTTTCAACAAGCGGGCCAACTCTTTAGGAAGGTCTTCGTCTTCATCAATCTCTTCTTCGGCTTGATAGATCGGGCAATCGAAGTCGAAGTGAGCCGTAGAAGGTCAAGAGTCGATGTCATCTGTTATGTGGATCCTGCAATAACAAGGGTTAAGTTTAAAACAAGAATATGCAAGTCAGCACAAACCCCATTTCCATTTTACTGTTTTTCAAAACAAATATAAAACAGGAATACAGAGATCACAATATTTGAATACGAAGAAAACGCCTTTGATTTATTAACAAAATGCATGTACATAATCCAACAAGGCCCTGACAATAAAACCGCTATGCCCCGGGTAGGACATAGGGTTGTACAATGATTGGAAAAAGTAAGTCATTACTCTTCACTTGTCATCGGGATGATATCCTTGATGGTCCAATTGTTGAGTCTCTCGCCCGGCTTGCTTGGCTGAATCCAAGAGTCAAGATCACAATCGTTATCCCCGCTGTCTTCAGACGCCGCGTTGATGCTTTCGAAAATCACTCCGCCACTGGTAAATAGGATCGACCCCTTACCTCGAGATGCACTGCTAGACGAAGAAGAAGAAGAAGCTTCAGCTTCAGGAGAATACCCCAACCCAAACTTATCCTGCTTGTTCAGTATCTCCAAAATACGCCCCCAGCCTGGGGTAGATCCAACTTGGACAACGGCCCGAGCTTCTTTGAAAGAGGAGAGATTCATCTCTGGCTTTTCTGTGACTACAGGAGCTACTTCTTTCACTTTGACAACCTCGAACGCTTGGCAAAGAGTTTCATGGATTTCGCCATCCATTTCAACATACTTAAAGGATGACAAATGGCTCACCATTATGTCCTCCTCGCCACACACGGTTACGATGCTTCCTCCGACAGCATATTTGAGCTTTTGGTGCAACGTGGAGGTCACGGCACCAGCAGCATGGATCCATGACCGGCCCAAGAGGCAACTGTAGGAAGTCATGATGTCCATAATATAAAAGACCGTGTCGAACGTTTCCGGACCGACTTGGACCGGCAGGGTCACCTCCCCGAAAACGTGGCGTTTAGTCCTGTCGAATGCTTTCACCACCAGATCACTGGGTGTGCAGATCACTCCACGAGTATCCAACTTCATTAATGCCTTCTTCGGAAGCACATTAAGCGACGAACCCGTGTCCACCAGTACGTGCGACATGATTGTGCCCCTACACTCTATCGAGATGTGCAGGGCGCTGTTGTGATTCCTTCCTTTTGGTGTCAGCTCTAAATCTGTGAAACCTAGCCCATTGCCAGCATTAACGTGGGCTACCACTTCTTCTAGCTGATTCACCGATATCTCTTGCGGTACGTAGGCAGCGTTTAATACCTTTAGCAGCGCGTTGCGGTGTGCTTCAGAACACAGCAACAAGTTGAGAATAGAAATCTTCGAAGGCGTCTGATGGAGATGGTCTACAATCTTGTAGTCGCTCTTTTTGATCAACCACATAAACTCCTCGGCATCTTTGACAAGCAAATATTTCTCTACCCCACACGGGACTTCCTCGACGGCTTTTCTGTGACTACAGGAGCTACTTCTTTCACTTTGACAACCTCGAACGCTTGACAAGCAAATATTTCTCTACCCCTACAGGAGCTACTTCGTGACATTGGGCACATTATCAGAGAAGTTAATGATCTTGGCATCTACCAAGTCCTTCACCTTGTGCTTAAAGGCTTTGCAGTTCTCGATTTTGTGGCCTGGTGCCCCTGAGTGGAAGTCGCAAGTGGCATTTGCGTCGTACCCTGGTGGAGGTGCCCCTGTCAAGGGAGCCATCGTCCACTTCTGGACCAACTGAAGCTGAAGCAAAGTCTGCAAGAGCTGCGCGTACGACATGGGCGGTGCCTCGAAATGACGGTTTGCCAAAGATGCCCGATTCTGGTACTTTCTATATCCCTGTTGATTCGGCTGCTGCTGCTGCTGCGGAGCCGCTGGGATATTTATACTGGCTATCTGCTGCTGAGGGCCTT
This sequence comes from Lathyrus sativus, assembly GCA_963859935.3. Lineage (NCBI taxonomy): Eukaryota > Viridiplantae > Streptophyta > Magnoliopsida > Fabales > Fabaceae > Lathyrus > Lathyrus sativus. Next base: position 98,756,165 of record OZ012739.1, on the reverse strand, counting down.
TGCCCTTCCTTCGAGCGTTGGTCACAGCGCTCGTCTTTCCTTCTCGTCGTTTGCCAGCATAAGGTTTCTTTCCACCTCCTCCGGCTGAGGATGACTCACCTTGAATTTTCCCGATCTTGATTCCATTCTCGACATGCTCGCCCATGATAATGAGAGATGAGAACGTCCCAGACATACCGCTGACTAACTTTTCATAGTAAACCCCCGGGAGGGTGGCAACAAACATCTGCACGAGCTCGCGTTCAACCATCGGCGGCTGAACCCGGGCTGCCAACTCACGCCACCGCTGGGCGTACTCCTTAAATCCTTCATTATTTCTCTACGACAGGTTCTGGAGCTGGACTCGGTTCGGGGCCAAGTCGCTGTTGTACTGGTAATGGTGCACAAACGCTTCAGCGAGATCCTTCCATGTGCGCACGCTAGTGGGCTCCAGACCCATGTACCACTCGAGGGATGGTCCGGAAAGACTGTCTTGGAAGAAGTGCATCAGCAACTTCTCGTCCTCCGTATAGGCAGACATCTTCCTGTAGTACGATCTAAGGTGGACACGAGGGCAAGTGGTGCCCTTATATTTCTCAAAGTCAGGCACCCTGAACTTAGGAGGTACCTTAAAATCAGCAATTAATCCCAGCTTGGACATATCAACGCCCAAAGTATTCTGATTCTCAATATCTCTCATTTTATCTTCAAGTGCTTTGAACCTGAGCCGCGCTTCAGCATTCAGCTCCCCTTCAGCACCTCTTTGAGAGAACACATCATCCTGATGATCCTCAAGCCATGGTTGAGGCACCAACAGATTCCCGACGCCTGCATTGCCGTTGCCCGACCCGATGTTGACATTAGCTCCCAGACTCCCATTACCGACGCCCGTCGTATTGAGTCCCATGTTGGCCATCACGTTACCATTAGCACTGCCGTTGCCCCCGGCCACGGGGACACCATTCTGCGGAGTATCAACTGGTGGAGGAGTAGGCACAACCCCGCCATGGAGTATGTCGTTGCTATCAACCCTGGAGATCAAGGGCTGAACCAAAGTCCTGAGCTGGTCTTGGCCATTGGCGACCACTTGCATGAGTTCTATGAAGTGATCCATCCTCTCGCGGAGCTCCTGAACATCTGTTTGCACTTGATCCATGATCCTGGTCTGATTAGCTCTAGTCGGATAACGGTGAATTAGTCTCTGATCAATCCTGGAACCAACGGAAACAGCCTGGGACCTGTAAACCTGAAAAACCTGTAAACACTAAAGGGTTAGGAAAAACAACAAAATGCTCGCCATGCAAATGCTTCATGCAGATGCATGCGTGTGTCTGTGTGTTTGGGAGATTTCCCCCGATCCTAGTGCCTGAGTGCCAGTGCTGATAATAATAAGAAGAAGAAGTCCGAGTCCAATCATGGAAACATCAATATCATATATAAAGAAAGTCTATCTAGGCAGTACATAGCATCAGCAAGTACAACAGCGTGACCTCAGCCAACAAGCCTGGTGATGGTCAGCATACAACAATGATCAAAACAAAAGGAATACAAATAGTCAAGTACGGCCACGGGCGCGATACTCTTCTAGCAATTCCTTCGTCTCTGGATGATCTGGCAGAGTGAGCAACCCCTCGACGAGCAACTCCCTTTGCACAATGGTATACTGAAGTCCCTCAATCGAACTTTCCCATGCTCCTTCGCCAAAGCAATCTTCTAATTTCCGCTTTTTGGACTCAAACGTCAGCTTGCGCTCCTTCAGGTTAGCGAGAGCTTTGTTGAGCTGGCCTTCGGCGGCGTATCTGCGGGCGGTTTCTTCATCCAACCTCTGCTCACTGTCCTTCACTTGAGCTTCTAGCTTGGAGATCTGCAGCATCAGCTTATCCTCCCGCTCTTTCCTGGTGGCCAGGGAAGCCTTCCAGTGCTGGTTGAACTTGGATATCCTCCGATATGCCTCGTCCAAGTGCTGTTTCTTCGTAGCCAGTACGTCGTTGACAGCTTTGAAGTCTCGACCCATGCGTTCACGCTCGGCTATCTGCTTAGTCAGGTCTGTACCCAGCTGGTTCACCAACTCTGTCTGCCTTCTGAAAGCATGAACGACTTCGTTCCTTTCGCTTCGGAGCTGAGCCAATTCCTTCTCCAGTTCTTCGTTTTCCCGCTTCAATTCATCCCGCTCAGCTAATACCTGGTTATGCTGATGAATGGGCACAGTAGTAGGCTCTTCGATCATTGGAGGACTTTCTGGCTTGGCATGAGGAAACGACATCCCTATAACAGTGGCCCTGGCTCTGATCCAAGTCGTATACAGAGGGTAGGCTTGACTGTTGCTTTTTCCCAGCAATGGCTTTCCTCGCTTACTGATACCATTCCACGCGCGCTGAAGCTTGGACATCAGATCCCCCTCTAGAATACCAGTGAGGTACAGAGATTCCTGTACCTCTTCATCCTTCGGCGGAGTTCTCAAAGCATACACGAACTGGCGGACCAACAACGACGGATTGTAGTTTATACAGCCCTTCCTACCTATCAAAGGTACATTTGGAAACCCGCTGCAACTGAAGATCACCTCAGTACCCAACCTGTCTCTGTCGAACCAATCAATATCCTCTGCAGATAAACTCATCAGACGCTCAGGCCACTCAGTTGTGGCAGCAGACAAGACAAAAGGACCCATTTTGGGCAGATGACTTTCAAGCCATTTGTACAGCAAGGGTACACAGCACGAGACATTCTTCCCCCTCCTGTTCTCGTTTTTGTAGTGGACTGAATGATAGACATCTTTTATCAAGGTAGGGACTGGATTCCCTAAAGCAAAGATGTGAAACGCATCAAAGTCTACAAAATCGGGCATGTTAGGGAACAGAATGATGCCGTATATGCATAGAGTGAGGATGGCATTGAAGGCGACCCAACATCCGTCCTTGGCACACTGCTGAGCTTTACCCACTAGAAACTGCAAGGAGAACCCGGGAACCTTGTTCCAACTAGTCAAAACTAACTCGGAGGCCTCCAGGTGAAGTGAAGGAGCTAAACCAGCCAGATCAGGCTCAACATCCATGTGAACAAAAGGCATCTGCCTCTTGATAGGCACACCTAGCAAATCAGCATACTCTTCCAGCGTAGGTGCGAGAATGAAGTCCTGAAAAGTGAAACATCTCAGTGGAGGGTCGTAGAACTGCAGCAGAGCGTGCAACCCATTCACCTCGAACACAGAAGGCTTATGAACCAAACTAAGCAACCTGCCGTAAGATTTTATGAACTCATCCTTCACAGAATCATCTGATAGGGCTATCAAACCAGTCAGCTTAACCACATCGGGGACAGGGAACTTGTAAGCCACAATCTTCCTCGAAGAACCCATAACAATACAATAGGAGGCAAGAAATCCTGGATCGCTGAAAACGGTACCTGCAACATAGACACACGTTAATGAAATACAAATGAATATGCAAACTAATGCAAAATGCAATCATACAATAAGAGGCCAAAGCAACTGCTGCTGTGGAGATTCTGTATCAACAACCACTGGTAAGAAGAAAACCCCGGTGTAGGACCGCAAGTATGATCTGCCAAGACCACCCATCTGATAGGACCATATATATAGGATCATAATTCTGCTCTGTCAAGAACAAATGTCTGATAATAAGGACCTCTGATGTATGATCAAGAAATATCTGCTGATGAGGTCTTCAGACCCCAATCAAAAATCTTCTCTATCAAGAACAAACAACATCTGCTAATGAGATCTTCAGACCCCAATCATCTGCTCTATCAAGAACAAACAACATCTGCTGATGAGGTCTTCAGACCCCAAAAATCTGCTCTATCAAGAACAAACAACATCTGCTGATGAGATCTTCAGACCCCAAAAATCTGCTCTATCAAGAACAAACAACTGATGACAATACTCTTCTCTATCAAGAACAACCATACACCTGATAATAAGATCCTCTGATCAAAACCTGCTATAAAGAACAGACAAATCTGCAACTGAGAAACCCTGGTACCAACAAAACTGATTCAATGGGAAGAAAACCAGGTAGTCTGAAGGTCAAAGTTTCCTGCAATGAACCCAACTCTTCTCACAGGTATGGACTTAAACTGACTCAAGGTACGGCATCCTATGCGTTCATCAGCGTCACAGACATTCAAGAGGGGTGATGCGATACCCAGAAGGTGTGGCATCACCAGCTCATGAAGTGGCCTCACTCGGCTGAATCACAAATGATCGGTCCCCAGAGTCAACAATCCACCAAACCAGCAACCGTCTCAACCCAAAGGGTTGAAAGAGAAGCCAACCGGATGAACCTCGTCTGAGTGTGGATTTCATGAGACACTAGTGCCTGCAAAGCAAGCACGCGCCCACTAATTTCCACTCTAAGTCTATAGTGCACTAAAGCCTGGGTCTGGCTTCTCACTTATCAGAACTCCCATCCCACAACAGCACAGATAATCATATCATACTGGAAATAAAATGCGGGAAATAAAGTGCGAGAAGTAAAATGCGATAAATAAACACAACCCAACAAGTAAACATACAAGCGCTAGGATTGACTCTCGCATGGAACCGTTGAATTCCCAAACTGACTCGCTTTCGGGATGTTGGATCCCTAGGAAACTATAAAGCTCCCCAGCAGAGTCGCCAGCTGTCGCTTGCGCGAAAATAAGGTGCCGGCACAACAGAAGAGTCGCCACCTTTCGTTATTTATCCCTCAGAGCGGGAAAGGAAACGATTGGAAAAACCTGACGAAAAAAGGGTAAGACAAGGTCATCATAACCATTGTATGGATTCAGGAGTCGGTTACGCAAGGGGAAGGTATTAGCACCCCTCACGTCCGTCGTACTCGACGGGATCCTCGCTTGTTGTGTTTACTTGGACGGGTTGGTTTTATTCTATCTACCTATCAAGGCTGGCTTAAACAAAAAAAGAAAAATGACTCGGCAAAGCATCGCGCTTTATGCCTACGTATTCTCATCAGAGAATGAGAAATCAGAGTCAATGTAGTTCGGCCTACGACGGGTTATGGGGGAAGGTAGCTCGCCAAGACATCGTCATCTTGTGCCTACGTACTCTCAACAGGTATGAGAGATCAGAGCTCACGTAGTTCGGGAAACTACGGTTTATTTCCTGTCTTTTACGAAAGAAGTGTTTTTTTATTGTGTTTGCGATTTCAATCGCACTAGAGACTATGACCTGAGAGTGAATGCATCGCATGTCACCCAAAGGGTACCATACTAAACATCCAGACTGTGGAAAAGAAACTCTCCCACAATCCTTTCTCAGATAGCTTAAGGCTCGTAACGTACGAAAGAAATCATTCATGATTACTGTATCTTAAACTGTTTTGAGATGAGAAGAGAACAGGCCCAACTAGGAGGGAGACTATCAAGTCCTATTGTTGTCATGCCAAGGATTCATCCAATGGTTGAGGTTTGAACAGGGAACTCCTAGAAGTTGTCATGCATAGGTTTCAACCTAAAGTTCTATCATCAAGTCCTTATCAAAGGAAATGAGAGTCCTAAAGGGATCATGTCAATGATACACCAAAACAGACAAAGCATCAGCTTAACAGTAAAATGCATGCAATGCAAGTGAGGGAGGAAATGTGTGGGGGGCTTCAGCCTCCACAAGCTCATCTCAACCTCAAGCCAGAATGGATAACAGTAATCATACTGAAATAAACAACATGCTATCAAGCAATAACAGTAAACTGCAATCATATAGATAAAATGAAATAAAATGCCATCAGACAAACAAACCACATGGGCAAGGGAGCTGGGCTCTACCGAATACCCGCAAGCAAAGCCATACAGTAACAATACAAGCAGAGGGAGCAACTCAACCTCTAGTGCAATCATGCTCCTAGATTCTACCTATTCTAGATATGAACTTATTCTAATGCATCAAACAAGTCAAACAAAACACATCAATACAGAAAAGAAAAAGAAAGCAGCTCAACTCCTCTCTCAACCTCAGGCTTCAGCTCTTCCAACAGCAATCCAGTCTTCAGACTTCTATCACTCTTGACAAATATCAATTTGCTTTTCCAGGTTTCAACCCTTCAACATAAGTTTCAACTTATCTTCTCCTTTAAGCTTCAACTTCTTGATCATCTCCACCTTCAGGCTTCACCTAATCTTCAGGGGTCTCCAAGTATCAACTTGCTCTTGTTGCTCTTCAAGCTTTAGCTAGAATGGCAATGCTCAAGGATTCCTAATCCCTAACCCTAAAACAATAACAAAACAAATAAGATCAAGCTCTCAAGCTCCTCAATCCATCTTCAAGTCTTCTACTATGCTCCTCAATGCTCCTTAGAACAACACCAAGCTCTCCAAGCCCACAAAGCAAAGCAAACAAAAATACAAGCCCACAAGGGCAACACAAACAATCATCAACTACAAAAATCATCTAAAAATAGCATACTACTATATTAAATCCTAATACATTTTCTAAGGGAACCTACATACCTACCCTTAATACCCTATATGCCCCATAGTCTAACTTGTCCTAAAAACCCAAAATTCTAAGGTTATTGTGCACCTATGTTGAAGTTTGACCTAATTCTACACAACCTAATGTCATCTAATCAAAACTATCCTAAAATTCATCACAAAATTATGGAATAAATCCAAGGGGAAGCTAAAGCATATATCAAACTATCCTAAAAAGAATGGCCTAAAAATGTTAAGGGAACTACCTAAACAAAATTCTACAAATTCATATACCAACATAAAAGAAATAAAATGCAATAAAAGTAGAAAATATACAAAAAATACTAAAAATGCATGAAAGGAAAATATTTTTATTTTGTAATTTTCTTGACAAAAATATGAGATGGGAGCAAAAATTCCCATTAAAAAATCTTTAATTTCCCATTTAATATGATTTCCCAAAGTTTGAAAGAAAATGGAAGAAAATAAAATCAAAATATGAAGAGATGGGTGCAGCTAGCAAACAGACATAGTTCATTATGCGCATGGGCCAAAATGTGGGGTGCAGTTAGCAAGGGCGCTTAAGCCCAATTAACTCAGAAAACAATTAAGAAAATGCAAAGAAAAATAGAAAACCAGCGGTGCAAAGAGTAACCCAATATAGTGTAAATCATTCATGGGCCTTGACTGGGGGTGGGGGTATCAAACTTCACTAAAGCCCAAGAAACCACCGTTTAATGAAACGGTGCGTTTCACTCGTTTCTGGCTTCCCTCCAAAATGAAATTGAACATGAGCCGTTGGATCACGCGAGGGTCAAGAGGTCAGCTCCTCATCCAATGGCTGGGACTTCGTCTTCAACCTTCAGCCTAGGGTTTGCTGAAACTCCATGGAAATGCAGAACCATAAGCTTCATCTTCCTCAACTCGAACTCCCTCAATTCCTCATGAAAAATGGAAATTCAAGACCCTATCCTACCTAGAATTCCATGCTGAATCCATTTCTACTCTCAAAATCAACTGAAACTTCCTCTAACACGAAACCCGATAGCAACTTCAAGTTATTGATCAAGAACCAATCTTAACAATTCTCAGAATTAATGGTCCTAAACTCATCATCATGCTTCCCTGAACATTTCTTGATATTAAACTAAGCTTATCTCTCCATATTCAGCAAGATGCAAGGTCAAACAGAAATGGTGTCCATTATCCAATCTTCACCAATTGCTTCCTAACTCTCCAAAATCCACCACCTATTGGTCTCTAACAATTCTACACTAACAAATTAACCTAATTATGCCTAGAACATGGTGTAGGGAAGAATTTGCAAACCTGGTTAATCTTGATGAACAGATGATGAAATCCCTCAAATCAATGCTTGAAACTCTTCAGAAAGTTTCCCTGAATGCGAATCTTGCTACTGTTTGCAACAAATTTGATGGAGGAGGCTTCAATCTCAGAATTCGCTTCTGACTTGCTTCCTTGAAAATTGAATCACCAACTCTTCAATTCTCCATGGATTTGATCTCAATTCAATCTGCACAGCTTCACTATGATGTATGGAAGGTGTTTGTGTGGAAAGAATGAATGGAAATGAAGAAGAATGAAGAAAAGGAACTTGACTTGCAATGAAAGATTCTTGATCTCACTCTCTCTTCTCTGCACCAATTCTCACCAACCTTGCATCTGAGCAAGTTACATATTTTATATAGAGTGGTTTAGAATCATCTAGAACCATCTAGGATCATCCAATGAGAAATTGAACTTTTCATGTCATGACATTTTGATTTCAATTCTCCTTACATGCTATCTCATGCCATGGCTCTTGTAACCCTTGCAACTGACTTGAAATTCTCCCCATATGAGATTTAGGATGTGTTACAATGCATAACCAATGTGCTTATTGAGTTTTGTTGAGTTTTGCTTTGGTACCTTAATATGCAAGTAAGCCATTTCCAAAGCAGCCCTATGATCCAAGCCTCAAATCAAAATTGTGGCTGAACCATTGTTCTTAGAATGTCATTTGGAGTCAAAATGACCTATTATATGACATGGTTTGGATTTATAGCTTGTGATTTCCAATTTTCAATTTCACCTTAATTAACTTATGCCTCCATTTTAGGCCATTTTCATCACTTTTTGATACAAGCCCTTTCAACATCTCATGACCTCCCTACTAGCCTTAAAACATTATTCTAAGCAAGATTGATGTTGAGGATTTTTCCATTTGAAGCTTGGAAATAGGAGATATGGCCTTATGCTTGAAATGACCTATAACCTCCAAATGACCAAAATGCCCTTGAATTGTCAAAGCCATAAGTTGAGTTCTACAAATCCTATCAAGGACTTATAGTACTCTCTAGAAAGCTAAGAAGATTCTATACAACATTCATGTTGACCAATAATCCATAGGAATCATCCTACTAGGGAAAAAGTTGGATGCAAGTTGGGTGACTTTCAAGGACCCAGATTCACATACCTCAGATGACCTGTAATTTGTCAAAGTCATAACTTGAGCTCTACAAATCCTATCAAGGACTTCTAGTACTCAAATTAAATCTAAGAACAAGATATACAACATTAATGTTATGGGGAAGATGAGATGACAATCACATCTTGAGCTAAACTGTCTTGAAGATAGGGATCAAACTAGGGGATTTTACACTGTCGAGCCTTAGAAACCCTAGCTTGAAACTTCTCAAACTCCTCAATCATGATGAGTTGGTCTACGAATCATCCTTATAGCATCTCAATGCATCATTCCATGATCACATGGCTCTTGGATTAGGTCTCAACCCTCTCCAAATCATCAGTTGACCTAGGGTTGACCCAGTCAAACCCTAATTCCACCACTCATGGCTGAATCTTCTGAATTCTTGTACAATGATCTCTCTAGGCTTCATGATGGCTTTCAAGACATCTCATAAGCTTTCTCAAAGCTTCAAGTCCATCCTCACAGTCTCAGAATCATTTGAGGAGCTCCCACAACTCTCAAGTTATGAGACACACAACCTTGGTTTCAACCAATCTCTCTGAAGATCTCTTGAGTTCTCTGACAAAGATATCAACCTTTGAACACTTAAATAACTTTCTTGGCTAGCTTCAAAGTCTCATACAACTCTTGATGGGTAAATAAATGTTGGTCAAAATTTGGGGTGCAACACCACCAAAAGGATGATAGGACAAACACTATCGCACAATTTGACATTAATGGCTATGACATACCCCCCCCCCCCCCCCCCGCCACCTCACCAAAAAGATGACGGAGCGAAACTCACACCATCCACTACCACCAAAAGGATGATAGGATAAACACTATCGCACAATCTGGCATTAATGACTATGACAGACCCTCCACCAAAAGGATGACGGAGGAAACTCACAACGGCCACTACCACCAAAAGGATGATAGGACAAATACTATCGCATAATCTGACATTAATGACTATGACAAACCCTCCACCGAAAGGATGAAGGAGCGAAACTCACACCGGCCACTACCACCAAAAGGATGAGAGGACAAACACTATCGCACAATCCGACATTAATGACTATGACAGACCCCCCAACAAAAGGATGATGGGACAAACACTATCGCACAATATAACATTAATGACTATGACAGACCCCCCACCAAAAGGATTACAGAGCGAAACTCACACCGGCCACTACCACCAAAACGATGATATGACAAACACTATCACACAATCTGATTTTAATGACTATGACAGACCCCCCAATAAAAGGATGATCGAGCGAAACTCACACCGGCCACTACCACCAAAAGGATGATAGCACAAACACTGCCGCACAATCTGACATTAATGAATATGACAAACCCCCCACCAAAAGGATGACGAAGCGAAACCCAAGCCGGCCACTACCATCTAAAGGATGATAGGACAAACACTATCGCACAAACTGATATTAATGACTATGACTGACCCCCCACCAAAAGGATGACTGAGCGAAACTCACACCGGCCACTACAACCAAAAGGATGATAGGACAAATACTATCGCACAATCTGACGTTAATGACTATGACAGACACCTACCAAAAGGATGACGAAGCGAAACTCACACCGGCCACTACCATCAAAAGGATGATAGGATGAACACTCTCGCACAATCTGACATTAATGACAATGACAGGCCCCCACCCAAAGGATGACGGAGCGAAACTCACATCGGCCACTACCATTAAAAGGATGATAGAACAAACAGTATCGCACAATTTGACATTAATGACTATGACAAACCTTCCATCAAAAGTATGACGGAGCGAAACTCATACTGGCCACTACCACTAAAAGGATGATAGGACAAACACTATCGCACAATTTGACATTAATGACTATGACAGACCCCCCACGAAAAGGATGACAGAGCGACACTCACACTGGCAACTACCACCAAAACGATGATTGCACAAACACTATCGCACAATCTGACATTAATGACTATGATAGACCCCCCACCAAAAGGATGATGGAGCAAAACTCACACCGAACACTACCACCAAAAGGATAATAGGACAAACACTATCGCATAATCTGACATTAATGACTATGACAGACCCCCCACCAAAAGGATGTCGGAATGAAACTCACACCTGCCACTACCATCAAAATGATGATAGGACAATCACTATCGCACAATCTGATTTTAATGACTATGACAGACCTCCCACCAAAAGGATGATCGAGCGAAACTCACACCGGCCACTACCACCAAAAGGATGATAGGACAAAAACTATCGCACAATCTGACATTAATGAATATGACACACCCCCCACCAAAAGGATGACGGAGTGAAACTAACACCGGCCACCACCACCTCAAGGATGATAGGATAAACACTATCGCACAATCTGACATTAATGACTATGACAGTTCCCCCACCAAAAGGATGACGGAGCGAAAGTCACACCGACCACTACCAGACAAAGGATGATAAGACAAACACTATCGCACAATCTGCATTAATGACTATGATAGACCCCCCAACAAAAGGATGATGGAACGAAACTCACACCGACCATTACCACCAATAGGATGATAGGACAAACACTATCGTACAATCTAACATTAATGACTATGACAGACCCTCCACCAAAAGGATGTAGGAGCGAAACTCACACCGGCCACTACCACCAAAAGGATGAGAGGACAAACAATATCGCACGATCAGACATTAATAACTATGACAGACCCCCCACCAAAAGGATGACGGAGTGAAAGTCACACCGGCCACTATAACCAAAAGGATGATAGGACAAACACTATCCCACAATCTAAGATTAATGACTATGAAAGACCCCCACTAAGAGGATGACAGAGCGAAACTCACACCGGCCACTACTACACAACGGATGATAAGACAAACACTATTGCACAATCTGACATTAATGACTATGACAGACCCCCCACCAAAAGGATGACGGAATGAAACTCACACCGACCATTACCACCAATAGGATGATATGACAGACCCTCCACCAAAAGGATGTAGGAGCGAAACTCACACCGGCCACTACCACCAAAAGGATGAGAGGACAAACAATATCGCACGATCTGACATAAATGAATATGACAGACCCCCCATCAAAAGGATGATAGAGCGAAACTCACACCGGCCACTACCACCAAATGGACGATAGGAAAAACACTATCGCACAATCTGATATTAATGACTATGACAGACCCCCCACCAAAAGGCTGACGGAGCGAAACTCACATCGGTCACTACCACCAAAAGGATGTTAGGACAAACACTATTGCACAATCTGACATTAATGACTATGACAGACCACCCACCAAAAGGATGACATAGCGAAATTCACACCGGCACTACCACCAAAAGGATGATAGGACAAACACTATCGCACAATTTGACATTAATGGCTATGAAATACCCCCCCCCCCCCCACTAAAAGGATGACGGAGCGAAACACACACCGGCCACTACCACCAAAAGGATAATAGGAGAAACACTATCGCACAATCTGTCATTAATGACTATGACAAACCAACCACCGAAAGGATGAAGGAGCGAAACTCACACCGGCCACTACCACTAAAAGGATGAGATGACAAACACTATCACACAATCCGACGATAATGACTATGACAGACCCCCCACCAAAAGGATGATAGGACAAACACTATCGCACAATCTGACATTAATGACTATGATAGACCCCCCACCAAAAGGATGACGGAGCGAAACTCACACCGGCCACTACCACCAAAACGATGATACGACAAACACTATCGCACAATCTGATTTTAATGAATATGACAGACCCCCCCCCCCCCCAACAAAAGGATGATCGAGAGAAACACACACCGACCACTACCACCAAAAGGATGATAGCACAAACACTGCCGCACAATCTGATATTAATGAATATGACAAACCCCTCATTAAAAGGATTGCGAAGCGAAACCCAAGCCTGCCACTACCACCTAAAGGATGATAGGACAAACACTATCGCCCAATCTGACATTAATGACTATGACTGACCCCCACCAAAAGGATGACGGAGTGAAACTCACACTAGCCACTACAACTAAAAGGATGATAGGACAAATACTATCGCACAATCTGACATTAATGACTATGACAGACACCTACAAAAAGGTTGACGAAGCGAAACTCACATCGGCCACTACCATCAAAAGGATGATAGGACAAAAACTATCGCACAATCTGACATTAATGACAATGACAGACCCCCCACCAAAAGGATGACGGAAAAAAACTCACATCGGCCACTACCACCAAAAGGATGATAGGACAAACACTATCGCACAATTTGACATTAATGACTATGACAGACCCCCCACCAAAAGGATTACGGTGCGACACTCACACCGGCCACTACCACCAAAACGATGATAGGACAAACACTATCGCGCAATCTAACATTAATGACTAGGACAGACCCCCCACCAAAAGGATGACGGAGCAAAAGTCACACCGGCCACTACCACCAAAAGGATAATAGGACAAACACTAATGACTATGACATTAATGACTATGACAAACCCCCCACTAAAAGGATGACAGAGCGAAACTCATACCTGCCACTACCATTAAAACGATGATAGGATAATCACTATCCCACAATCTGATTTTAATGACTATGACAGACCCCCCACCAAAATGATGATCGAGCGAAACTCACACCGGCCACTACCACCAAAAGGATGATAGGACAAACACTATCACACAATCTGACATTAATGAATATGACACACCCCCCACCAAAAGGATGACGGAGTGAAACTCACACCGGCCACCGCCACCTCAAGGATGATAGGACAAACACTATCGCACAATCTGACATTAATGACTATGACAGTTCCCCCACCAAAAGGATGACGGAGCGGAAGTCACACCGGCCACTACAACCAAAAGGATGATAGGACAAACACTATCGCACAATCTAAGATTAATGACTATGACAGACCCCCACCAAAAGGATGACGGAGAGAAACTCACACCGGCCACTACCACACAAAGGATGATAAGACAAATACTATCGCACAATCTGACATTAATGACTATGACAGACCCTCCACCAAAAGGATATAGAAGCGAAATTCACACCGGCCACTACCACCAAAAGGATGAGAGGACAAACACTATCGCACAATCTGACATTAATGACTATGACAGACCCCCCCCCCCCAAAAAAAGATGATGGAGCGACACTCACACCGGCCACTACCACCAAAACGATGATAGGGAAAACACTATCGCACAATCTGACGTTAATGACTATGAAAGACCCCCCACCAAAAGGATGATAGAGCGAAACTCACACCGGCCACTACCACCAAAAGGATGAAAGGATAAACACTATCGCATAATATGACATTAATGACTATGACAGACCCCCCACCAAAAGGATGATGGAGCGAAACTCACACCGGCCACTACCACCTAAAGAATGATAGGACGAACACTATCGCACAATCTCACATAATGACTATGACAGACCCCCCACCAAAAGGATGACAGAGCGAAACTCACACCGGCCACTAACACCAAAAGGATGAGAGGACAAACATTATCACACGATCTGACATTAATGACTATGACAGACCCCCCACCAAAAGGATGACGGAGCGAAACTCACACCGGCCACTACCACCTAAAGAATGATAGGACGAACACTATCGCACAATCTGACATTAATGACTATGATAGACCCCCCACCAAAAGGATGACCGAGCGAAACTCACACCGGCCACTACCACCTAAAGAATGATATGACGAACACTATCGCACAATCTGACATTAATGACTATGATAAACCCACCACCAAAAGTATGACGGAGCAAAACTCACACCGGCCACTACCACCAAAAGGATGATAGGACAAACACTATCACACAATCTGACATTAATGAATATGACAGACCCCCCCACCAAAAGGATGACGGTGTGAAACTCACACCGGCCACCACCACCTAAAGGATGATAGGACAAACACTATCGCACAATCTGACATTAATGACTATGACAGTCCCCCCACCAAAAGGATGACAGAGAGAAACTCACACCGGCCACTACCACCAAAAGGATGTGAGGACAAACATTATCGTACGATCTGACATTAATGACTATGACTGACCCCCCACCAAAAGGATGACGGAGTGAAACTCACACCGGCCACTACCACCAAAAGGATGTTAGTCCAACACTATCACACAATCAGACATTAATGACTATGACAGACCCCCCACCAAAAGGATGACGGAGCAAAACTCACACCGGCCACTACCACCAAAAGGATGATATGACAAACACTACCGCACAATCTGACATTAATGACTATGACAAACCCTCCACCAAAAGGATGACGGAGCAATACTCAGACCGGCCACTACCACCAAAAGGATGAGAGGACAAACACTATCGCACAATCTGCCATTAATGACTATGACAGATACCCCACCAAAAGGATGACGGAGCGACACTCACACCGGCCACTACCACCAAATTGATGATAGGACAAACACTATCGCACAATCTGACATTAATGACTATAACAGACCCCCCACCAAAAGGAAGACGGAGCAGAACTCACGCCGGCCACTACCACCAAAACGATGATAGGACAAACACTATCGCACAATCTGATTTTAATGAATATGACAGACCCCCCACCAAAAGGATGATCGAGCGAAACTCACACCGGCCACTACCACCAAAAGGATGATAGAACAAAAACTATCGCACAATCTGACATTAATGAATATGACACACCCCCACCAAAAGGATGACGGAGCAAAACTCACACCGGACACCACCACCTAAAGGATGATAGGACAAACACTATCGTACAATCTGACATTAATGACTATGACTGTCCCCCCCACCAAAAGGATGACAGAGCAAAACTCACACCAGCCATTACAACCAAAAGGATGATAGGACAAACACTATCGCACAATCTGACATTAATGACTATGTCAGACCCCCACCAAAAGGATGACGGAGTGAAACTCACACTGGCCACTACCACATAAAGGATGATAAGACAAACACCCTCACACAATCTGACATTAATGGCTATGACAAACCCTCCACCAAAAGGAAGACGGAGCAAAACTCACACCGGACACTACCACCAAAAGGATGAGAGGACAAACACTATCGCACAATCTGCCATTAATGACTATGACAGAGCCCCGACCAAAAGGATGACGGAGCAAAACTCACGCCGGCCACTACCACCAAAACGATAATAGGACAAACACTATCGCACAATCTGACATTAATGACTGTGACAGACCCCCCACCAAAAGGATGACGGAGCAAAACTCACGCCGGCCACTACCACCAAAAGGATGATAGGACAAACACTATCGCACAATCTGACATTAATGAATATGAAAGACCCCCCACCAAAAGGATGACAGAGCGAAACTCACACCGGCCACCACCACCTAAAGAATGATAGGACAAACACTATTGCACCATCTGACATTAATGACTATGACAGTCCGCCCACCAAAAGGATGACAGAGCGAAACTCACACTGGCCACTACCATCAAAAGGATGATAGGATAAACACTATCGCACAATCTGACAATAATGAATATGACAGACCCCCCACCAAAAGGATTTCGGAGCGAAACTCTCACTGGCCACCACCACCTAAAGGATGAAAGGACAAACACTATCGCATAATCTGACATTAATGACTATGACAGTCTCCCCACCAAAAGGATGACAGAGCGAAACTCACACCGGCTGCTACCACCAAAAGGATGATAGGATAAACACTATCGCACAATCTGACATTAATGTCTATGACAGACCCCCCACCAAAAGGATGATGGAGCGAAACCCACACTGGCCACCACCACCTAAAGGATGATAGGACAAACACTATCGCATAATCCGACGTTAATGACTATGACAGTCCCCCCATCAAAAGGATGACAGAGCGAAACTCACACCGGCCACTACCACCAAAAGGATGATAGGACAAGCACTATCGCACAATCTTACATTAATGACTATGACAGGCCCCCCACCAAAAGGATGACGGAGCGAAACTCACACCGGCCACTACCACCAAAACGATGATAGGACAAGCACAATCGCACAATCTGATATTAATGACAATGACAGATCCCCAACCAAAAGGATGATCAAGCGAGACTTTCACCGGACACTACCACCAAAAGGATAATAGGAAAAACACTATCGCACAATCTGACATTAATGAATATGACAGACCCCCCAACAAAAGGATGGCGGAGCGAAACTCACACCGGCCACCACCACCTAAAGGATGATGGGACAAACACTGTCGCACAATCTAACATTAATGACTATAACAGTCCCCCCACCAAAAGGATGACAGAGCGAAACTCACACCGGCTACTACCATCAAAAGGATGATAGGATGAACAATATCGCACAATCAAACATTAATGACTATGACACACCCCCCACCAAAAGGATGACGGAGCAAAACTCACACCAGCCACTACCACCTAAAGAATGATAAGACAAACACAATCGCACAATCTGATATTAATGACTATGACATACCCCCCACCAAAAGCAAGACGGAGCTAAACTCACACCCGCCACTACCACCAAAAGGATGGTAGGACAAGCACTATCGCATAATCTGACATTAATGACTATGACAGACCCCCACCAAAAGGATGACGGAGCTAACTCACATCGGCCACTACCACCAAAACGATGATAGGACAAACACTATCGCACAATCTGATTTTAATGACTATGACAGACCCCTCACCAAAAGGATGAGCGAGCGAAACTCACACCGGACACTACCACCAAAAGGATGATAGGAAAAACACTATCGCACAATCTGACATTAATAAATATGACAGACCCCCCACCAAAAGGATGACGGAGCAAAACTCACACCGGACACCACCACCTAAAGGATGATAGGACAAACACTATCGCACAATCTGACATTAATGACTATGACTGTCCCCCGCACCAAAAGGATGACAGAGCAAAACTCACACCAACCATTACAACCAAAAGGATGATAGGACAAACACTATCGCACAATCTGACATTAATGACTATGTCAGACCCCCACCAAAAGGATGACGGAGTGAAACTCACACTGGCCACTACCACATAAAGGATGATAAGACAAACACCCTCACACAATCTGACATTAATGTCTATGACAAACCCTCCACCAAAAGGAAGACGGAGCAAAACTCACACCGGACACTACCACCAAAAGGATGAGAGGACAAACACTATCGCACAATCTGCCATTAATGACTATGACAGACCCCCGACCAAAAGGATGACGGAGTAAAACTCACGCCGGCCACTACCACCAAAACGATAATAGGACAAACACTATCGCACAATCTGACATTAATGACTGTGACAGACCCCCCACCAAAAGGATGACGGAGCAAAACTCACGCCGGCCACTACCACCAAAAGGATGATAGGACAAACACTATCGCACAATCTGACATTAATGAATATGAAAGACCCCCCACCAAAAGGATGACAGAGCGAAACTCACACCGGCCACCACCACCTAAAGAATGATAGGACAAACACTATTGCACCATCTGACATTAATGACTATGACAGTCCGCCCACCAAAAGGATGACAGAGCGAAACTCACACTGGCCACTACCATCAAAAGGATGATAGGATAAACACTATCGCACAATCTAACAATAATGAATATGACAGACCCCCCACCAAAAGGATTTCGGAGCGAAGCTCTCACCGGCCACCACCACCTAAAGGATGAAAGGACAAACACTATCGCATAATCTGACATTAATGACTATGACAGTCTCCCCACCAAAAGGATGACAGAGCGAAACTCACACCGGCTGCTACCACCAAAACGATGATAGGATAAACACTATCGCACAATCTGACATTAATGTCTATGACAGACCCCCCACCAAAAGGATGATGGAGCGAAACCCACACTGGCCACCACCACCTAAAGGATGATAGGACAAACACTATCGCATAATCCGACGTTAATGACTATGACAGTCCCCCCATCAAAAGGATGACAGAGCGAAACTCACACCGGCCACTACCACCAAAAGGATGATAGGACAAGCACTATCGCACAATCTTACATTAATGACTATGACAGGCCCCCCACCAAAAGGATGACGAAGCGAAACTCACACCGGCCACTACTACCAAAACGATGATAGGACAAGCACAATCGCACAATCTGATATTAATGACAATGACAGATCCCCAACCAAAAGGATGATCAAGCGAGACTTTCACCGGACACTACCACCAAAAGGATAATAGGAAAAACACTATCGCACAATCTGACATTAATGAATATGACAGACCCCCCAACAAAAGGATGGCGGAGCGAAACTCACACCGGCCACCACCACCTAAAGGATGATGGGACAAACACTGTCGCACAATCTGACATTAATGACTATGACATACCCCCCACCAAAAGCATGACGGAGCTAAACTCACACCGGCCACTACCACCAAAAGGATGGTAGGACAAGCACTATCGCATAATCTGACATTAATGACTATGACAGACCCCCACCAAAAGGATGACGGAGCTAACTCACATCGGCCACTACCACCAAAACGATGATAGGACAAACACTATCGCACAATCTGATTTTAATGACTATGACAGACCCCTCACCAAAAGGATGAGCGAGCGAAACTCACACCGGACACTACCACCAAAAGGATGATAGGAAAAACACTATCGCAGAATCTGACATTAATAAATATGACAGACCCCCCACTAAAAGGATGATGGAGCGAAACTCACACCGGCCACCACCACCTAAAGGATGATAGGGCAAACACTATCGCACAGTATGACATTAAGGACTATGACAAGCCCCCACCAAAAGGATGACGGAACGAAACTCACACCTGCCATTACCACCAAAAGGATGATAGGACAAACACTATCGCACAATCTGACATTAATGAATATGACAGACCCCCCACCAAAAGGATGACGGAGCGAAACTCACACTGGCCACCACCACCTAAAGGAAAATGGGACAAACACTATCGCACAATCTGACATTAATGACTATGAACGACCCCCCATTAAAAGGATGACGGAGCGAAACTCACACCGGCCACTACCACCTAAAGGATGATAGGACAAACACTATCGCACAATCTGATATTAATGACTATGATATACCCCCCACCAAAAGGATGACGGAGCAAAACTCACACCGGCCACTATCCCCAAAAGGATGATAGGACAAGCACTATCGGACAATCTGACATTAATGACTATGACAGACCCCCCACCAAAAGGATGACGGAGCGAAACTCACACCAGCCACTACCACCAAAATGATGATAGGACAAACACTATCACACAATCTGATTTTAATGACTATGACAGACCCCCCACCAAAAGGATGATCGAGCGAAACTCACACCGGACACTACCACCAAAAGGATGATAGGAAAAACACTTTCGCCCAATCTAACATTAATGACTATGACAGACCCCCCACCAAAAGGATGACGAAGCGAAACTCACACCGGCCACTACCACCTAAAGAATGATAGGACAAACACTATCGCACATCTGACATTAATGACTATTACAGACCCCCACCAAAAGGATGACGGAGCGAAACTCACACCGGCCATTACCACCAAAACGATGATAGGATAAACACTATCGCACAATCTGATTTTAATGACTATGACAGACCCCCGCCAAAAGGATGATCGAGCAAAACTCACACCGGCCACTACCACACAAAGGATGATAGGACAAACACTATTGCACAATCTGACATTAATGACTATGACAGACCCTCACCCAAAAGGATGACGGAACGAAACTCACACCGGCCACTACCACCAAAAGGATGATAGGACAAACACTATCGCACAATCTGACATTAATGAATATGACAAACACCCACCCCACCAAAAGGATGACGGAGCAAAACTC
Organism: Lathyrus sativus; assembly: GCA_963859935.3. Lineage (NCBI taxonomy): Eukaryota > Viridiplantae > Streptophyta > Magnoliopsida > Fabales > Fabaceae > Lathyrus > Lathyrus sativus. Next base: position 98,735,258 of record OZ012739.1, on the reverse strand, counting down.
ACACCAGCCACTACCACCAAAAGGATGATAAGACAAACATAATCGCACAATCTGACATTAATGATTATGACAGACCCCCCACCAAAAGTATAACAGAGCGAAACTCGCATCGGCCACTACCACCAAAAGGATGACAGGACAAACTCTACCGCACAATCTGGCATTAATGACTTTGACAGACCCCCCCCCCCCCCCATCGAAAGGATGATGGAGCGAAACTCACACCGACCACTACCACCAAAAGGATGATAAGACAAACTCTATCGCACAATCTGACATTAATGACTATGACAGACCCCCCACCAAAAGGATGACGGAGCGAAACCCACGCTGGAAGCTACAACCAAAAGGATGATTGGACAAACACTATCACACAATCTGACATTAATGACTTTGTCAGACCCCCTACCAAAAGGATGGCGGAGCGAAACTCACACCGGCCACTACCACCAAAAGGATGATAGGAAAAACACTATCACACAATCTAACATTAATGACTATGACAGACCCTCCACCAAAAGGATGACGGAACGAAACTCACACCGATCACTATCACCAAAAGGATGATAGGATAAACACTATCGAACAATCTGACAATAATGAATATGACAGACCCCCCACCAAAAGGATGACGGAGAAAAACTCACACCGGCCACCACCACCTAAAGGATGATAGGACAAACACTATCGCACAATCTGAAATTAATGACTATGACAGTCCCCCCACCAAAAGGATGACAGAGCGAAACTCACACCGGCTGCTACCACCAAAAGGATGATAGGATGAACAATATCGCACAATCTGACATTAATGACTATGACAGACCCCCCACCAAAAGGATGACGGAGCGAAACTCACACCGGCCACTACCACCTAAAGAATGATAGGACAAACACTATCGCACAATTTGATATTAATGACTATGACATACCCCCCACCAAAAGCATGACGGAGCAAAACTCACACCGACCACTACCACACAAAGGATGATAGGACAAACACTATCGCACAATTTGACATTAATGACTATGAGAGACCCTCCACCAAAAGGATGACGGAACGAAACTCACACCGGCCACTACCACCAAAAGGATGATAGGACAAACACTATCGTACAATCTTACATTAATGAATATGACAGACCCCCACCCCACCAAAAGGATGACGGAGCGAAACTCACACCAGCCACTACCACCAAAAGGACGATAAGACAAACATAATCGCACAATCTAACATTAATGACTATGACAGACCCCCCACAAAAAGTATAACAGAGCGAAACTCACACCGGCCACTACCACCAAAAGGATGATAGGACAAACTCTATCGCACAATCTGACATTAATGAATTTGACAGACCCCCCCCCCCCCCATCGAAAGGATGATGGAGCGAAACTCACACCGACCACTACCACCAAAAGGATGATAAGACAAACACTATCGCACAATCTGACATTAATGACTATGAAAGACCCCCCACCAAAAGGATGACGGAGCGAAACTCACGCTGGAAGCTACAACCAAAAGGATGATAGGACAAACACTATCGCACAATCTGACATTAATGACTATGAAAGACCCCCCACCAAAAGGATGACGGAGCGAAACCCATGCTGGAAGCTATAACCAAAAGGATGATAGGACAAACAGTATCGCACAATATGACATTAATGACTTTGTCAGACCCCCCACCAAAAGGACGGCGGCGCGAAACTCACACCGGTCACTACCACCAAAAGGATGATAAGACAAACACAATCGCACAATCTGACATTAATGATTATGATAGACCCCCCACCAAAAGGATGACGGAGCGAAACTCACACCGGCCACTACCACCAAAAGGATGATAGGACAAACACTATCGCACATTCTGACATTAATGACTATGACAGACCCCCAACCAAAAGGATGACGGAGCGAAACTCACACCGACAACTACCATCAAAAGGATGATAGGACAAACACTATCACACAATCTGAAATTAATGACTATGACAGACTCCCCCACCAAAAGGATGACGGAGCGAAACCCACGCTGGAAGCTACAACCAAAAGGATGATAGGACAAACACTATCCCACAATCTGACATTAATGACTATGTCAGACCTCCCACCAAAAGGATGACGGAGCGAAACTCACACCGGCCACTACCACCAAAAGGATGTTAGTACAACACTATCACACAATCTGACATTAATGACTATGACAGACCCCCCACCAAAAGGATGACGGAGCGAAACTCACACCGGCCACTACCACCATAATAATGATAAGACAAACACTATCGCACAATCTGACATTAATGACTATAGCAGACCCTCCACCAAAAGGATGACAGAACGAAACTCACACCAGCCACTACCATAAAAAGGATGATAGGACAAACACTATCGTATAATCTGACATTAATGACTATGACAGACCCTCCACAAAAGGATGATGGAGTGAAACTCACACCGGCCACTACCCCGAAAAGGATGAGAGGACAAACACTATCGCACAATTTGACATTAATGACTATGACAGACCCCCCACCAAAAGGATGACGGAGCGACACTCACACCGACCACTACCAACAAAAGGATAAGAGGACAAACACTATCTCACAATTTGACATTAATGACTATGACAGACTGCCTACCAAAAGGATGACGAAGCGACACTCACACCGGCCACTACCACCAAAACGATGATAGGACAAACACTATTGCACAATCTGACATTAATGACTATGACAGACCCCCCACAAAAAGGATGACAGAGCGAAATTCACACCGGCCACTACCACTAAAAGGATGCTAGGATAATCACTATCGCACAATATGACATTAAATACTCTGACAGACCCCCCACCAAAAGGATGACGAAGCAAAACTCACACCGGTCTCTACCACCTAAAGAATGATAGGACAATCACTATCGCACAATCTGACATTAAAGACTATGAAAGACCCCCCACCAAAAGGATGACGGAGCGAAACTCACACCGGCCACTACCACCTAAAGTATGATAGGACAAACACTATCGCACAATCTGACATTAATGACTATGAAAGACCCCCCACTAAAAGGATGACAGATTGAAACTAACACCGACCATTACCACCTAAAGGATGATTGGACAACCACTATTGCACAATCTGACATTGATGACTTTGACAGACCCCCCACCAAAAAGATGATGGACTAAAACTCACACCAGCCACTACAACCAAAAGGATGATAGGACAAACACTATCGCACAATTTGACATTAATGACTATGACAAACCCCCCACCAAATGGATGACGGAGCGACACTCACACCGGCCACTACCACCAAAACGATGATTGGACAAACACTATCGCACAATCTGACATTAATGACTATGACAGACCCTCCACAAAAAGGATGACGGAACGAAACTCACACCGGCCACTACCACCAAAAGGATGATAGGTCAAACACTATCGCACAATCTGACATTAATGACTATGACAGACCCTCCACCAAAAGGATGACGGAGCGAAACTCACACCGGCCACTACCACCAAAAGGATAAGAGGACAAACACTATCGCACAATTTGACATTAATGACTATGACAGACCGCCCACCAAAAGGATGACGTAGCGACACTCACACCGGCCACTACCACCAAAACGATGAGAGGGCAAACACTATCGCACAATTTGACATTAATGACTATAACAGACCCTCCACCAAAAGGACGACGGAATGAAATTCACACCAGCCACTACCACCAAAAGGATGATAGGACAAACACTATCACACAATCTGACATTAATGACTATCACAGACCCTCCACCAAAAGGATGACGGAGCGAAACTCACACCGACCACTAGCACCAAAAGGATGAGAGGACAAACACTATCGCACAATTTGACATTAATGACTATGACAAACCCCCCACCAAATGGATGACGGAGCGACACTCACACCGGCCACTACCACCAAAACGATGATAGGAAAAACACCATCGCACAATCTGACATTAATGACTATGACAGACCCCCCACAAAAAGGATGACAGAGCGAAACTCACACCGGCCACTACCACTAAAAGGATGATAGGATAATCACTATCGCACAATCTAACATTAAATACTATGACAGATCCCCCACAAAAAGGATGACGGAGCGAAACTCACACCGGTCTCTACCACCTAAAGAATGATAGGACAATCACTATCGCACAATCTGACATTAAAGACTATGAAAGACCCCCCACCAAAAGGATGACGGAGCGAAACTCACACCGGCCACTACAACCTAAAGAATGATAGGACAAACACTATCGCACAATCTGACATTAATGACTATGAAAGACCCCCTCCCAAAAGGATGACGGATTGAAATTCACACCGGCCATTACCACCTAAAGGATGATTGGACAACCACTATCGCACAATCTGACATTGATGACTTTGATAGACCCCCCACCAAAAAGATGATGGACTGAAACACACACCAGCCACTACCACCAAAAGGATGATAGGACAAACACTATCGCACAATCTGACATAAATGACTATGACAGACCCTCCACTAAAAGGATGTCGGAGCAATCCCACGCCGTCACTACCACCAAAAGGATGATAGGACAAACACTATCGCACAATCTGACATTAATGACTATGACAGACCCCCCATCAAAAGGATGACGGAGTGAAACTCATATCGGCCACTACCACCAAAAGGATGTTAGGACAAACACGATCGCACAATCTGACATTAATGAATATGACAGACCACCCACCAAAAGGATGACGGAGCGAAACTTTTACCGGCCACTACCACCAAAAGGATGATAGGACAAACACTATCGCACAATTTGACATTAATGACTATGCCAGACCCCCCATCACAAGGATAACGGAGCGAAACTCACACCGGCCAATACCACAAAAGGATGATAGGACAAACACTATCGCACAATCTGACATTAATGACTATGATAGACCCCCCACCAAAAGGATGACGGAGCGAAACTCACATCGGTCACTACCACCTAAAGAATGACAGGACAAACACTATCGCACAATCAGACATTAACGACTATGAAAGACCCCCCACCAAAAGGATGATGGAATGAAACTCACACCGGCCATTATCACCCAAAGGATGATTGGACAACCACTATCGTACAATCTGACATTAATGACTATGACACACCATCCACCAATAGGATGACAGAGCGAAACTCACACCGGCCACTACCACCAAAAGGATAAGAGGACAAACACTATCGCACAATTTGACATTAATGACTATGACAGACCGCCCACCAAAAGGATGACGTAGCGACACTCACACCGGCCACTACCACCAAAACGATGAGAGGACAAACACTATCGCACAATTTGACATTAATGACTATAACAGACCCTCCACCAAAAGGATGACAGAACGAAACTCACACCAGCCACTACCACCAAAAGGATGATAGGACAAACACTATTGCACAATCTGACATTAATGACTATGACAGACCCTCCACCAAAAGGATGGCGGAGCGAAACTCACACCGGCCACTACCACCAAAAGGATGAGAGGACAAACACTATCGCACAATCTGACATTAATGACTATGACAGACCCCCCACAAAAAGGATGACAGAGCGAAACTCACACCGGCCACTACCACTAAAAGGATGATAGGATAATCACTATCGCACAATCTGACATTAAATACTATGACAAACCCCCCACCAGAAGGATGACGGAGCGAAACTCACACCGACCACTACCACCTAAAGAATGATAGGACAAACACTATCGCACAATCTGACATTAATGACTATGAAAGACCCCCCACCAAAAGGATGACGGATTGAAACTCACACCGGCCATTACCATCTAAAGGATGATTGGACAACCGCTATCGCACAATCTGACATTGATGACTTTGACAGACCCCCCACCAATAAGATGATGGACTGAAACACACACCAGACACTACCACCAAAAGGATGATAGGACAAACACTATCGCACAATCTGACATTAATGACTATGACAGACCCTCCACCAAAAGGATGACGGACCGAACCCACGCCGTCACTACCACCAAAAGGATGATAGGACAAACACTATCGCACAATCTGACATTAATGACTATGGAAGACCCCCCATCAAAAGGATGACGGAGCGAAACTCATATCGGCCACTACCACCAAAAGAATGTTAGGACAAACACGATCGCACAATCTGAAATTAATGAATATGACAGACCACCCACCAAAAGGATGACGGAGCGAAACTCACACCGACCACTACCACCAAAACGATGATAGGAAAAACACCATCGCACAATCTGACATTAATGACTATGACAGACCCCCCACAAAAAGGATGACAGAGCGAAACTCACACCGGCCACTACCACTAAAAGGATGATAGGATAATCACTATCGCACAATCTAACATTAAATACTATGACAGATCCCCCACAAAAAGGATGACGGAGCGAAACTCACACCGGTCTCTACCACCTAAAGAATGATAGGACAATCACTATCGCACAATCTGACATTAAAGACTATGAAAGACCCCCCACCAAAAGGATGACGGAGCGAAACTCACACCGGCCACTACAACCTAAAGAATGATAGGACAAACACTATCGCACAATCTGACATTAATGACTATGAAAGACCCCCTCCCAAAAGGATGACGGATTGAAATTCACACCGGCCATTACCACCTAAAGGATGATTGGACAACCACTATCGCACAATCTGACATTGATGACTTTGATAGACCCCCCACCAAAAAGATGATGGACTGAAACACACACCAGCCACTACCACCAAAAGGATGATAGGACAAACACTATCGCACAATCTGACATAAATGACTATGACAGACCCTCCACTAAAAGGATGTCGGAGCAATCCCACGCCGTCACTACCACCAAAAGGATGATAGGACAAACACTATCGCACAATCTGACATTAATGACTATGACAGACCCCCCATCAAAAGGATGACGGAGTGAAACTCATATCGGCCACTACCACCAAAAGGATGTTAGGACAAACACGATCGCACAATCTGACATTAATGAATATGACAGACCACCCACCAAAAGGATGACGGAGCGAAACTTTTACCGGCCACTACCACCAAAAGGATGATAGGACAAACACTATCGCACAATTTGACATTAATGACTATGCCAGGCCCCCCATCACAAGGATAACGGAGCGAAACTCACACCGGCCAATACCACAAAAGGATGATAGGACAAACACTATCGCACAATCTGACATTAATGACTATGATAGACCCCCCACCAAAAGGATGACGGAGCGAAACTCACACCGGTCACTACCACCTAAAGAATGACAGGACAAACACTATCGCACAATCAGACATTAACGACTATGAAAGACCCCCCACCAAAAGGATGATGGAATGAAACTCACACCGGCCATTATCACCCAAAGGATGATTGGACAACCACTATCGTACAATCTGACATTAATGACTATGACACACCATCCACCAATAGGATGACAGAGCGAAACTCACACCGGCCACTACCACCAAAAGGATAAGAGGACAAACACTATCGCACAATTTGACATTAATGACTATGACAGACCGCCCACCAAAAGGATGACGTAGCGACACTCACACCGGCCACTACCACCAAAACGATGAGAGGACAAACACTATCGCACAATTTGACATTAATGACTATAACAGACCCTCCACCAAAAGGATGACAGAACGAAACTCACACCAGCCACTACCACCAAAAGGATGATAGGACAAACACTATTGCACAATCTGACATTAATGACTATGACAGACCCTCCACCAAAAGGATGGCGGAGCGAAACTCACACCGGCCACTACCACCAAAAGGATGAGAGGACAAACACTATCGCACAATCTGACATTAATGACTATGACAGACCCCCCACAAAAAGGATGACAGAGCGAAACTCACACCGGCCACTACCACTAAAAGGATGATAGGATAATCACTATCGCACAATCTGACATTAAATACTATGACAAACCCCCCACCAGAAGGATGACGGAGCGAAACTCACACCGACCACTACCACCTAAAGAATGATAGGACAAACACTATCGCACAATCTGACATTAATGACTATGAAAGACCCCCCACCAAAAGGATGACGGATTGAAACTCACACCGGCCATTACCATCTAAAGGATGATTGGACAACCGCTATCGCACAATCTGACATTGATGACTTTGACAGACCCCCCACCAATAAGATGATGGACTGAAACACACACCAGACACTACCACCAAAAGGATGATAGGACAAACACTATCGCACAATCTGACATTAATGACTATGACAGACCCTCCACCAAAAGGATGACGGACCGAACCCACGCCGTCACTACCACCAAAAGGATGATAGGACAAACACTATCGCACAATCTGACATTAATGACTATGGAAGACCCCCCATCAAAAGGATGACGGAGCGAAACTCATATCGGCCACTACCACCAAAAGAATGTTAGGACAAACACGATCGCACAATCTGACATTAATGAATATGACAGACCACCCACCAAAAGGATGACGGAGCGAAACTCACACCGACCACTACCACCAAAAGGATGATAGGACAAACACTATCACACAATCTGACATTAATGACTATGCCAGACCCCCCATCACAAGGATAACGGAGCGAAACTCACACCGGCCAATACCACAAAAGGATGATAGGACAAACACTATCGCACAATCTGACATTAATGACTATTATAGACCCCCCACCAAAAGGATGACGGAGCGAAACTCACACTGGTCACTACCACCAAAAGGATGATAGGAAAAAAAAACTATCGCACAATCTGACATTAATGACTATGACAGACCCCCCATCAAAAGGATGACGGAGCGAAACCCATATCGGCCACTACCACCAAAAGGATGTTAGGACAAACACGATCGCACAATCTGACATTAATAAATATGACAGACCACCCACCAAAAGGATGACGGAGCGAAACTGACACCGGCCACTACCACCAAAAGGATGATAGGACAAACACTATCGCACAATTTGACATTAATGACTATGCCAGACCCCCCATCACAAGGATAACGGAGCGAAACTCACACCGGCCTATACCACAAAAGGATGATAGGACAAACACTATCGCACAATCTGACATTAATGACTATGATAGACCCCCCACCAAAAGGATGACGGAGCGAAACTCACACCGGTCACTACCACCTAAAGAATGACAGGACAAACACTATCGCACAATCAGACATTAACGACTATGAAAGACCCCCCACCAAAAGGATGATGGAGTGAAACTCACACCGGCCATTACCACCTAAAGGATGATTGGACAACCACTATCGTACAATCTGACATTAATGACTATGACAGACCATCCACCAATAGGATGACGGAGCGAAACTCACACCGGCCACTACCACCAAAAGGATAAGAGGACAAACACTATCGCACAATTTGACATTAATGACTATGACAGACCGCCCACCAAAAGGATGACGTAGCGACACTCACACCGGCCACTACCACCAAAACGATGAGAGGACAAACACTATCGCACAATTTGACATTAATGACTATAACAAACCCTCCACCAAAAGGATGACGGAAAGAAACTCACACCAGCCACTACCACCAAAAGGATGATAGGACAAACACTATCGCACAATCTGACATTAATGACTATGACAGACCCTCCACCAAAAGGATGGCGGAGCGAAACTCACACCGGCCACTACCACCAAAAGGATGAGAGGACAAACACTATCGCACAATCTGACATTAATGACTATGACAGACCCCCTACAAAAAGGATGACAGAGCGAAACTCACACTGGCCACTACCACTAAAAGGATGATAGGATAATCACTATCGCACAATCTGACATTAATGAATATTCCAGATCCCCCATCAAAAGGATGACGGAGCGAAACTCACACCGGTCTCTACCACCTAAAGAATGATAGGACAATCACTATCGCACAATCTGACATTAAAGACTATGAAAGACCCCCCACCAATAAGATGATGGACTGAAACACACACCAGCCACTACCACCAAAAGGATGATAGGACAAACACTATCGCACAATCTGACATTAATGACTATGACAGACCCTCCACCAAAAGGATGACGGAGCGAACCCACGCCGTCACTACCACCAAAAGGATGATAGGACAAACACTATCGCACCATCTGACATTAATGACTATGACAGACCCCCCATCAAAAGGATAACGGAGCGAAACTCATATCGGCCACTACCACCAAAAGAATGTTAGGACAAACACGATCGCACAATCTGACATTAATGAATATGACAGACCACCCACCAAAAGGATGACGGAGCGAAACTCACACCGGCCACTACCACTAAAAGGATGATAGGACAAACACTATCGCACAATCTGACATTAATGACTATGCCAGACCCCCCATCACAAGGATAACAGAGCGAAACTCACACCGGCCAATACCACAAAAGGATGATAGGACAAACACTATCGCACAATCTGACATTAATGACTATGATAGACCCCCCACCAAAAGGATGACGGAGCGAAACTCACACTGGTCACTACCACCTAAAGAATGACAAGACAAACACTATCGCACAATCTGACATTACTGACTATGACAGACCCTCCACCAAAAGGATGTCGGAGCGAACCCACGCCGTCACTACCACCAAAAGGATGATAGGACAAACACTATCGCACAATCTGACATTAATGACCATGACAGACCCCCCATCAAAAGGATGACGGAGCGAAACCCATATCGGCCACTACCACCAAAAGGATGTTAGGACAAACACGATCGCACAATCTGACATTAATGAATATGACAGACCACCCACCAAAAAGATGACGGAGCGAAACTCACACCGGCCACTACAATCAAAAGGATGATAGGACAAACACTATCGCACAATTTGACATTAATGACTATGCCAGACCCCCCATCACAAGGATAACGGAGCGAAACTCACACCGGCCAATACCACAAAAGGATGATAGGACAAACACTATCGCACAATCTGACATTAATGACTATGATAGACCCCCCACCAAAAGGATGACGGAGCGAAACTCACACCGGTCACTACCACCTAAAGAATGACAGGACAAACACTATCGCACAATCTGACATTAATGACTATGACAGACCATCCACCAATAGGATGACAGAGCGAAACTCACACCGGCCACTACCACCAAAAGGATAAGAGGACAAACACTATCACACAATTTGACATTAATGACTATGACAAACCGCCCACCAAAAGGATGACGTAGCGACACTCACACCGGCCACTACCACCAAAACGATGAGAGGACAAACACTATCGCACAATTTGACATTAATGACTATAACAGACCCTCCACCAAAAGGATGACGGAAAGAAACTCACAACAGCCACTACCACCAAAAGGATGATAGGACAAACACTATCGCACAATCTGACATTAAGGACTATGACAGACCCTCCACCAAAAGGATGGCGGAGCGAAACTCACACCGGCCACTACCACCAAAAGGATGAGAGGACAAACACTATCGCACAATCTGACATTAATGACTATGACAGACCCCCCACAAAAAGGATGACAGAGCGAAACTCACACCGGCCACTACCACCAAAAGGATGATAGGACAAACACTATCACACAATCTGACATTAATGACTATTCCAGACCCCCCATCACAAGGATAACGGAGCGAAACTCACACCGGCCTATACCATAAAAGGATGATAGGACAAACACTATCGCACAATCTGACATTAAAGACTATGAAAGACCCCCCACCAAAAGGATGACGGAGCGAAACTCACACCGGCCACTATCACCTAAAGAATGATAGGACAAACACTATCGCACAATCTGACATTAATGACTATGAAAGACCCCACACCAAAAGGATGGCGGATTGAAACTCACACCGGCCATAACCACCTAAAGGATGATTGGACAACCGCTATCGCACAATCTGACATTGATGACTTTGACAGACCCCTCACCAAAAAGATGATGGACTGAAACACACACCAGCCACTACCACCAAAAGGATGATAGGACAAACACTATCGCACAATCTGACATTAATGACTATGACAGACCCTCCACCAAAAGGATGACGGAGCGAACCCACGCCGTCACTACCACCAAAAGGATGATAGGACAAACACTATCGCACAATCTGACATTAATGACTATGGCAGACCCCCCATCAAAAGGATGACGGAGCGAAACTCATATCGGCCACTACCACCAAAAGGATGTTAGGACAAACACGATCGCACAATCTGACAATAATGAATATGACAGACCACCCACCAAAAGGATGACGGAGCGAAACTCATACCGGCCACTACCACTAAAAGGATGATAGGACAAACACTAGTGCACAATCTGACATTAATGACTATGCCAGACCCCCCATCACAAGGATAACGGAGCGAAACTCACACCGGCCAATACCACAAAAGGATGATAGGACAAACACTATCGCACAATCTGACATTAATGACTATGATAGACCCCCCACCAAAAGGATGACGGAGCGAAACTCACACTGGTCACTACCACCTAAAGAATGACAGGACAAACACTATCGCACAATCAGACATTAATAACTATGAAAGACCCCCCACCAAAAGGATGATGGAGTGAAACTCACACCGGCCATTACCACCTAAAGGATGATTGGACAACCACTATCGTACAATCTGACATTAATGACTATGACAGACCATCCACCAATAGGATGACGGAGAGAAACTCACACCGGCCACTACCACCAAAACGATGAGAGGACAAACACTATCGCACAATTTGACATTAATGACTATAACAGACCCTCCACCAAAAGGATGACGGATTGAAACTCACACCAGCCACTACGACCAAAAGGATGATAGGACAAACACTATCGCACAATCTGACATTAATGACTATGACAGACCCTCCACCAAAAGGATGACGGAGCGAAACTCACACCGGACACTACCACAAAAAGGATGAGAGGACAAACACTATCGCACAATCTGACATTAATGACTATGACAGACCCCCCACAAAAAGGATGACAGAGCGAAACTCACACCGGCCACTACCACTAAAAGGATGATAGGATAATCACTATCGCACAATTTGACATTAAATACTATGACAGACCCCCCACCAAAAGGATGACGGAGCGAAACTCACACCGGTCTCTACCATCTAAAGAATGATAGGACAATCACTATCGCACAATCTGACATTAAAGACTATGAAAGACCCCCCACCAAAAGGATGACAGATTGAAACTCACACCGGCCATTACCACCTAAAGGATGATTGGACAACCACTATCGCACCATCTGACATTGATGACTTTGACAGACCCCCCACCAAAAAGATGATGGACTGAAACACACACCAGCCACTACCACCAAAAGGATGATAGGACAAACACTATCGCACAATCTGACATTAATGACTATGACAGACCCTCCACCAAAAGAATGACGGAGCGAACCCACGCCGTCACTACCACCAAAAGGATGATAGGACAAACACTATCGCATAATCTGACATTAATGACTATGACAGACCCCCCATCAAAAGGATGACGGAGCGAAACTCATATCGGCCACTACCACCAAAAGGATGTTAGGAAAAACACGATCGCACAATCTGACATTAATGAATATGACAGACCACCCACCAAAAGGATGACGGAGCGAAACTCACACCGGCCACTACCACCAAAAGAATGATAGGACAAACACTATCGCACAATCTAACATTAATGACTATGCCAGACCCCCCATCAAAAGGATAACGGAGCCAAACTCACACCGGCCTATACCACAAAAGGATGATAGGACAAACACTATCGCACAATCTGACATTAATGACTATGATAGACCCCCCACCAAAAGGATGACGGAGCGAAACTCACACTGGTCACTACCACATAAAGAATGACAGGACAAACACTATCGCACAATCAGACATTAACGACTATGAAAGACCCCCCACCAAAAGGATGATGGAGTGAAACTCACACCGGCCATTACCATCTAAAGGATGGTTGGACAACCACTATCGTACAATCTGACATTAATGACTATGACAGACCATCCACCAATAGGATGACGGAGCGAAACTCACACCGGCCACTACCACCAAAAGGATAAGAGGACAAACACTATCGCACAATTTGACATTTATGACTATGACAGACCGCCCACCAAAAGGATGACATAGCGACACTCACACCGGCCACTACCACCAAAATGATGAGAGGACAAACACTATCGCACAATTTGACATTAATGACTATAAAAGACCCTCCACCAAAAGGATGACGGAACGAAACTCACACTAGCCACTACCACCAAAAGGATGATAGGACAAACACTATCGCACAATCTGACATTAATGACTATGACAGACCCTCCACCAAAAGGATGACGGAGCGAAACTCACACCGGACACTACCACCAAAAGGATGAGAGGACAAACACTATCGCACAATCTGGCATTAATGACTATGACAGACCCCCCACAAAAAGGATGACAGAGCGAAACTCACACGGCCACTACCACTAAAAGGATGATAGGATAATCACTATCGCACAATCTGACATTAAATACTATGACAGACCCCCCACCAAAAGGATGACAGAGCTAAACTCACACCGGTGTCTAACCCCTAAAGAATGATAGGACAATCACTATCGCACAATCTGACATTAAAGACTATGAAAGACCCCCCACCAAAAGGATGACGGAGCTAAACTCACACCGGCCACTACCACCTAAAGAATGATAGGAAAAAAACACTATCTCACAATCAGACATTAATGACTATGAAAGACCCCCCACAAAAAGGATGATGGAGTGAAACTCACACCGACCATTACCACCTAAAGGATGATTGGACAACCACTATCGTACAATCTGACATTAATGACTATGACAGACCCTCCACCAATAGGATGATGAAGCGAAACTCACACCAACCACTACCACCAAAAGGATGAGAGGACAAACACTATCACACAATTTGACATTAATGACTATGACAGACCCCCCACCAAAAGGATGATGGAGCGACACTCACACCGGCCACTACCACCAAAACGATGATAGGACACACACTATCGCACAATCTGACATTAATGACTATGACAGACCCTCCACCAAAAGGATGACGGAACGAAACTCACACCAGCCACTACCACCAAAAGGATGATAGGACAAACACTATCGCACAATCTAACATTAATGACTATAACAGACCCTCCACCAAAAGGATGACGGAGCGAAACTCACACCGGCCACTACCACCAAAAGGATGAGAGGACAAACACAATCGTACAATTTGACATTAATGACTACAAACCCCCCACCAAATGGGTGACGGAGCGACACTCACACCGGCCACTACCACCAAAATGATGATTGGACAAACACTATCGCACAATCTGACATTAATGACTATGACAGACCCTCCATAAAAAGGATGACGGAACGAAACTCACACCGGCCACTACCACCAAAAGGATGATAGGTCAAACACTATCGCACAATCTGACATTAATGACTATGACAGACCCTCCACCAAAAGGATGACGGAGCGAAACTCACACCAACCACTACCACCAAAAGGATAAGAGGACAAACACTATCGCACAATTTGACATTAATGACTATGACAGACCGCCCACCAAAAGGATGACGTAGCGACACTCACACCGGCCACTACCACCAAAATGATGAGAGGACAAACACTATCGCACAATTTGACATTAATGACTATAACAGACCCTCCACCAAAAGGATGACGGAACGAAACTCACACCCGCCACTACCACTAAAAGGATGATAGGACAAACACTATCGCACAATCTGACATTAATAACTATGACAGACCCTCCACCAAAAGGATGACGGAGCGAAACTCACACCGGCCACTACCACCAAAAGGATGAGAGGACAAACACTATCGCACAATTTGACATTAATGACTATGACAAACCCCCCACCAAATGGATGACGGAGCGACACTCACACCGTCCACTACCACGAAAACGATGATAGGACAAGCACTATCGCACAATCTGACATTAATGACTATGACAGACCCCTCACAAAAAGGATGACAGAGCGAAACTCACACCGGCCACTACCACTAAAAGGATGATAGGATAATCCTTATTGCACAATCTGACATTAAATACTATGAGAGACCCCCCACCAAAAGGATGACGGAGCGAAACTCACACCGGTCTCTACCACCTAAAGAATGATAGGACAATCACTATCGCACAATCTGACATTAAAGACTTTGAAAAACCCCCCACCAAAAGGATGATGGAGTGAAACTCACACCGGCCATTACCACCTAAAGGATGATTGGACAACCACTATCGTACAATCTGACATTAATGACTATGACAGACCCTCCACCAATAGGATGATGAAGCGAAACTCACACCGACCACTACCACCAAAAGGATGAGAGGACAAACACTATCACACAATTTGACATTAATGACTATGACAGACCCCCCACCAAAAGGATGATGGAGCGACACTCACACCGGCCACTACCACCAAAACGATGATAGGGCACACACTATCGCACAATCTGACATTAATGACTATGACAGACCCTCCACCAAAAGGATGACGGAAAGAAACTCACACCAGCCACTACCACCAAAAGGATGATAGGACAAACACTATCGCACAATCTAACATTAATGACTATAACAGACCCTCCACCAAAAGGATGACGGAGCGAAACTCACACCGGCCACTACCACCAAAAGGATGAGAGGACAAACACTATCGTACAATTTGACATTAATGACTACAAACCCCCCACCAAATGGGTGACGGAGCGACACTCACACCGGCCACTACCACCAAAATGATGATTGGACAAACACTATCGCACAATCTGACATTAATGACTATGACAGACCCTCCACAAAAAGGATGACGGAACGAAACTCACACCGGCCACTACCACCAAAAGGATGATAGGTCAAACACTATCGCACAATCTGACATTAATGACTATGATAGACCCTCCACCAAAAGGATGACAGAGCGAAACTCACACCAGCCACTACCACCAAAAGGATAAGAGGACAAACACTATCGCACAATTTGACATTAATGACTATGACAGACCGCCCACCAAAAGGATGACGTAGCGACACTCACACCGGCCACTACCACCAAAATGATGAGAGGACAAACACTATCGCACAATTTGACATTAATGACTATAACAGACCCTCCACCAAAAGGATGACGGAACGAAACTCACACCAGCCACTACCACTAAAAGGATGATAGGACAAACACTATCGCACAATCTGACATTAATAACTATGACAGACCCTCCACCAAAAGGATGACGGAGCGAAACTCACACCGGCCACTACCACCAAAAGGATGAGAGGACAAACACTATCGCACAATTTGACATTAATGACTATGACAAACCCCCCACCAAATGGATGACGGAGCGACACTCACACCGTCCACTACCACGAAAACGATGATAGGACAAGCACTATCGCACAATCTGACATTAATGACTATGACATACCCCTCACAAAAAGGATGACAGAGCGAAACTCACACCGGCCACTACCACTAAAAGGATGATAGGATAATCCTTATTGCACAATCTGACATTAAATACTATGAGAGACCCCCCACCAAAAGGATGACGGAGCGAAACTCACACCGGTCTCTACCACCTAAAGAATGATAGGACAATCACTATCGCACAATCTGACATTAAAGACTATGAAAGACCCCCCACCAAAAGGATGATGGAGCGAAACTCACACCGGCCACTACCACCTAAAGAGTGATAGGACAAACATTATCGCACAATCTGACATTAATGACTATGAAAGACCACCCACCAAAAGGATGATGGATTGAAACTCACACCGGCCATTACCACCTAAAGGATGATTGGACAACCACTATCGTACAATCTGACATTAATGACTATGACAGACCCTCCACCAATAGGATGATGAAGCGAAACTCACACCAACCACTACCACCAAAAGGATGAGAGGACAAACACTATCACACAATTTGACATTAATGACTATGACAGACCCCCCACCAAAAGGATGATGGAGCGACACTCACACCGGCCACTACCACCAAAACGATGATAGGACACACACTATCGCACAATCTGACATTAATGACTATGACAGACCCTCCACCAAAAGGATGACGGAACGAAACTCACACCAGCCACTACCACCAAAAGGATGATAGGACAAACACTATCGTACAATCTAACATTAATGACTATAACAGACCCTCCACCAAAAGGATGACGGAGCGAAACTCACACCGGCCACTACCACCAAAAGGATGAGAGGACAAACACTATCGTACAATTTGACATTAATGACTACAAACCCCCCACCAAATGGGTGACGGAGCGACACTCACACCGGCCACTACCACCAAAATGATGATTGGACAAACACTATCGCACAATCTGACATTAATGACTATGACAGACCCTCCACAAAAAGGATGACGGAACGAAACTCACACCGGCCACTACCACCAAAAGGATGATAGGTCAAACACTATCGCACAATCTGACATTAATGACTATGACAGACCCTCCACCAAAAGGATGACGGAGCGAAACTCACACCAGCCACTACCACCAAAAGGATAAGAGGACAAACACTATCGCACAATTTGACATTAATGACTATGACAGACCGCCCACCAAAAGGATGACGTAGCGACACTCACACCGGCCACTACCACCAAAATGATGAGAGGACAAACACTATCGCACAATTTGACATTAATGACTATAACAGACCCTCCACCAAAAGGATGACGGAACGAAACTCACACCAGCCACTACCACTAAAAGGATGATAGGACAAACACTATCGCACAATCTGACATTAATAACTATGACAGACCCTCCACCAAAAGGATGACGGAGCGAAACTCACACCGGCCACTACCACCAAAAGGATGAGAGGACAAACACTATCGTACAATTTGACATTAATGACTACAAACCCCCCACCAAATGGGTGACGGAGCGACACTCACACCGGCCACTACCACCAAAATGATGATTGGACAAACACTATCGCACAATCTGACATTAATGACTATGACAGACCCTCCACAAAAAGGATGACGGAACGAAACTCACACCGGCCACTACCACCAAAAGGATGATAGGTCAAACACTATCGCACAATCTGACATTAATGACTATGACAGACCCTCCACCAAAAGGATGACGGAGCGAAACTCACACCAGCCACTACCACCAAAAGGATAAGAGGACAAACACTATCGCACAATTTGACATTAATGACTATGACAGACCGCCCACCAAAAGGATGACGTAGCGACACTCACACCGGCCACTACCACCAAAATGATGAGAGGACAAACACTATCGCACAATTTGACATTAATGACTATAACAGACCCTCCACCAAAAGGATGACGGAACGAAACTCACACCAGCCACTACCACTAAAAGGATGATAGGACAAACACTATCGCACAATCTGACATTAATAACTATGACAGACCCTCCACCAAAAGGATGACGGAGCGAAACTCACACCGGCCACTACCACCAAAAGGATGAGAGGACAAACACTATCGCACAATTTGACATTAATGACTATGACAAACCCCCCACCAAATGGATGACGGAGCGACACTCACACCGTCCACTACCACGAAAACGATGATAGGACAAGCACTATCGCACAATCTGACATTAATGACTATGACAGACCCCTCACAAAAAGGAAGACAGAGCGAAACTCACACCGGCCACTACCACTAAAAGGATGATAGGATAATCCTTATTGCACAATCTGACATTAAATACTATGAGAGACCCCCCACCAAAAGGATGACGGAGCGAAACTCACACCGGTCTCTACCACCTAAAGAATGATAGGACAATCACTATCGCACAATCTGACATTAAAGACTTTGAAAGACCCCCCACCAAAAGGATGATGGAGTGAAACTCACACCGGCCATTACCACCTAAAGGATGATTGGACAACCACTATCGTACAATCTGACATTAATGACTATGACAGACCCTCCACCAATAGGATGATGAAGCGAAACTCACACCGACCACTACCACCAAAAGGATGAGAGGACAAACACTATCACACAATTTGACATTAATGACTATGACAGACCCCCCACCAAAAGGATGATGGAGCGACACTCACACCGGCCACTACCACCAAAACGATGATAGGACACACACTATCGCACAATCTGACATTAATGACTATGACATACCCTCCACCAAAAGGATGACGGAACGAAACTCACACCAGCCACTACCACCAAAAGGATGATAGGACAAACACTATCGCACAATCTAACATTAATGACTATAACAGACCCTCCACCAAAAGGATGACGGAGCGAAACTCACACCGGCCACTACCACCAAAAGGATGAGAGGACAAACACTATCGTACAATTTGACATTAATGACTACAAACCCCCCACCAAATGGGTGACGGAGCGACACTCACACCGGCCACTACCACCAAAATGATGATTGGACAAACACTATCGCACAATCTGACATTAATGACTATGACAGACCCTCCACAAAAAGGATGACGGAACGAAAGTCACACCGGCCACTACCACCAAAAGGATGATAGGTCAAACACTATCGCACAATCTGACATTAATGACTATGACAGACCCTCCACCAAAAGGATGACAGAACGAAACTCACACCAGCCACTACCACCAAAAGGATAAGAGGACAAACACTATCGCACAATTTGACATTAATGACTATGACAGACCGCCCACCAAAAGGATGACGTAGCGACACTCACACCGGCCACTACCACCAAAATGATGAGAGGACAAACACTATCGCACAATTTGACATTAATGACTATAACAGACCCTCCACCAAAAGGATGACGGAACGAAACTCACACCAGCCACTACCACTAAAAGGATGATAGGACAAACACTATCGCACAATCTGACATTAATAACTATGACAGACCCTCCACCAAAAGGATGACGGAGCGAAACTCACACCGGCCACTACCACCAAAAGGATGAGAGGACAAACACTATCGCACAATTTGACATTAATGACTATGACAAACCCCCCACCAAATGGATGACGGAGCGACACTCACACCGTCCACTACCACGAAAACGATGATAGGACAAGCACTATCGCACAATCTGACATTAATGACTATGACAGACCCCTCACAAAAAGGATGACAGAGCGAAACTCACACCGGCCACTACCACTAAAAGGATGATAGGATAATCCTTATTGCACAATCTGACATTAAATACTATGAGAGACCCCCCACCAAAAGGATGACGGAGCGAAACTCACACCGGTCTCTACCACCTAAAGAATGATAGGACAATCACTATCGCACAATCTGACATTAAAGACTATGAAAGACCCCCCACCAAAAGGATGACGGAGCGAAACTCACACCGGCCACTACCACCTAAAGAGTGATAGGACAAACATTATCGCACAATCTGACATTAATGACTATGAAAGACCACCCACCAAAAGGATGATGGATTGAAACTCACACCGGCCATTACCACCTAAAGGATGATTGGACAACCACTATCGCACAATCTGACATTGATCAATTTGACAGACCCCCCACCAAAAAGATGATGGACTGAAACTCACACCAGCCACTACCACCAAAAGGATGATAGGACAAACACTATCGCACAATCTGACATCAATGACTATGACAGACTCTCCACCAAAAGGATGACAGAGCGAACCCACGCCGTCACTACCACCAAAAGGATGATAGGACAAACACTATCACACAATCTGACATTAATGACTATGACAGACCCCCCATCAAAAGGATGACGGAGCGAAACTCATATCGGCTACTACCACCAAAAGGATGTTAGGACAAACACGATCGCACAATCTGACATTAATGAATATGACAGTCCACCCACCAAAAGGATGACAGAGCGAAACTCACACTGGCCACTACCACCAAAAGGATGATAGGACAAACACTATCGCACAATCTGACATTAATGACTATGATAGACCCCGCACCAAAAGGATGACGGAGCGAAACTCACACCGGTCACTACCACCTAAAGAATGATAGGACAAACACTATCGCACAGTCAGACAATAACGACTATGAAAGACCCCCCCCCCCCCACCAAAAGGATGATGGAGTGAAACTAACACCGGCCATTACCACCTAAAGGATGATTGGACAACCACTATCGTACAATCTGACATTAATGACTATGACAGACCCTCCACCAATAGGATGATGGAGCGAAACTCACACCGGCCACTACCACCAAAAGGATGAGAGGACAAACACTATCGCACAATCTGACATTAATGACTATGATAGACCCCCCACCAAAAGGATGATGGAGCGACACTCACACCGGCCACTACCACCAAAAGGATGATAGGACAAACACTATCGCACAATCTGACATTAATGACTATGACAGACCCTCCACCAAAAGGATGATGGAGCGAAACTCACACCGGCCACTACCATCAAAAGGATGAGAGGACAAACACTATCGCACAATTTGACATTTATGACTATGACAAACCCCCCACCAAAAGGATGATGGAGCGACACTCACAGCGGCCACTACCACCAAAACGATGATAGGACAAACACTATCGCACAATCTGACATTAATGACAAAGACAGACCCTCCACCAAAAGGATGATGGAATGAAAGTCACACCGGCCACTACCACCAAAAGGCTGATAGGATAAACACTATCGCACAATCTGACATTAATGACTATGACAGACCCTCCACCAAAAGGATGACGGAGCGAAACCCACGCCGGCACTACCACCAAAAGGATGATAGGACAAACACTATCGCACAATCTGACATTAATGACTATGACAGACCCCCCATCAAAAGGATGACGGAGCGAAACTCATATCGGCCACTACCACCAAAAGGATGTTAGGACAAACACTATCGCACAATCTAACATTAATGAATATGACAGACCACCCACCAAAAGGATGACGTAGCGAAACTCACACCGGCCACTACCACCAAAAGGATGACGGAGCGAAACACACGCCGGCTCTACCACCAAAAGGATGATAGGACAAACACTATCGCACAATCTGACATTAATGACTATGCCAGACCCCCCATCACAAGGATAACGGAGCAAAACTCACACCGGCCAATACCACAAAAGGATGATAGGATAAACATTATCGCACAATCTGACATTAATGACTATGATAGACCCCCCACCAAAAAGATGACGGAGCGAAACTCACACCGGTCATTACCACCTAAAGAATGATAGGACAAACACTATCGCACAATCAGACATTAACGACTATGAAAGACCCCCCACCAAAAGGATGATGGGGTGAAACTCACACCGGCCATTACCACCTAAAGGATGATTGGACAACCACTATCGTACAATCTGACATTAATGACTATGACAGACCCTCCACCAATAGGATGATGGAGCGAAACTCACACCGGCCACTACCACCAAAAGGATGAAAGGACAAACACTATCGCACAATTTGACATTAATGACTATGACAGACCCCCCACCAAAAGGATGATGGAGCGACACTCACACCGGCCACTACCACCAAAACGATGATAGGACAAACACTATCGCACAATTTGACATTAATAACTATGACAGACCCTCCACCAAAAGGATGACGGAACGAAACTCACACCAGCTACTACCACCAAAAGGATGATAGGACAAACACTATCGCACAATGTGACATTAATGACTATGACAGACCCTCCACCAAAAGGATGACAGAACGAAACTCACACCGGCCACTACCACCAAAAGGATGATAGGTCAAACACTATCACACAATCTGACATTAACGACTATGACAGACCCTCCACCAAAAGGATGACGGAGCGAAACTCACACCTGCCACTACCACCAAAAGGATAAGAGGACAAACACTATCGCAAAATTTGACATTAATGACTATGATAGACTGCCCACCAAAAGGATGACGTAGCGACACTCACACCGGCCACTACCACCAAAACGATGAGAGGAAAAACACTATCGCACAATTTGACATTAATGACTATGACAGACCCCCCACCAAAAGGATGATGGATTGAAACTCACACCGACCATTACCACCTAAAGGATGATTGGACAACCACTATCGCACAATCTGACATTGATGAATTTGACAGACCCCCCGACCAAAAAGATGATGGACTGAAACTCACACCAGCCACTACCACCAAAAGGATGATAGGACAAACACTATCGCACAATCTGACATCAATGACTATGACAGACCCTCCACCAAAAGGATGACGGAGCGAACCCACGCCGTCACTACCACCAAAAGGATGATAGGACAAACACTATCACACAATCTCACATTAATGACTATGACAGACCCCCCATCAAAAGGATGACAGAGCGAAACTCATATCGGCAACTACCACCAAAAGGATGACGGAGCGAAACTCACACCAGCCACTACCACCAAAAGGATAAGAGGACAAACACTATCGCACAATTTGACATTAATGACTATGACAGACCGCCCACCAAAAGGATGACGTAGCGACACTCACACCGGCCACTACCACCAAAAGGATGAGAGGACAAACACTATCGCACAATTTGACATTAATGACTATAACAGAGCCTCCACCAAAAGGATGACGGAACGAAACTCACACCAGCCACTACCACCAAAAGGATGATAGGACAAACACTATCCCACAATCTGACATTAATGACTATGACAGACCCTCCACCAAAAGGATGACGGAGCGAAACTCACACCGGCCACTACCACCAAAAGGATGAGAGGACAAACACTATCGCACAATTTGACATTAATGACTATGACAAACCCCCCACCAAATGGATGACGGAGCGACACTCACACCGTCCACTACCACAAAAACGATGATAGGACAAACACTATCGCACAATCTGACATTAATGACTATGACAGACCCCCCACAAAAAGGATGACAGAGCGAAACTCACACCGGCCACTACCACTAAAAGGATGATAGGATAATCCTTATTGCACAATCTGACATTAAATACTATGAGAGACCCCCCACCAAAAGGATGACGGAGCGAAACTCACACCGGTCTCTACCACCTAAAGAATGATAGGACAATCACTATCGCACAATCTGACATTAAAGACTATGAAAGACCCCCCACCAAAAGGATGACGGAGCGAAACTCACACCGGCCACTACCACCTAAAGAGTGATAGGACAAACATTATCGCACAATATGACATTAATGACTATGAAAGACCCCCCACCAAAAGGATGATGGATTGAAACTCACACTGGCCATTACCACCTAAAGGATGATTGGACAACCACTATCGCACAATCTGACATTGATGAATTTGACAGACCCCCCACCAAAAAGATGATGGACTGAAACTCACACCAGCCACTACCACCAAAAGGATGATAGGACAAACACTATCGCACAATCTGACATCAATGACTATGACAGACCCTCCACCAAAAGGATGACGGAGCGAACCCACGCCGTCACTACCACCAAAAGGATGATAGGACAAACACTATCACACAATCTGACATTAATGACAATGACAGACCCCCCATCAAAAGGATGACGGAGCGAAACTCATATCGGGCACTACCACCAAAAGGATGTTAGGACAAACACGATCGCACAATCTGACATTAATGAATATGACAGTCCACCCACCAAAAGGATGACGGAGCGAAACTCACACTGGCCACTACCACCAAAAGGATGATAGGACAAACACTATCGCACAATCTGACATTAATGACTATGATAGACCCCGCACCAAAAGGATGACGGAGCGAAACTCACACCGGTCACTACCACCTAAAGAATGATAGGACAAACACTATCGCACAGTCAGACAATAACGACTATGAAAGACCCCCCCACCAAAAGGATGATGGAGTGAAACTAACACCGGCCATTACCACCTAAAGGATGATTGGACAACCACTATCGTACAATCTGACATTAATGACTATGACAGACCCTCCACCAATAGGATGATGGAGCGAAACTCACACCGGCCACTACCACCAAAAGGATGAGAGGACAAACACTATCGCACAATCTGACATTAATGACTATGATAGACCCCCCACCAAAAGGATGATGGAGCGACACTCACACCGGCCACTACCACCAAAAGGATGATAGGACAAACACTATCGCACAATCTGACATTAATGACTATGACAGACCCTCCACCAAAAGGATGACGGAGCGAAACTCACACCGGCCACTACCATCAAAAGGATGAGAGGACAAACACTATCGGACAATTTGACATTTATGACTATGACAAACCCCCCACCAAATGGATGACGGAGCGACACTCACACCGGCCACTACCACCAAAACGATGATAGGACAAACACTATCGCACAATCTGACATTAATGACAAAGACAGACCCTCCACCAAAAGGATGATGGAATGAAAGTCACACCGGCCACTACCACCAAAAGGCTGATAGGACAAACACTATCGCACAATCTGACATTAATGACTATGACAGACCCTCCACCAAAAGGATGACGGAGCGAAACCCACGCCGGCACTACCACCAAAAGGATGATAGGACAAACACTATCGCACAATCTGACATTAATGACTATGACAGACCCCCCATCAAATGGATGACGGAGCGAAACTCATATCGGCCACTACCACCAAAAGGATGTTAGGACAAACACTATCGCACAATCTAACATTAATGAATATGACAGACCACCCACCAAAAGGATGACGTAGCGAAACTCACACCGGCCACTACCACCAAAAGGATGACGGAGCGAAACCCACGCCGGCACTACCACCAAAAGGATGATAGGACAAACACTATCGCACAATCTGACATTAATGACTATGCCAGACCCCCCATCACAAGGATAACGAAGCAAAACTCACACCGGCCAATACCACAAAAGGATGATAGGATAAACATTATCGCACAATCTGACATTAATGACTATGATAGACCCCCCACCAAAAAGATGACGGAGCGAAACTCACACCGGTCATTACCACCTAAAGAATGATAGGACAAACACTATCGCACAATCAGACATTAACGACTATGAAAGACCCCCCACCAAAAGGATGATGGGGTGAAACTCACACCGGCCATTACCACCTAAAGGATGATTGGACAACCACTATCGTACAATCTGACATTAATGACTATGACAGACCCTCCACCAATAGGATGATGGAGCGAAACTCACACCGGCCACTACCACCAAAAGGATGAAAGGACAAACACTATCGCACAATTTGACATTAATGACTATGACAGACCCCCCACCAAAAGGATGATGGAGCGACACTCACACCGGCCACTACCACCAAAACGATGATAGGACAAACACTATCGCACAATTTGACATTAATAACTATCACAGACCCTCCACCAAAAGGATGACGGAACGAAACTCACACCAACTACTACCACCAAAAGGATGATAGGACAAACACTATCGCACAATGTGACATTAATGACTATGACAGACCCTCCACCAAAAGGATGACAGAACGAAACTCACACCGGCCACTACCACCAAAAGGATGATAGGTCAAACACTATCACACAATCTGACATTAACGACTATGACAGACCCTCCACCAAAAGGATGACGGAGCGAAACTCACACCGGCCACTACCACCAAAAGGATAAGAGGACAAACACTATCGCAAAATTTGACATTAATGACTATGACAGACCGCCCACCAAAAGGATGACGTAGCGACACTCACACCGGCCACTACCACCAAAACGATGAGAGGAAAAACACTATCGCACAATTTGACATTTATGACTATGACAGACCCCCCACCAAAAGGATGATGGATTGAAACTCACACCGACCATTACCACCTAAAGGATGATTGGACAACCACTATCGCACAATCTGACATTGATGAATTTGACAGACCCCCCGACCAAAAAGATGATGGACTGAAACTCACACCAGCCACTACCACCAAAAGGATGATAGGACAAACACTATCGCACAATCTGACATCAATGACTATGACAGACCCTCCACCAAAAGGATGACGGAGCGAACCCACGCCGTCACTACCACCAAAAGGATGATAGGACAAACACTATCACACAATCTGACATTAATGACTATGACAGACCGCCCATCAAAAGGATGACAGAGCGAAACTCATATCGGCAACTACCACCAAAAGGATGACGGAGGGAAACTCACACCAGCCACTACCACCAAAAGGATAAGAGGACAAACACTATCGCACAATTTGACATTAATGACTATGACAGACCGCCCACCAAAAGGATGACGTAGCGACACTCACACCGGCCACTACCACCAAAATGATGAGAGGACAAACACTATCGCACAATTTGACATTAATGACTATAACAGAGCCTCCACCAAAAGGATGACGGAACGAAACTCACACCAGCCACTACCACCAAAAGGATGATAGGACAAACACTATCCCACAATCTGACATTAATGACTATGACAGACCCTCCACCAAAAGGATGACGGAGCGAAACTCACACCGGCCACTACCACCAAAAGGATGAGAGGACAAACACTATCGCACAATTTGACATTAATGACTATGACAAACCCCCCACCAAATGGATGACGGAGCGACACTCACACCGTCCACTACCACAAAAACGATGATAGGACAAACACTATCGCACAATCTGACATTAATGACTATGACAGACCCCCCACAAAAAGGATGACAGAGCGAAACTCACACCGGCCACTACCACTAAAAGGATGATAGGATAATCCTTATTGCACAATCTGACATTAAATACTATGAGAGACCCCCCACCAAAAGGATGACGGAGCGAAACTCACACCGGTCTCTACCACCTAAAGAATGATAGGACAATCACTATCGCACAATCTGACATTAAAGACTATGAAAGACCCCCCACCAAAAGGATGACGGAGCGAAACTCACACCGGCCACTACCACCTAAAGAGTGATAGGACAAACATTATCGCACAATATGACATTAATGACTATGAAAGACCCCCCACCAAAAGGATGATGGATTGAAACTCACACTGGCCATTACCACCTAAAGGATGATTGGACAACCACTATCGCACAATCTGACATTGATGAATTTGACAGACCCCCCACCAAAAAGATGATGGACTGAAACTCACACCAGCCACTACCACCAAAACGATGATAGGACAAACACTATCGCACAATCTGACATCAATGACTATGACAGACCCTCCACCAAAAGGATGACGGAGCGAACCCACGCCGTCACTACCACCAAAAGGATGATAGGACAAACACTATCACACAATCTGACATTAATGACAATGACAGACCCCCCATCAAAAGGATGACGGAGCGAAACTCATATCGGGCACTACCACCAAAAGGATGTTAGGACAAACACGATCGCACAATCTGACATTAATGAATATGACAGTCCACCCACCAAAAGGATGACGGAGCGAAACTCACACTGGCCACTACCACCAAAAGGATGATAGGACAAACACTATCGCACAATCTGACATTAATGACTATGATAGACCCCGCACCAAAAGGATGACGGAGCGAAACTCACACCGGTCACTACCACCTAAAGAATGATAGGACAAACACTATCGCACAGTCAGACAATAACGACTATGAAAGACCCCCCCACCAAAAGGATGATGGAGTGAAACTAACACCGGCCATTACCACCTAAAGGATGATTGGACAACCACTATCGTACAATCTGACATTAATGACTATGACAGACCCTCCACCAATAGGATGATGGAGCGAAACTCACACCGGCCACTACCACCAAAAGGATGAGAGGACAAACACTATCGCACAATCTGACATTAATGACTATGATAGACCCCCCACCAAAAGGATGATGGAGCGACACTCACACCGGCCACTACCACCAAAAGGATGATAGGACAAACACTATCGCACAATCTGACATTAATGACTATGACAGACCCTCCACCAAAAGGATGACGGAGCGAAACTCACACCGGCCACTACCATCAAAAGGATGAGAGGACAAACACTATCGGACAATTTGACATTTATGACTATGACAAACCCCCCACCAAATGGATGACGGAGCGACACTCACACCGGCCACTACCACCAAAACGATGATAGGACAAACACTATCGCACAATCTGACATTAATGACAAAGACAGACCCTCCACCAAAAGGATGATGGAATGAAAGTCACACCGGCCACTACCACCAAAAGGCTGATAGGACAAACACTATCGCACAATCTGACATTAATGACTATGACAGACCCTCCACCAAAAGGATGACGGAGCGAAACCCACGCCGGCACTACCACCAAAAGGATGATAGGACAAACACTATCGCACAATCTGACATTAATGACTATGACAGACCCCCCATCAAAAGGATGACGGAGCGAAACTCATATCGGCCACTACCACCAAAAGGATGTTAGGACAAACACTATCGCACAATCTACCATTAATGAATATGACAGACCACCCACCAAAAGGATGACGTAGCGAAACTCACACCGGCCACTACCACCAAAAGGATGACGGAGCGAAACCCACGCCGGCACTACCACCAAAAGGATGATAGGACAAACACTATCGCACAATCTGACATTAATGACTATGCCAGACCCCCCATCACAAGGATAACGAAGCAAAACTCACACCGGCCAATACCACAAAAGGATGATAGGATAAACATTATCGCACAATCTGACATTAATGACTATGATAGACCCCCCACCAAAAAGATGACGGAGCGAAACTCACACCGGTCATTACCACCTAAAGAATGATAGGACAAACACTATCGCACAATCAGACATTAACGACTATGAATGACCCCCCACCAAAAGGATGATGGGGTGAAACTCACACCGGCCATTACCACCTAAAGGATGATTGGACAACCACTATCGTACAATCTGACATTAATGACTATGACAGACCCTCCACCAATAGGATGATGGAGCGAAACTCACACCGGCCACTACCACCAAAAGGATGAAAGGACAAACACTATCGCACAATTTGACATTAATGACTATGACAGACCCCCCACCAAAAGGATGATGGAGCGACACTCACACCGGCCACTACCACCAAAACGATGATAGGACAAACACTATCGCACAATTTGACATTAATAACTATGACAGACCCTCCACCAAAAGGATGACGGAACGAAACTCACACCAACTACTACCACCAAAAGGATGATAGGACAAACACTATCGCACAATGTGACATTAATGACTATGACAGACCCTCCACCAAAAGGATGACAGAACGAAACTCACACCGGCCACTACCACCAAAAGGATGATAGGTCAAACACTATCACACAATCTGACATTAACGACTATGACAGACCCTCCACCAAAAGGATGACGGAGCGAAACTCACACCGGCCACTACCACCAAAAGGATAAGAGGACAAACACTATCGCAAAATTTGACATTAATGACTATGACAGACCGCCCACCAAAAGGATGACGTAGCGACACTCACACCGGCCACTACCACCAAAACGATGAGAGGAAAAACACTATCGCACAATTTGACATTTATGACTATGACAGACCCCCCACCAAAAGGATGATGGATTGAAACTCACACCGACCATTACCACCTAAAGGATGATTGGACAACCACTATCGCACAATCTGACATTGATGAATTTGACAGACCCCCCGACCAAAAAGATGATGGACTGAAACTCACACCAGCCACTACCACCAAAAGGATGATAGGACAAACACTATCGCACAATCTGACATCAATGACTATGACAGACCCTCCACCAAAAGGATGACGGAGCGAACCCACGCCGTCACTACCACCAAAAGGATGATAGGACAAACACTATCACACAATCTGACATTAATGACTATGACAGACCGCCCATCAAAAGGATGACAGAGCGAAACTCATATCGGCAACTACCACCAAAAGGATGACAGAGGGAAACTCACACCAGCCACTACCACCAAAAGGATAAGAGGACAAACACTATCGCACAATTTGACATTAATGACTATGACAGACCGCCCACCAAAAGGATGACGTAGCGACACTCACACCGGCCACTACCACCAAAATGATGAGAGGACAAACACTATCGCACAATTTGACATTAATGACTATAACAGAGCCTCCACCAAAAGGATGACGGAACGAAACTCACACCAGCCACTACCACCAAAAGGATGATAGGACAAACACTATCCCACAATCTGACATTAATGACTATGACAGACCCTCCACCAAAAGGATGACGGAGCGAAACTCACACCGGCCACTACCACCAAAAGGATGAGAGGACAAACACTATCGCACAATTTGACATTAATGACTATGACAAACCCCCCACCAAATGGATGACGGAGCGACACTCACACCGTCCACTACCACAAAAACGATGATAGGACAAACACTATCGCACAATCTGACATTAATGACTATGACAGACCCCCCACAAAAAGGATGACAGAGCGAAACTCACACCGGCCACTACCACTAAAAGGATGATAGGATAATCCTTATTGCACAATCTGACATTAAATACTATGAGAGACCCCCCACCAAAAGGATGACGGAGCGAAACTCACACCGGTCTCTACCACCTAAAGAATGATAGGACAATCACTATCGCACAATCTGACATTAAAGACTATGAAAGACCCCCCACCAAAAGGATGACGGAGCGAAACTCACACCGGCCACTACCACCTAAAGAGTGATAGGACAAACATTATCGCACAATATGAAATTAATGACTATGAAAGACCCCCCACCAAAAGGATGATGGATTGAAACTCACACTGGCCATTACCACCTAAAGGATGATTGGACAACCACTATCGCACAATCTGACATTGATGAATTTGACAGACCCCCCACCAAAAAGATGATGGACTGAAACTCACACCAGCCACTACCACCAAAAGGATGATAGGACAAACACTATCGCACAATCTGACATCAATGACTATGATAGACCCTCCACCAAAAGGATGACGGAGCGAACCCACGCCGTCACTACCACCAAAAGGATGATAGGACAAACACTATCACACAATCTGACATTAATGACAATGACAGACCCCCCATCAAAAGGATGACGGAGCGAAACTCATATCGGGCACTACCACCAAAAGGATGTTAGGACAAACACGATCGCACAATCTGACATTAATGAATATGACAGTCCACCCACCAAAAGGATGACGGAGCGAAACTCACACTGGCCACTACCACCAAAAGGATGATAGGACAAACACTATCGCACAATCTGACATTAATGACTATGATAGACCCCGCACCAAAAGGATGACGGAGTGAAACTCACACCGGTCACTACCACCTAAAGAATGATAGGACAAACACTATCGCACAGTCAGACAATAACGACTATGAAAGACCCCCCCCCCCCCCCCCCCCCACCAAAAGGATGATGGAGTGAAACTAACACCGGCCATTACCACCTAAAGGATGATTGGACAACCACTATCGTACAATCTGACATTAATGACTATGACAGACCCTCCACCAATAGGATGATGGAGCGAAACTCACACCGGCCACTACCACCAAAAGGATGAGAGGACAAACACTATCGCACAATCTGACATTAATGACTATGATAGACCCCCCACCAAAAGGATGATGGAGCGACACTCACACCGCCCACTACCACCAAAAGGATGATAGGACAAACACTATCGCACAAACTGACATTAATGACTATGACAGACCCTCCACCAAAAGGATGACGGAGCGAAACTCACACCGGCCACTACCATCAACAGGATGAGAGGACAAACACTATCGGACAATTTGACATTTATGACTATGACAAACCCCCCACCAAATGGATGACGGAGCGACACTCACACCGGCCACTACCACCAAAACGATGATTGGACAAACACTATCGCACAATCTGACATTAATGACTATGACAGCCCTCCACAAAAAGGATGACGGAACGAACCTCACACCGGCCACTACCACCAAAAGGATGATTGGTCAAACACTATCGCACAATCTGACATTAATGACTATGACAGACCCTCCACCAATAGGATGACGGAGCGAAACTCACACCGGACACTACCACCAAAAGGATAAGAGGACAAACACTATCGCACAATTTGACATTAATGACTATGACATACCGCCTACCAAAAGGATGACGTAGCGACACTCACACCGGCCACCTACACCAAAACGATGAGAGGACAAACACTATCGCACAATTTGACATTAATGACTATAACAGACCCTCCACCAAAAGGGTGACGAAACGAAACTCACACCAGCCACTACCACCAAAAGTATGATAGGACAAACACTATCGCACAATCTGACATTAATGACTATGACAGAACCTCCACCAAAAGGATGACGGAGCAAAACTCACACCGGCCAGTACCACCAAAAGGTTGAGAGGACGAACACTATCGCACAATTTGACATTAATGACTATGACAAACCCCACACCAAAAGGATGATGGAGCGACACTCACACCGGCCACTACCACCAAAACGATGATAGGACAAACACTATCGCACAATCTGACATTAATGACAAAGACAGACCCTCCACCAAAAGGATGATGGAATGAAAGTCAGACCAGCCACTACCACCAAAAGGCTGATAGGACAAACACTATCGCACAATCTAACATTAATGACTATGACAGACCCTCCACCAAAAGGATGACGGAGCGAAACCCACGCCGGCACTACCACCAAAAGGATGATAGGACAAACACTATCGCACAATTTGACATTAATAACTATGACAGACCCTCCACCAAAAGGATGACGGAACGAAACTCACACCAACTACTACCACCAAAAGGATGATAGGACAAACACTATCGCACAATGTGACATTAATGACTATGACAGACCCTCCACCAAAAGGATGACAGAACGAAACTCACACCGGCCACTACCACCAAAAGGATGATAGGTCAAACACTATCACACAATCTGACATTAACGACTATGACAGACCCTCCACCAAAAGGATGACGGAGCGAAACTCACACCGGCCACTACCACCAAAAGGATAAGAGGACAAACACTATCGCAAAATTTGACATTAATGACTATGACAGACCGCCCACCAAAAGGATGACGTAGCGACACTCACACCGGCCACTACCACCAAAACGATGAGAGGAAAAACACTATCGCACAATTTGACATTTATGACTATGACAGACCCCCCACCAAAAGGATGATGGATTGAAACTCACACCGACCATTACCACCTAAAGGATGATTGGACAACCACTATCGCACAATCTGACATTGATGAATTTGACAGACCCCCCGACCAAAAAGATGATGGACTGAAACTCACACCAGCCACTACCACCAAAAGGATGATAGGACAAACACTATCGCACAATCTGACATCAATGACTATGACAGACCCTCTACCAAAAGGATGACGGAGCGAACCCACGCCGTCACTACCACCAAAAGGATGATAGGACAAACACTATCACACAATCTGACATTAATGACTATGACAGACCGCCCATCAAAAGGATGACAGAGCGAAACTCATATCGGCAACTACCACCAAAAGGATGACGGAGGGAAACTCACACCAGCCACTACCACCAAAAGGATAAGAGGACAAACACTATCGCACAATTTGACATTAATGACTATGACAGACCGCCCACCAAAAGGATGACGTAGCGACACTCACACCGGCCACTACCACCAAAATGATGAGAGGACAAACACTATCGCACAATTTGACATTAATGACTATAACAGAGCCTCCACCAAAAGGATGACGGAACGAAACTCACACCAGCCACTACCACCAAAAGGATGATAGGACAAACACTATCCCACAATCTGACATTAATGACTATGACAGACCCTCCACCAAAAGGATGACGGAGCGAAACTCACACCGGCCACTACCACCAAAAGGATGAGAGGACAAACACTATCGCACAATTTGACATTAATGACTATGACAAACCCCCCACCAAATGGATGACGGAGCGACACTCACACCGTCCACTACCACAAAAACGATGATAGGACAAACACTATCGCACAATCTGACATTAATGACTATGACAGACCCCCCACAAAAAGGATGACAGAGCGAAACTCACACCGGCCACTACCACTAAAAGGATGATAGGATAATCCTTATTGCACAATCTGACATTAAATACTATGAGAGACCCCCCACCAAAAGGATGACGGAGCGAAACTCACACCGGTCTCTACCACCTAAAGAATGATAGGACAATCACTATCGCACAATCTGACATTAAAGACTATGAAAGACCCCCCACCAAAAGGATGACGGAGCGAAACTCACACCGGCCACTACCACCTAAAGAGTGATAGGACAAACATTATCGCACAATATGACATTAATGACTATGAAAGACCCCCCACCAAAAGGATGATGGATTGAAACTCACACTGGCCATTACCACCTAAAGGATGATTGGACAACCACTATCGCACAATCTGACATTGATGAATTTGACAGACCCCCCACCAAAAAGATGATGGACTGAAACTCACACCAGCCACTACCACCAAAAGGATGATAGGACAAACACTATCGCACAATCTGACATCAATGACTATGATAGACCCTCCACCAAAAGGATGACGGAGCGAACCCACGCCGTCACTACCACCAAAAGGATGATAGGACAAACACTATCACACAATCTGACATTAATGACAATGACAGACCCCCCATCAAAAGGATGACGGAGCGAAACTCATATCGGGCACTACCACCAAAAGGATGTTAGGACAAACACGATCGCACAATCTGACATTAATGAATATGACAGTCCACCCACCAAAAGGATGACGGAGCGAAACTCACACTGGCCACTACCACCAAAAGGATGATAGGACAAACACTATCGCACAATCTGACATTAATGACTATGATAGACCCCGCACCAAAAGGATGACGGAGTGAAACTCACACCGGTCACTACCACCTAAAGAATGATAGGACAAACACTATCGCACAGTCAGACAATAACGACTATGAAAGACCCCCCCCCCCCACCAAAAGGATGATGGAGTGAAACTAACACCGGCCATTACCACCTAAAGGATGATTGGACAACCACTATCGTACAATCTGACATTAATGACTATGACAGACCCTCCACCAATAGGATGATGGAGCGAAACTCACACCGGCCACTACCACCAAAAGGATGAGAGGACAAACACTATCGCACAATCTGACATTAATGACTATGATAGACCCCCCACCAAAAGGATGATGGAGCGACACTCACACCGCCCACTACCACCAAAAGGATGATAGGACAAACACTATCGCACAATCTGACATTAATGACTATGACAGACCCTCCACCAAAAGGATGACGGAGCGAAACTCACACCGGCCACTACCATCAACAGGATGAGAGGACAAACACTATCGGACAATTTGACATTTATGACTATGACAAACCCCCCACCAAATGGATGACGGAGCGACACTCACACCGGCCACTACCACCAAAACGATGATTGGACAAACACTATCGCACAATCTGACATTAATGACTATGACAGCCCTCCACAAAAAGGATGACGGAACGAACCTCACACCGGCCACTACCACCAAAAGGATGATTGGTCAAACACTATCGCACAATCTGACATTAATGACTATGACAGACCCTCCACCAATAGGATGACGGAGCGAAACTCACACCGGACACTACCACCAAAAGGATAAGAGGACAAACACTATCGCACAATTTGACATTAATGACTATGACATACCGCCTACCAAAAGGATGACGTAGCGACACTCACACCGGCCACCTACACCAAAACGATGAGAGGACAAACACTATCGCACAATTTGACATTAATGACTATAACAGACCCTCCACCAAAAGGGTGACGGAACGAAACTCACACCAGCCACTACCACCAAAAGTATGATAGGACAAACACTATCGCACAATCTGACATTAATGACTATGACAGAACCTCCACCAAAAGGATGACGGAGCGAAACTCACACCGGCCAGTACCACCAAAAGGTTGAGAGGACGAACACTATCGCACAATTTGACATTAATGACTATGACAAACCCCACACCAAAAGGATGATGGAGCGACACTCACACCGGCCACTACCACCAAAACGATGATAGGACAAACACTATCGCACAATCTGACATTAATGACAAAGACAGACCCTCCACCAAAAGGATGATGGAATGAAAGTCAGACCAGCCACTACCACCAAAAGGCTGATAGGACAAACACTATCGCACAATCTAACATTAATGACTATGACAGACCCTCCACCAAAAGGATGACGGAGCGAAACCCACGCCGGCACTACCACCAAAAGGATGATAGGACAAACACTATCGCACAATCTGACATTAATGACTATGACAGACCCCCCATCAAAAGGATGACGGAGCGAAACTCATATCGGCCACTACCACCAAAAGGATGTTAGGACAAACACTATCGCACAATCTAACATTAATGAATATGACAGACCACCCACCAAAAGAATGACGTAGCGAAACTCACACCGGCCACTACCACCAAAAGGATGACGGAGCGAAACCCACGCCGACACTACCACCAAAAGGATGATAGGACAAACACTATCGCACAATCTAACATTAATGACTATGCCAGACCCCCCATCACAAGGATAACGGAGCAAAACTCACACCGGCCAATACCACAAAAGGATGATAGGATAAACATCATCGCATAATCTGACATTAATGAATATGATAGACCCCCCACCAAAAAGATGACGGAGCGAAACTCACACCGGTCATTACCACCTAAAGAATGATAGGACAAACACTATCGCACAATCAGACATTAACGACTATGAAAGACCCCCCACCAAAAGGATGATGGGGTGAAACTCACACCGGCCATTACCACCTAAAGGATGATTGGACAACCACTATCGTACAATCTGACATTAATGACTATGACAGACCCTCCACCAATAGGATGATGGATCGAAACTCACACCGGCCACTACCACCAAAAGGATGAAAGGACAAACACTATCGCACAATTTGACATTAACGACTATGACAGACCCCCCACCAAAAGGATGATGGAGCGACACTCACACCGGCCACTACCACCAAAACGATGATAGGACAAACACTATCGCACAATTTGACATTAATAACTATGACAGACCCTCCACCAAAAGGATGACGGAACGAAACTCACACCAGCTACTACCACCAAAAGGATGATAGGACAAACACTATCGCACAATGTGACATTAATGACTATGACAGACCCTCCACCAAAAGGATGACGGAACGAAACTCACACCGACCACTACCACCAAAAGGATGATAGGTCAAACACTATCGCACAATCTGACATTAACGACTATGACAGACCCTCCACCAAAAGGATGACGGAGCGAAACTCACACCGGCCACTACCACCAAAAGGATAAGAGGACAAACACTATCGCAAAATTTGACATTAATGACTATGACAGACCGCCCACCAAAAGGATGACGTAGCGAAACTCACACCGGCCACTACCACCAAAATGATGAGAGGAAAAACACTATCGCACAATTTGACATTAATGACTATGACAGACCCCCCACCAAAAGGATGCTGGATTGAAACTCACACCGGCCATTACCACCTAAAGGATGATTGGACAACCTTTATCGCACAATCTGACATTGATGAATTTGAAAGACCCCCCGACCAAAAAGATGATGGACTGAAACTCACACCAGCCACTACCACCAAAAGGATGATAGGACAAACACTATCGCACAATCTGACATCAATGACTATGACAGACCCTCCACCAAAAGGATGACGGAGCGAACCCACGCCGTCACTACCACCAAAAGGATGATAGGACAAACACTATCACACAATCTGACATTAATGACTATGACAGACCCCCCATCAAAAGGATGACAGAGCGAAACTCATATCGGCAACTACCACCAAAAGGATGTTAGGACAAACACGATCGCACAATCTGACATTAATGAATATGACAGTCCACCCACCAAAAGGTTGACGGAGCGAAACTCACACCGGCCACTACCACCAAAAGGATGATAGGACAAACACTATCGCACAATCTGACATTAATGACTATGCCAGACCCCCCATCACAAGGATAACGAAGCGAAACTCATACCGGCCAATACCACAAAAGGATGATAGGATAAACACTATCGCACAATCTGACATTAATGACTATGATAGACCCCGCACCAAAAGGATGACGGAGCGAAACTCACACCGGTCACTACCACCTAAAGAATGATAGGACAAACACTATCGCACAGTCAGACAATATCGACTATGAAAGACCCCCCCACCAAAAGGATGATGGAGTGAAACTCACACCGGCCATTACCACCTAAAGGATGATTGGACAACCACTATCGTACAATCTGACATTAATGACTATGACAGACCCTCCACCAATAGGATGATGGAGCGAAACTCACACCGGCCACTACCACCAAAAGGATGAGAGGACAAACACTATCGCACAAACTGACACTAATGACTATGACAGACCCCCCACCAAAAGGATGATGGAGCGACACTCACACCGGCCACTACCACCAAAAGGATGATAGGACAAACACTATCGCACAATCTGACATTAATGACTATGACAGACCCTCCACCAAAAGGATGACGGAGCGAAACTCACACCGGCCACTACCATCAAAAGGATGAGAGGACAAACACTATCGCACAATTTGACATTTATGACTATGACAAACCCCCCACCAAATGGATGACGGAGCGACACTCACACCAGCCACTACCACCAAAACGATGATTGGACAAACACTATCGCACAATCTGACATTAGTGACTATGACAGACCCTCCACAAAAAGGATGACGGAACGAAACTCACACCGGCCACTACCACCAAAAGGATGATAGGTCAAACACTATCGCACAATCTGACATTAATGACTATGACAGACCCTCCACCAAAAGGATGACGGAGCGAAACTCACACCGGCCACTACCACCAAAAGGATAAGAGGACAAACACTATCGCACAATTTGACATTAATGACTATGACAGACCGCCCACCAAAAGGATGACATAGCGACACTCACACCGGCCACTACCACTAAAACGATGAGAGGACAAACACTATGACACAATTTGACATTAATGACTATAACAGACCCTCCACCAAAAGGGTGACGGAACGAAACTCACACCAGCCACTACCACCAAAAGGATGATAGGACAAACACTATCGCACAATCTGACATTAATGACTATGACAGAACCTCCACCAAAAGGATGACGGAGCGAAACTCACACCGGCCAGTACCACCAAAAGGATGAGAGGACAAACACTATCGCATAATTTGACATTAATGATTATGACAAACCCCCCACCAAAAGGATGATGGAGTGACACTCACACCGGCCACTACCACCAAAACGATGATAGGACAAACACTATCGCACAATCTGACATTAATGACAAAGACAGACCCTCCACCAAAAGGATGACGGAATGAAAGTCACACCAGCCACTACCACCAAAAGGATGATAGGACAAACACTATCGCACAATCTGAGATTAATGACTGTGACAGACCCTCCACCAAAAGGATGACGGAGCGAACCCACGCCGTCACTACCACCAAAAGGATGATAGGACAAACACTATCACACAATCTGACATTAATGACTATGACAGACCCCCCATCAAAAGGATGACAGAGCGAAACTCATATCGGCCACTACCACCAAAAGGATGTTAGGACAAACACGATCGCACAATCTGACATTAATGAATATGACAGTCCACCCACCAAAAGGTTGACGGAGCGAAACTCACACCGGCCACTACCACCAAAAGGATGATAGGACAAACACTATCGCACAATCTGACATTAATGACTATGCCAGACCCCCCATCACAAGGATAACGAAGCGAAACTCACACCGGCCAATACCACAAAAGGATGATAGGATAAACACTATCGCACAATCTGACATTAATAACTATGATAGACCCCGCACCAAAAGGATGACGGAGCGAAACTCACACCGGTCACTACCACCTAAAGAATGATAGGACAAACACTATCGCACAGTCAGACAATATCGACTATGAAAGACCCCCCCACCAAAAGGATGATGGAGTGAAACTCACACCGGCCATTACCAACTAAAGGATGATTGGACAACCACTATCGTACAATCTGACATTAATGACTATGACAGACCCTCCACCAATAGGATGATGGAGCGAAACTCACACCGGCCACTACCACCAAAAGGATGAGAGGACAAACACTATCGCACAAACTGACACTAATGACTATGACAGACCCCCCACCAAAAGGATGATGGAGCGACACTCACACCGGCCACTACCACCAAAAGGATGATAGGACAAACACTATCGCACAATCTGACATTAATGACTATGACAGACCCTCCACCAAAATGATGACGGAGCGAAACTCACACCGGCCACTACCATCAAA
Source organism: Lathyrus sativus (assembly GCA_963859935.3). NCBI lineage: Eukaryota > Viridiplantae > Streptophyta > Magnoliopsida > Fabales > Fabaceae > Lathyrus > Lathyrus sativus. The sequence goes on along the minus strand of OZ012739.1, from coordinate 98,692,422 downwards.
AGGATGAGAGGACAAACACTATCGCACAATTTGACATTTATGACTATGACAAACCCCCCACCAAATGGATGACGGAGCGACACTCACACCAGCCACTACCACCAAAACGATGATTGGACAAACACTATCGCACAATCTGACATTAGTGACTATGACAGACCCTCCACAAAAAGGATGACGGAACGAAACTCACACCGGCCACTACCACCAAAAGGATGATAGGTCAAACACTATCGCACAATCTGACATTAATGACTATGACAGACCCTCCACCAAAAGGATGACGGAGCGAAACTCACACCGGCCACTACCACCAAAAGGATAAGAGGACAAACACTATCGCACAATTTGACATTAATGACTATGACAGACCGCCCACCAAAAGGATGACATAGCGACACTCACACCGGCCACTACCACCAAAACGATGAGAGGACAAACACTATGACACAATTTGACATTAATGACTATAACAGACCCTCCACCAAAAGGGTGACGGAACGAAACTCACACCAGCCACTACCACCAAAAGGATGATAGGACAAACACTATCGCACAATCTGACATTAATGACTATGACAGAACCTCCACCAAAAGGATGACGGAGCGAAACTCACACCGGCCAGTACCACCAAAAGGATGAGAGGACAAACACTATCGCATAATTTGACATTAATGACTATGACAAACCCCCCACCAAAAGGATGATGGAGCGACACTCACACCGGCCACTACCACCAAAACGATGATAGGACAAACACTATCGCACAATCTGACATTAATGACAAAGACAGACCCTCCACCAAAAGGATGACGGAATGAAAGTCACACCAGCCACTACCACCAAAAGGATGATAGGACAAACACTATCGCACAATCTGAGGTTAATGACTATGACAGACCCTCCACCAAAAGGATGACGGAGAGAAACCCACGTCGGCACTACCACTAAATGGATGATAGGACAAACACTATCGCACAATCTGACATTAATGACTATGACAGACCCCCCATCAAAAGGATGACGGAGCGAAACTCATATCGGCCACTACCACTAAAAGGATGTTAGGACAAACACTATCGCACAATCTAACATTAATGAATATGACAGACCACCCACCAAAAGGATGACGTAGTGAAACTCACACCGGCCACTACCACCAAAAGGATGATAGGACAAACACTATCGCACAATCTGACATTAATGACTATGATAGACCCCCCACCAAAAAGATGACGGAGCGAAACTCACACCGGTCACTACCACCTAAAGAATGATAGGACAAACACTATCGCACAATCAGACATTAACGACTATGAAAGACCCCCCACCAAAAGGATGATGGAGTGAAACTCACACCGGCCATTACCACCTAAAGGATGATTGGACAACCACTATCGTACAATCTGACATTAATGACTATGACAGACCCTCCACCAATAGGATGATGGAGCGAAACTCACACCGGCCACTACCACCAAAAGGATGAGAGGACAAACACTATCGCACAATCTAACATTAATGACTATGACAGACCCCCCACCAAAAGGATGATGGAGCGACACTCACACCGGCCACTACCACCAAAAGGATGACAGGACAAACACTATCGCACAATCTGACATTAATGACTATGACAGACCCTCCACCAAAAGGATGACGGAGCGAAACTCACACCGGCCACTACCATCAAAAGGATGAGAGGACAAACACTATCGCACAATTTGACATTTATGACTATGACAAACCCCCCACCAAATGGATGACGGAGCGACAGTCACACCAGCCACTACCACCAAAACGATGATTGGACAAACACTATTGCACAATCTGACATTAGTGACTATGACAGTCCCTCCACAAAAAGGATGACGGAACGAAACTCACACCGGCCACTACCACCAAAAGGATGATAGGTCAAACACTATCGCACTATCTGACATTAATGACTATGACAGACCCTCCACCAAAAGGATGACGGAGCAAAACTCACACCGGCCACTACCACCAAAAGGATAAGAGGACAAACACTATCGCACAATTTGACATTAATGACTATGACAGACCGCCCACCAAAAGGATGACATAGCGACACTCACACCGGCCACTACCACCAAAACGATGAGAGGACAAACACTATCACAAAATTTGACATTAATGACTATAACAGACCCTCCACCAAAAGGGTGACGGAACGAAACTCACACCAGCCACTACCACCAAAAGGATGATAGGACAAACACTATCGCACAATCTGACATTAATGACTATGACAGAACCTCCACTAAAAGGATGACGGAGCGAAACTCACACCGGCCAGTACCACCAAAAGGATGAGAGGACAAACACTATGGCACAATTTGACATTAATGACTATGACAAACCCCCCACCAAAAGGATGATGGAGCGACACTCACACCGGCCACTACCACCAAAACGATGATAGGACAAACACTATCGCACAATCTGACATTAATGACAAAGACAGACCCTCCACCAAAAGGATGACGGAATGAAAGTCACACTAGCCACTACCACCAAAAGGATGATAGGACAAACACTATCGCACAATCTGACATTAATGACTATGACAGACCCCCCATCAAAAGGATGACGGTGCGAAACTCATATCGGCCACTACCACCAAAAGGATGTTAGGACAAACACTATCGCACAATCTAACATTAATGAATATGACAGACCACCCACCAAAAGGATGACGTAGCGAAACTCACACCGCCCACTACCACCAAAAGGATGATAGGACAAACACTATCGCACAATCTGACATTAATGACTATGCCAGACCCCCCATCACAAGGATAACGGAGCAAAACTCACACCGGCCAATACCATAAAAGGATGATAGGATAACATTATCGCACAATCTGACATTAATGACTATGATAGACCCCCCACCAAAAAGATGACGGAGCGAAACTCACACCGGTCACTACCACCTAAAGAATGATAGGACAAACACTATCGCACAATCAGACATTAACGACTATGAAAGACCCCCCACCAAAAGGATGATGGAGTGAAACTCACACCGGCCATTACCACCTAAAGGATGATTGGACAACCACTATCGTACAATCTGACATTAATGACTATGACAGACCCTCCACCAATAGGATGATGGAGCGAAACTCACACCGGCCACTACCACCAAAAGGATGAAAGGACAAACACTATTGCATAATTTGACATTAATGACTATGACATTCCCCCCACCAAAAAGATGATGGAGCGACACTCACACCGGCCACTACCACCAAAACGATGATAGGATAAACACTATCGCACAATTTGACATTAATGACTATGACAGACCCTCCACCAAAAGGATGACGGAACAAAACTCACACCAGCTACTACCACCAAAAGGATGATAGGACAAACACTATCGCACAATGTGACATTAATGACTATGACAGACCCTCCACCAAAAGGATGACGGAACGAAACTCACACCGGCCACTACCACCAAAAGGATGATAGGTCAAACACTATCACACAATCTGACATTAATGACTATGACAGACCCTCCACCAAAAGGATGACGGAGCGAAACTCACACCGGCCACTACCACCAAAAGGATAAGACGACAAACACTATCGCAAAATTTGACATTAATGACTATGACAGACCGCCCACCAAAAGGATGACGTAGCGACACTCACACCGGCCACTACCACCAAAACGATGAGAGGAAAAACACTATCGCACAATTTGACATTAATGACTATGACAGACCCCCCACCAAAAGGATAATGGAGCGACACTCACACCGGCCACTACCACCAAAACGATGATAGGACAAACACTATCGCACAATCAGACATTAATGACTAAGACAGACCCTCGACCAAAAGGATGACGGAACGAAACTCACACCAGCCACTACCACCAAAAGGATGATAGGACAAACACTATCGCACAATCTGACATTAATGACTATGAAAGACCCCCAACCAAAAGGATGACGGAGCGAAACTCACACCGGCCACTACCACCTAAAGAATGATAGGACAAACACTATCGCACAATCTGACATTAATGACTATGAAAGACCCCTCACCAAAAGGATGACGGATTGAAACTCACACCGGCCATTACCACCTAAAGGATGATTGGACAACCACTATTGCACAATCTGACACTAATGACTTTGACAGACCCCCCACCAAAAAGATGATGGACTGAAACTCACACCAGCCACTACCACCAAAAGGATGATAGGACAAACACTATCGCAGAATCTGACATTAATGACTATGACAGACCCTCCACCAAAAGGATGACAGAGCGAACCCACGCCGTCACTACCACCAAAAGGATGATAGGACAAACACTATCGCACAATCTTACATTAATGACTATGACAGACCCCCCCATCAAAAGGATGACGGAGCGAAACTCATATCGGCCACTACCACCAAAAGGATGTTAGGACAAACACTATCACACAATCTGACATTAATGAATATGACAGACCACCCACCAAAAGGATGATGGAGAGAAACTCACACCGGCCACTACCACCAAAAGGATGATAGGACAAACACTATCGCACAATCTGACATTAATGACTATGCCAGACCCCCCATCACAAGGATAACGGAGCGAAACTCACACCGGCCGTTACCACCTAAAGGATGATTGCACAACCACTATCGCATAATGTGACATTAATGACTATGACAGACCCCCCACCAATAGGATGATGGAGCGAAACTCACACCGGCCACTACCACCAAAACGATGATTGGACAAACACTATCGCACAATCTGACATTAGTGACTATGACAGACCCTCCACAAAAGGATGACGGAACGAAACTCACACCGGCCACTACCACCAAAAGGATGATAGGTCAAACACTATCGCACAATCTGACATTAATGACTACGACAGACCCTCCACCAAAAGGATGACGGAGCGAAACTCACACCGGCCACTACCACCAAAAGGATAAGAGGACAAACACTATCGCACAATTTGACATTAATGACTATGACAGACCGCCCACCAAAAGGATGACATAGCGACACTCACACCGGCCACTACCACCAAAACGATGAGAGGACAAACACTATGACACAATTTGACATTAATGACTATAACAGACCCTCCACCAAAAGGGTGACGGAACGAAACTCACACCAGCCACTACCACCAAAAGGATGATAGGACAAACACTATCGCACAATCTGACATTAATGACTATGACAGAACCTCCACCAAAAGGATGACGGAGCGAAACTCACACCGGCTAGTACCACCAAAAGGATGAGAGGACAAACACTATCGCATAATTTGACATTAATGACTATGACAAACCCCCCACCAAAAGGATGATGGAGCGACACTCACACCGGCCACTACCACCAAAACGATGATAGGACAAACACTATCGCACAATCTGACATTAATGACAAAGACAGACCCTCCACCAAAAGGATGACGGAATGAAAGTCACACCAGCCACTACCACCAAAAGGATGATAGGACAAACACTATCGCACAATCTGAGGTTAATGACTATGACAGACCCTCCACCAAAAGGATGACGGAGAGAAACCCACGTCGGCACTACCACCAAATGGATGATAGGACAAACACTATCGCACAATCTGACATTAATGACTATGAAAGACCCCCCATCAAAAGGATGACGGAGCGAAACTCATATCGGCCACTACCACTAAAAGGATGTTAGGACAAACACTATCGCACAATCTAACATTAATGAATATGACAGACCACCCACCAAAAGGATGACGTAGCGAAACTCACACCGGCCACTACCACCAAAAGGATGATAGGACAAACACTATCGCACAATCTGACATTAATGACTATGCCAGACCCCCCATCACAAGGATAACGGAGCAAAACTCACACCGGCCAATACAACAAAAGGATGATAGGATAACATTATCGCACAATCTGACATTAATGACTATGATAGACCCCCCACCAAAAAGATGACGGAGCGAAACTCACACCGGTCACTACCACCTAAAGAATGATAGGACAAACACTATCGCACAATCAGACATTAACGACTATGAAAGACCCCCCACCAAAAGGATGATGGAGTGAAACTCACACCGGCCATTACCACCTAAAGGATGATTGGACAACCACTATCGTACAATCTGACATTAATGACTATGACAGACCCTCCACCAATAGGATGATGGAGCGAAACTCACACCGGCCACTACCACCAAAAGGATGAAAGGACAAACACTATTGCATAATTTGACATTAATGACTATGACATTCCCCCCACCAAAAAGATGATGGAGCGACACTCACACCGGCCACTACCACCAAAACGATGATAGGATAAACACTATCGCACAATTTGACATTAATGACTATGACAGACCCTCCACCAAAAGGATGATGGAACAAAACTCACACCAGCTACTACCACCAAAAGGATGATAGGACAAACACTATCGCACAATGTGACATTAATGACTATGACAGACCCTCCACCAAAAGGATGACGGAACGAAACTCACACCGGCCACTACCACCAAAAGGATGATAGGTCAAACACTATCACACAATCTGACATTAATGACTATGACAGACCCTCCACCAAAAGGATGACGGAGCGAAACTCACACCGGCCACTACCACCAAAAGGATAAGACGACAAACACTATCGCAAAATTTGACATTAATGACTATGACAGACCGCCCACCAAAAGGATGACGTAGCGACACTCACACCGGCCACTACCACCAAAACGATGAGAGGAAAAACACTATCGCACAATTTGACATTAATGACTATGACAGACCCCCCACCAAAAGGATAATGGAGCGACACTCACACCGGCAACTACCACCAAAACGATGATAGGACAAACACTATCGCACAATCAGACATTAATGACTAAGACAGACCCTCGACCAAAAGGATGACGGAACGAAACTCACACCAGCCACTACCACCAAAAGGATGATAGGACAAACACTATCGCACAATCTGACATTAATGACTATGAAAGACCCCCAACCAAAAGGATGACGGAGCGAAACTCACACCGGCCACTACCACCTAAAGAATGATAGGACAAACACTATCGCACAATCTGACATTAATGACTATGAAAGACCCCTCACCAAAAGGATGACGGATTGAAACTCACACCGGCCATTACCACCTAAAGGATGATTGGACAACCACTATTGCACAATCTGATATTAATGACTTTGACAGACCCCCCACCAAAAAGATGATGGACTGAAACTCACACCAGCCACTACCACCAAAAGGATGATAGGACAAACACTATCGCAGAATCTGACATTAATGACTATGACAGACCCTCCACCAAAAGGATGACAGAGCGAACCCACGCCGTCACTACCACCAAAAGGATGATAGGACAAACACTATCGCACAATCTTACATTAATGACTATGACAGACCCCCCCATCAAAAGGATGACGGAGCGAAACTCATATCGGCCACTACCACCAAAAGGATGTTAGGACAAACACTATCGCACAATCTGACATTAATGAATATGACAGACCACCCACCAAAAGGATGATGGAGAGAAACTCACACCGGCCACTACCACCAAAAGGATGATAGGACAAACACTATCGCACAATCTGACATTAATGACTATGCCAGACCCCCCATCACAAGGATAACGAAGCGAAACTCACACCGGCCGTTACCACCTAAAGGATGATTGCACAACCACTATCGCATAATGTGACATTAATGACTATGACAGACCCCCCACCAATAGGATGATGGAGCGAAACTCACACCGGCCACTACCACCAAAACGATGATTGGACAAACACTATCGCACAATCTGACATTAGTGACTATGACAGACCCTCCACAAAAAGGATGACGGAACGAAACTCACACCGGCCACTACCACCAAAAGGATGATAGGTCAAACACTATCCCACAATCTGACATTAATGACTATGACAGACCCTCCACCAAAAGGATGACGGAGCGAAACTCACACCGGCCACTACCACCAAAAGGATAAGAGGACAAACACTATCGCACAATTTGACATTAATGACTATGACAGACCGCCCACCAAAAGGATGACATAGCGACACTCACACCGGCCACTACCACCAAAACGATAAGAGGACAAACACTATGACACAATTTGACATTAATGACTATAACAGACCCTCCACCAAAAGGGTGACGGAACGAAACTCACACCAGCCACTACCACCAAAAGGATGATAGGACAAACACTATCGCACAATCTGACATTAATGACTATGACAGAACCTCCACCAAAAGGATGACGGAGCGAAACTCACACCGGCCAGTACCACCAAAAGGATGAGAGGACAAACACTATCGCATAATTTGACATTAATGACTATGACAAACCCCCCACCAAAAGGATGATGGAGCGACACTCACACCGGCCACTACCACCAAAACGATGATAGGACAAACACTATCGCACAATCTGACATTAATGACAAAGACAGACCCTCCACCAAAAGGATGACGGAATGAAAGTCACACCAGCCACTACCACCAAAAGGATGATAGGACAAACACTATCGCACAATCTGAGGTTAATGACTATGACAGACCCTCCACCAAAAGGATGACGGAGAGAAACCCACGTCGGCACTACCACCAAATGGATGATAGGACAAACACTATCGCACAATCTGACATTAATGACTATGACAGACCCCCCATCAAAAGGATGACAGAGCGAAACTCATATCGGCCACTACCACTAAAAGGATGTTAGGACAAACACTATCGCACAATCTAACATTAATGAATATGACAGACCACCCACCAAAAGGATGACGTAGTGAAACTCACACCGGCCACTACCACCAAAAGGATGATAGGACAAACACTATCGCACAATCTGACATTAATGACTATGCCAGACCCCCCATCACAAGGATAACGGAGCAAAACTCACACCGGCCAATACCACAAAAGGATGATAGGATAACATTATCGCACAATCTGACATTAATGACTATGATAGACCCCCCACCAAAAAGATGACGGAGCGAAACTCACAACGGTCACTACCACCTAAAGAATGATAGGACAAACACTATCGCACAATCAGACATTAACGACTATGAAAGACCCCCCACCAAAAGGATGATGGAGTGAAACTCACACCGGCCATTACCACCTAAAGGATGATTGGACAACCACTATCAGACAATCTGACATTAATGACTATGACAGACCCTCCACCAATAGGATGATGGAGCGAACCTCACACCGGCCACTACCACCAAAAGGATGAGAGGACAAACACTATCGCACAATCTAACATTAATGACTATGACAGACCCCCCACCAAAAGGATGATGGAGCGACACTCACACCGGCCACTACCACCAAAAGGATGACAGGACAAACACTATCGCACAATCTGACATTAATGACTATGACAGACCCTCCACCAAAAGGATGACGGAGCGAAACTCACACCGGCCACTACCATCAAAAGGATGAGAGGACAAACACTATCGCACAATTTGACATTTATGACTATGACAAACCCCCCACCAAATGGATGACGGAGCGACAGTCACACCAGCCACTACCACCAAAACGATGATTGGACAAACACTATTGCACAATCTGACATTAGTGACTATGACAGACCCTCCACAAAAAGGATGACGGAACGAAACTCACACCGGCCACTACCACCAAAAGGATGATAGGCCAAACACTATCGCACAATCTGACATTAATGACTATGACAGACCCTCCACCAAAAGGATGACGGAGCAAAACTCACACCGGCCACTACCACCAAAAGGATAAGAGGACAAACACTATCGCACAATTTGACATTAATGACTATGACAGACCGCCCACCAAAAGGATGACATAGCGACACTCACACCGGCCACTACCACCAAAACGATGAGAGGACAAACACTATCACACAATTTGACATTAATGACTATAACAGACCCTCCACCAAAAGGGTGACGGAACGAAACTCACACCAGCCACTACCACCAAAAGGATGATAGGACAAACACTATCGCACAATCTGACATTAATGACTATGACAGAACCTCCACTAAAAGGATGACGGAGCGAAACTCACACCGGCCAGTACCACCAAAAGGATGAGAGGACAAACACTATCGCACAATTTGACATTAATGACTATGACAAACCCCCCACCAAAAGGATGATTGAGCGACACTCACACCGGCCACTACCACCAAAACGATGATAGGACAAACACTATCGCACAATCTGACATTAATGACAAAGACAGACCCTCCACCAAAAGGATGACGGAATGAAAGTCACACAAGCCACTACCACCAAAAGGATGATAGGACAAACACTATCGCACAATCTGAGATTAATGACTATGACAGACCCTCCACCAAAAGGATGACGGAGCGAAACCCACGCCGACACTACCACCAAATGGATGATAGGACAAACACTATCGCACAATCTGACATTAATGACTATGACAGACCCCCCACCAAAAGGATGACGGAACGAAACTCACACCGGCCACTACCACCAAAAGGATGATAGGTCAAACACTATCACACAATCTGACATTAATGACTATGACAGACCCTCCACCAAAAGGATGACGGAGCGAAACTCACACCGGCCACTACCACCAAAAGGATAAGACGACAAACACTATCGCAAAATTTGACATTAATGACTATGACAGACCGCCCACCAAAAGGATGACGTAGCGACACTCACACCGGCCACTACCACCAAAACGATGAGAGGAAAAACACTATCGCACAATTTGACATTAATGACTATGACAGACCCCCCACCAAAAGGATAATGGAGCGACACTCACACCGGCCACTACCACCAAAACGATGATAGGACAAACACTATCGCACAATCAGACATTAATGACTAAGACAGACCCTCGACCAAAAGGATGACGGAACGAAACTCACACCAGCCACTACCACCAAAAGGATGATAGGACAAACACTATCGCACAATCTGACATTAATGACTATGAAAGACCCCCAACCAAAAGGATGACGGAGCGAAACTCACACCGGCCACTACCACCTAAAGAATGATAGGACAAACACTATCGCACAATCTGACATTAATGACTATGAAAGACCCCTCACCAAAAGGATGACGGATTGAAACTCACACCGGCCATTACCACCTAAAGGATGATTGGACAACCACTATTGCACAATCTGACATTAATGACTTTGACAGACCCCCCACCAAAAAGATGATGGACTGAAACTCACACCAGCCACTACCACCAAAAGGATGATAGGACAAACACTATCGCAGAATCTGACATTAATGACTATGACAGACCCTGCACCAAAAGGATGACAGAGCGAACCCACGCCGTCACTACCACCAAAAGGATGATAGGACAAACACTATCGCACAATCTTACATTAATGACTATGACAGACCCCCCCATCAAAAGGATGACGGAGCGAAACTCATATCGGCCACTACCACCAAAAGGATGTTAGGACAAACACTATCGCACAATCTGACATTAATCAATATGACAGACCACCCACCAAAAGGATGATGGAGAGAAACTCACACCGGCCACTACCACCAAAAGGATGATAGGACAAACACTATCGCACAATCTGACATTAATGACTATGCCAGACCCCCCATCACAAGGATAACGGAGCGAAACTCACACCGGCCGTTACCACCTAAAGGATGATTGCACAACCACTATCGCATAATGTGACATTAATGACTATGACAGACCACCCACCAATAGGATGATGGAGCGAAACTCACACCGGCCACTACCACCAAAACGATGATTGGACAAACACTATCGCACAATCTGACATTAGTGACTATGACAGACCCTCCACAAAAAGGATGACGGAACGAAACTCACACCGGCCACTACCACCAAAAGGATGATAGGTCAAACACTATCGCACAATCTGACATTAATGACTATGACAGACCCTCCACCAAAAGGATGACGGAGCGAAACTCACACCGGCCACTACCACCAAAAGGATAAGAGGACAAACACTATCGCACAATTTGACATTAATGACTATGACAGACCGCCCACCAAAAGGATGACATAGCGACACTCACACCGGCCACTACCACCAAAACGATGAGAGGACAAACACTATGACACAATTTGACATTAATGACTATAACAGACCATCCACCAAAAGGGTGACGGAACGAAACTCACACCAGCCACTACCACCAAAAGGATGATAGGACAAACACTATCGCACAATCTGACATTAATGACTATGACAGAACCTCCACCAAAAGGATGACGGAGCGAAACTCACACCGGCCAGTACCACCAAAAGGATGAGAGGACAAACACTATCGCACAATCTGACATTAATGACTATGCCAGACCCCCCATCACAAGGATAACGGAGCGAAACTCACACCGGCCGTTACCACCTAAAGGATGATTGCACAACCACTATCGCATAATGTGACATTAATGACTATGACAGACCCCCCACCAATAGGATGATGGAGCGAAACTCACACCGGCCACTACCTCCAAAACGATGATTGGACAAACACTATCGCACAATCTGACATTAGTGACTATGACAGACCCTCCACAAAAAGGATGACGGAACGAAACTCACACCGGCCACTACCACCAAAAGGATGATAGGTCAAACACTATCGCACAATCTGACATTAATGACTATGACAGACCCTCCACCAAAAGGATGACGGAGCGAAACTCACACCGGCCACTACCACCAAAAGGATAAGAGGACAAACACTATCGCACAATTTGACATTAATGACTATGACAGACCGCCCACCAAAAGGATGACATAGCGACACTCACACCGGCCACTACCACCAAAACGATGAGAGGACAAACACTATGACACAATTTGACATTAATGACTATAACAGACCCTCCACCAAAAGGGTGACGGAACGAAACTCACACCAGCCACTACCACCAAAAGGATGATAGGACAAACACTATCGCACAATCTGACATTAATGACTATGACAGAACCTCCACCAAAAGGATGACGGAGCGAAACTCACACCGGCCAGTACCACCAAAAGGATGAGAGGACAAACACTATCGCATAATTTGACATTAATGACTATGACAAACCCCCCACCAAAAGGATGATGGAGCGACACTCACACCGGCCACTACCACCAAAACGATGATAGGACAAACACTATCGCACAATCTGACATTAATGACAAAGACAGACCCTCCACCAAAAGGATGACGGAATGAAAGTCACACCAGCCACTACCACCAAAAGGATGATAGGACAAACACTATCGCACAATCTGAGGTTAATGACTATGACAGACCCTCCACCAAAAGGATGACGGAGAGAAACCCACGTCGGCACTACCACCAAATGGATGATAGGACAAACACTATCACACAATCTGACATTAATGACTATGACAGACCCCCCATCAAAAGGATGACGGAGCGAAACTCATATCGGCCACTACCACTAAAAGGATGTTAGGACAAACACTATCGCACAATCTAACATTAATGAATATGACAGACCACCCACCAAAAGGATGACGTAGTGAAACTCACACCGGCCACTACCACCAAAAGGATGATAGGACAAACACTATCGCACAATCTGACATTAATGACTATGCCAGACCCCCCGTCACAAGGATAACGGAGCAAAACTCACACCGGCCAATACCACAAAAGGATGATAGGATAACATTATCGCACAATCTGACATTAATGACTATGATAGACCCCCCACCAAAAAGATGACGGAGCGAAACTCACACCGGTCACTACCACCTAAAGAATGATAGGACAAACACTATCGCACAATCAGACATTAACGACTATGAAAGACCCCCCACCAAAAGGATGATGGAGTGAAACTCACACCGGCCATTACCACCTAAAGGATGATTGGACAACCACTATCGTACAATCTGACATTAATGACTATGACAGACCCTCCACCAATAGGATGATGGAGCGAACCTCACACCGGCCACTACCACCAAAAGGATGAGAGGACAAACACTATCGCACAATCTAACATTAATGACTATGACAGACCCCCCACCAAAAGGATGATGGAGCGACACTCACACCGGCCACTACCACCAAAAGGATGACAGGACAAACACTATCGCACAATCTGACATTAATGACTATGACAGACCCTCCACCAAAAGGATGACGGAGCGAAACTCACACCGGCCACTACCATCAAAAGGATGAGAGGACAAACACTATCGCACAATTTGACATTTATGACTATGACAAACCCCCCACCAAATGGATGACGGAGCGACAGTCACACCAGCCACTACCACCAAAACGATGATTGGACAAACACTATTGCACAATCTGACATTAGTGACTATGACAGACCCTCCACAAAAAGGATGACGGAACAAAACTCACACCGGCCACTACCACCAAAAGGATGATAGGCCAAACACTATCGCACAATCTGACATTAATGACTATGACAGACCCTCCACCAAAAGGATGACGGAGCAAAACTCACACCGGCCACTACCACCAAAAGGATAAGAGGACAAACACTATCGCACAATTTGACATTAATGACTATGACAGACCGCCCACCAAAAGGATGACATAGCGACACTCACACCGGCCACTACCACCAAAACGATGAGAGGACAAACACTATCACACAATTTGACATTAATGACTATAACAGACCCTCCACCAAAAGGGTGACGGAACGAAACTCACACCAGCCACTACCACCAAAAGGATGATAGGACAAACACTATCGCACAATCTGACATTAATGACTATGACAAAACCTCCACTAAAAGGATGACGGAGCGAAACTCACACCGGCCAGTACCACCAAAAGGATGAGAGGACAAACACTATCGCACAATTTGACATTAATGACTATGACAAACCCCCCACCAAAAGGATGATGGAGCGACACTCACACCGGCCACTACCACCAAAACGATGATAGGACAAACACTATCGCACAATCTGACATTAATGACAAAGACAGACCCTCCACCAAAAGGATGACGGAATGAAAGTCACACCAGCCACTACCACCAAAAGGATGATAGGACAAACACTATCGCACAATCTGAGATTAATGACTATGACAGACCCTCCACCAAAAGGATGACGGAGCGAAACCCATGCCGACACTACCACCAAATGGATGATAGGACAAACACTATCGCACAATCTGACATTAATGACTATGACAGACCCCCCACCAAAAGGATGACGGAACGAAACTCACACCGGCCACTACCACCAAAAGGATGATAGGTCAAACACTATCACACAATCTGACATTAATGACTATGACAGACCCTCCACCAAAAGGATGACGGAGCGAAACTCACACCGGCCACTACCACCAAAAGGATAAGACGACAAACACTATCGCAAAATTTGACATTAATGACTATGACAGACCGCCCACCAAAAGGATGACGTAGCGACACTCACACCGGCCACTACCACCAAAACGATGAGAGGAAAAACACTATCGCACAATTTGACATTAATGACTATGACAGACCCCCCACCAAAAGGATAATGGAGCGACACTCACACCGGCCACTACCACCAAAACGATGATAGGACAAACACTATCGCACAATCCGACATTAATGACTAAGACAGACCCTCGACCAAAAGGATGACGGAACGAAACTCACACCAGCCACTACCACCAAAAGGATGATAGGACAAACACTATCGCACAATCTGACATTAATGACTATGAAAGACCCCCAACCAAAAGGATGACGGAGCGAAACTCACACCGGCCACTACCACCTAAAGAATGATAGGACAAACACTATCGCACAATCTGACATTAATGACTATGAAAGACCCCTCACCAAAAGGATGACGGATTGAAACTCACACCGGCCATTACCACCTAAAGGATGATTGGACAACCACTATTGCACAATCTGACATTAATGACTTTGACAGACCCCCCACCAAAAAGATGATGGACTGAAACTCACACCAGCCACTACCACCAAAAGGATGATAGGACAAACACTATCGCAGAATCTGACATTAATGACTATGACAGACCCTGCACCAAAAGGATGACAGAGCGAACCCACGCCGTCACTACCACCAAAAGGATGATAGGACAAACACTATCGCACAATCTTACATTAATGACTATGACAGACCCCCCCATCAAAAGGATGACGGAGCGAAACTCATATCGGCCACTACCACCAAAAGGATGTTAGGACAAACACTATCGCACAATCTGACATTAATGAATATGACAGACCACCCACCAAAAGGATGATGGAGAGAAACTCACACCGGCCACTACCACCAAAAGGATGATAGGACAAACACTATCGCACAATCTGACATTAATGACTATGCCAGACCCCCCATCACAAGGATAACGGAGCGAAACTCACACCGGCCGTTACCACCTAAAGGATGATTGCACAACCACTATCGCATAATGTGACATTAATGACTATGACAGACCACCCACCAATAGGATGATGGAGCGAAACTCACACCGGCCACTACCACCAAAACGATGATTGGACAAACACTATCGCACAATCTGACATTAGTGACTATGACAGACCCTCCACAAAAAGGATGACGGAACGAAACTCACACCGGCCACTACCACCAAAAGGATGATAGGTCAAACACTATCGCACAATCTGACATTAATGACTATGACAGACCCTCCACCAAAAGGATGACGGAGCGAAACTCACACCGGCCACTACCACCAAAAGGATAAGAGGACAAACACTATCGCACAATTTGACATTAATGACTATGACAGACCGCCCACCAAAAGGATGACATAGCGACACTCACACCGGCCACTACCACCAAAACGATGAGAGGACAAACACTATGACACAATTTGACATTAATGACTATAACAGACCCTCCACCAAAAGGGTGACGGAACGAAACTCACACCAGCCACTACCACCAAAAGGATGATAGGACAAACACTATCGCACAATCTGACATTAATGACTATGACAGAACCTCCACCAAAAGGATGACGGAGCGAAACTCACACCGGCCAGTACCACCAAAAGGATGAGAGGACAAACACTATCGCATAATTTGACATTAATGACTATGACAAACTCCCCACCAAAAGGATGATGGAGCGACACTCACACCGGCCACTACCACCAAAACGATGATAGGACAAACACTATCGCACAATCTGACATTAATGACAAAGACAGACCCTCCACCAAAAGGATGACGGAATGAAAGTCACACCAGCCACTACCACCAAAAGGATGATAGGACAAACACTATCGCACAATCTGAGGTTAATGACTATGACAGACCCTCCACCAAAAGGATGACGGAGAGAAACCCACGTCGGCACTACCACCAAATGGATGATAGGACAAACACTATCGCACAATCTGACATTAATGACTATGACAGACCCCCCATCAAAAGGATGACGGAGCGAAACTCATATCGGCCACTACCACTAAAAGGATGTTAGGACAAACACTATCGCACAATCTAACATTAATGAATATGACAGACCACCCACCAAAAGGATGACGTAGCGAAACTCACACCGGCCACTACCACCAAAAGGATGATAGGACAAACACTATCGCACAATCTGACATTAATGACTATGCCAGACCCCCCATCACAAGGATAACGAAGCAAAACTCACACCGGCCAATACCACAAAAGGATGATAGGATAACATTATCGCACAATCTGACATTAATGACTATGATAGACCCCCCACCAAAAAGATGACGGAGCGAAACTCACACCGGTCACTACCACCTAAAGAATGATAGGACAAACACTATCGCACAATCAGACATTAACGACTATGAAAGACCCCCCACCAAAAGGATGATGGAGTGAAACTCACACCGGCCATTACCACCTAAAGGATGATTGGACAACCACTATCGTACAATCTGACATTAATGACTATGACAGACCCTCCACCAATAGGATGATGGAGCGAAACTCACACCGGCCACTACCACCAAAAGGATGAAAGGACAAACACTATTGCATAATTTGACATTAATGACTATGACATTCCCCCCACCAAAAAGATGATGGAGCGACACTCACACCGGCCACTACCACCAAAACGATGATAGGATAAACACTATCGCACAATTTGACATTAATGACTATGACAGACCCTCCACCAAAAGGATGACGGAACAAAACTCACACCAGCTACTACCACCAAAAGGATGATAGGACAATCACTATCGCACAATGTGACATTAATGACTATGACAGACCCTCCACCAAAAGGATGACGGAACGAAACTCACACCGGCCACTACCACCAAAAGGATGATAGGTCAAACACTATCACAAAATCTGACATTAATGACTATGACAGACCCTCCACCAAAAGGATGACGGAGCGAAACTCACACCGGCCACTACCACCAAAAGGATAAGACGACAAACACTATCGCAAAATTTGACATTAATGACTATGACAGACCGCCCACCAAAAGGATGACGTAGCGACACTCACACCGGCCACTACCACCAAAACGATGAGAGGAAAAACACTATCGCACAATTTGACATTAATGACTATGACAGACCCCCCACCAAAAGGATAATGGAGCGACACTCACACCGGCCACTACCACCAAAACGATGATAGGACAAACACTATCGCACAATCAGACATTAATGACTAAGACAGACCCTCGACCAAAAGGATGACGGAACGAAACTCACACCAGCCACTACCACCAAAAGGATGATAGGACAAACACTATCGCACAATCTGACATTAATGACTATGAAAGACCCCCAACCAAAAGGATGACGGAGCGAAACTCACACCGGCCACTACCACCTAAAGAATGATAGGACAAACACTATCGCACAATCTGACATTAATGACTATGAAAGACCCCTCACCAAAAGGATGACGGATTGAAACTCACACCGGCCATTACCACCTAAAGGATGATTGGACAACCACTATTGCACAATCTGACATTAATGACTTTGACAGACCCCCCACCAAAAAGATGATGGACTGAAACTCACACCAGCCACTACCACCAAAAGGATGATAGGACAAACACTATCGCAGAATCTGACATTAATGACTATGACAGACCCTCCACCAAAAGGATGACAGAGCGAACCCACGCCGTCACTACCACCAAAAGGATGATAGGACAAACACTATCGCACAATCTTACATTAATGACTATGACAGACCCCCCCATCAAAAGGATGACGGAGCGAAACCCATATCGGCCACTACCACCAAAAGGATGTTAGGACAAACACTATCGCACAATCTGACATTAATGAATATGACAGACCACCCACCAAAAGGATGATGGAGAGAAACTCACACCGGCCACTACCACCAAAAGGATGATAGGACAAACACTATCGCACAATCTGACATTAATGACTATGCCAGACCCCCCATCACAAGGATAACGGAGCGAAACTCACACCGGCCGTTACCACCTAAAGGATGATTGCACAACCACTATCGCATAATGTGACATTAATGACTATGACAGACCCCCCACCAATAGGATGATGGAGCGAAACTCACACCGGCCACTACCACCAAAACGATGATTGGACAAACACTATCGCACAATCTGACATTAGTGACTATGACAAACCCTCCACAAAAAGGATGACGGAACGAAACTCACACCGGCCACTACCACCAAAAGGATGATAGGTCAAACACTATCGCACAATCTGACATTAATGACTATGACAGAACCTCCACTAAAAGGATGACGGAGCGAAACTCACACCGGCCAGTACCACCAAAAGGATGAGAGGACAAACACTATCGCACAATTTGACATTAATGACTATGACAGACCGCCCACCAAAAGGATGACATAGCGACACTCACACCGGCCACTACCACCAAAACGATGAGAGGACAAATACTATGACACAATTTGACATTAATGACTATAACAGACCCTCCACCAAAAGGGTGACGGAACGAAACTCACACCAGCCACTACCACCAAAAGGATGATAGGACAAACACTATCGCACAATCTGACATTAATGACTATGACAGAACCTCCACCAAAAGGATGACGGAGCGAAACTCACACCGGCCAGTACCACCAAAAGGATGAGAGGACAAACACTATCGCATAATTTGACATTAATGACTATGACAAACCCTCCACCAAAAGGATGATGGAGCGACACTCACACCGACCACTACCACCAAAACGATGATAGGACAAACACTATCGCACAATCTGACATTAATGACAAAGACAGACCCTCCACCAAAAGGATGACGGAATGAAAGTCACACCAGCCACTACCACCAAAAGGATGATAGGACAAACACTATCGCACAATCTGAGGTTAATGACTATGACAGACCCTCCACCAAAAGGATGACGGAGAGAAACCCACGTCGGCACTACCACCAAATGGATGATAGGACAAACACTATCGCACAATCTGACATTAATGACTATGACAGACCCCCCATCAAAAGGATGACGGAGCGAAACTCATATCGGCCACTACCACTAAAAGGATGTTAGGACAAACACTATCGCACAATCTAACATTAATGAATATGACAGACCACCCACCAAAAGGATGACGTAGTGAAACTCACACCGGCCACTACCACCAAAAGGATGATAGGACAAACACTATCGCACAATCTGACATTAATGACTATGCCAGACCCCCCCATCACAAGGATAACGGAGCAAAACTCACACCGGCCAATACCACAAAAGGATGATAGGATAACATTATCGCACAATCTGACATTAATGACTATGATAGACCCCCCACCAAAAAGATGACGGAGCGAAACTCACACCGGTCACTACCACCTAAAGAATGATAGGACAAACACTATCGCACAATCAGACATTAACGACTATGAAAGACCCCCCACCAAAAGGATGATGGAGTGAAACTCACACCGGCCATTACCACCTAAAGGATGATTGGACAACCACTATCGTACAATCTGACATTAATGACTATGACAGACCCTCCACCAATAGGATGATGGAGCGAACCTCACACCGGCCACTACCACCAAAAGGATGAGAGGACAAACACTATCGCACAATCTAACATTAATGACTATGACAGACCCCCCACCAAAAGGATGATGGAGCGACACTCACACCGGCCACTACCACCAAAAGGATGACAGGACAAACACTATCGCACAATCTGACATTAATGACTATGACAGACCCTCCACCAAAAGGATGACGGAGCGAAACTCACACCGGCCACTACCATCAAAAGGATGAGAGGACAAACACTATCGCACAATTTGACATTTATGACTATGACAAACCCCCCACCAAATGGATGACGGAGCGACAGTCACACCAGCCACTACCACCAAAACGATGATTGGACAAACACTATTGCACAATCTGACATTAGTGACTATGACAGACCCTCCACAAAAAGGATGACGGAACGAAACTCACACTGGCCACTACCACCAAAAGGATGATAGGCCAAACACTATCGCACAATCTGGCATTAATGACTATGACAGACCCTCCACCAAAAGGATGACGGAGCAAAACTCACACCGGCCACTACCACCAAAAGGATAAGAGGACAAACACTATCGCACAATTTGACATTAATGACTATGACAGACCGCCCACCAAAAGGATGACATAGCGACACTCACACCGGCCACTACCACCAAAACGATGAGAGGACAAACACTATCACACAATTTGACATTAATGACTATAACAGACCCTCCACCAAAAGGGTGACGGAACGAAACTCACACCAGCCACTACCACCAAAAGGATGATAGGACAAACACTATCGCACAATCTGACATTAATGACTATGACAGAACCTCCACTAAAAGGATGACGGAGCGAAACTCACACCGGCCAGTACCACCAAAAGGATGAGAGGACAAACACTATCGCACAATTTGACATTAATGACTATGACAAACCCCCCACCAAAAGGATGATGGAGCGACACTCACACCGGCCACTACCACCAAAACGATGATAGGACAAACACTATCGCACAATCTGACATTAATGACAAAGACAGACCCTCCACCAAAAGGATGACGGAATGAAAGTCACACCAGCCACTACCACCAAAAGGATGATAGGACAAACACTATCGCACAATCTGAGATTAATGACTATGACAGACCCTCCACCAAAAGGATGACGGAGCGAAACCCACGCCGACACTACCACCAAATGGATGATAGGACAAACACTATCGCACAATCTGACATTAATGACTATGACAGACCCCCCATCAAAAGGATGACGGTGCGAAACTCATATCGGCCACTACCACCAAAAGGATGTTAGGACAAACACTATCGCACAATCTAACATTAATGAATATGACAGACCACCCACCAAAAGGATGACGTAGCGAAACTCACACCGCCCACTACCACCAAAAGGATGATAGGACAAACACTATCGCACAATCTGACATTAATGACTATGCCAGACCCCCTATCACAAGGATAACGGAGCAAAACTCACACCGGCCAATACCACAAAAGGATGATAGGATAACATTATCGCACAATCTGACATTAATGACTATGATAGACCCCCTCACCAAAAAGATGACGGAGCGAAACTCACACCGGTCACTACCACCTAAAGAATGATAGGACAAACACTATCGCACAATCAGACATTAACGACTATGAAAGACCCCCCACCAAAAGGATGATGGAGTGAAACTCACACCGGCCATTACCACCTAAAGGATGATTGGACAACCACTATCGTACAATCTGACATTAATGACTATGACAGACCCTCCACCAATAGGATGATGGAGCGAAACTCACACCGGCCACTACCACCAAAAGGATGAAAGGACAAACACTATTGCACAATTTGACATTAATGACTATGACATTCCCCCCACCAAAAAGATGATGGAGCGACACTCACACCGGCCACTACCACCAAAACGATGATAGGATAAACACTATCGCACAATTTGACATTAATGACTATGACAGACCCTCCACCAAAAGGATGACGGAGCGAAACTCACACCGGCCACTACCACCAAAAGGATAAGACGACAAACACTATCGCAAAATTTGACATTAATGACTATGACAGACCGCCCACCAAAAGGATGACGTAGCGACACTCACACCGACCACTACCACCAAAACGATGAGAGGAAAAACACTATCGCACAATTTGACATTAATGACTATGACAGACCCCCCACCAAAAGGATAATGGAGCGACACTCACACCGGCCACTACCACCAAAACGATGATAGGACAAAGACTATCGCACAATCAGACATTAATGACTAAGACAGACCCTCGACCAAAAGGATGACGGAACGAAACTCACACCAGCCACTACCACCAAAAGGATGATAGGACAAACACTATCGCACAATCTGACATTAATGACTATGAAAGACCCCCAACCAAAAGGATGACGGAGCGAAACTCACACCGGCCACTACCACCTAAAGAATGATAGGACAAACACTATCGCACAATCTGACATTAATGACTATGAAAGACCCCTCACCAAAAGGATGACGGATTGAAACTCACACCGGCCATTACCACCTAAAGGATGATTGGACAACCACTATTGCACAATCTGACATTAATGACTTTGACAGACCCCCCACCAAAAAGATGATGGACTGAAACTCACACCAGCCACTACCACCAAAAGGATGATAGGACAAACACTATCGCAGAATCTGACATTAATGACTATGACAGACCCTCCACCAAAAGGATGACAGAGCGAACCCACGCCGTCACTACCACCGAAAGGATGATAGGACAAACACTATCGCACAATCTTACATTAATGACTATGACAGACCCCCCCATCAAAAGGATGACGGAGCAAAACTCATATCGGCCACTACCACCAAAAGGATGTTAGGACAAACACTATCGCAAAATCTGACATTAATGAATATGACAGACCACCCACCAAAAGGATGATGGAGAGAAACTCACACCGGCCACTACCACCAAAAGGATGATAGGACAAACACTATCGCACAATCTGACATTAATGACTATGCCAGACCCCCCATCACAAGGATAACGGAGCGAAACTCACACCGGCCGTTACCACCTAAAGGATGATTGCACAACCACTATCGCATAATGTGACATTAATGACTATGACAGACCCCCCACCAATAGGATGATGGAGCGAAACTCACACCGGCCACTACCACCGAAAGGATGAGAGGACAAACACTATCGCACAATTTGACATTAATGACTATGACAGACCCCCCACCAAAAGGATGATGGAGCGACACTCACACCGGCCACTACCATCAAAACGATGATAGGACAAACACTATCGCAGAATCTGACATTAATGACTATGACAGACCCTCCACCAAAAGGATGACGGAGCGAAACTCACACCGGCCACTACCACCGAAACGATCAGAGGACAAGCACTATCGCACAATTTGACATTAATGACTATGACAGACCGCCCACCAAAAGGATGACGTAGCGAAACTCACACCAGCCACTACCACCTAAAGAATGATAGGACAAACACTATCGCACAATCTGACATTAATGACTATGAAAGACCCCCCACCAAAAGGATGACGGATTGAAACTCACACCGACCATTACCACCTAAAGGATGATTGGACAACCACTATCGCACAATCTGACATTGATGACTTTGACAGACCCCCCACCAAAAAGATGATGGACTGAAACTCACACCAGCCATTACCACCAAAAGGATGATAGGACAAACACTATCGCACAATCTGACATTAATGACTATGACAGACCCTCCACCAAAAGGATGACGGAGCGAACCCACGCCGTCACTACCACCAAAAGGATGATAGGACAAACACTATCGCCCAATCTGACATTAATGACTATGCCAGACCCTCCATCACAAGGATAACGGGGCGAAACTCACACCAGCCACTACCACCAAAAGGATGATAGGAC
The DNA here is from genome assembly GCA_963859935.3 of Lathyrus sativus. Classification (NCBI taxonomy): domain Eukaryota; kingdom Viridiplantae; phylum Streptophyta; class Magnoliopsida; order Fabales; family Fabaceae; genus Lathyrus; species Lathyrus sativus. Next base: position 98,667,317 of record OZ012739.1, on the reverse strand, counting down.
AAACACTATCACACAATCTGACATTAATGACTATGACAGACCCCCCACCAAAAGGATGACGGAGCAAAACTCACACCGGCCACTACCACCTAAAGAATGATAGGACAAACACTATAGCATATTCTGACATTAATGACTATGAAAGACCCCCCACCAAAAGGATGACGGAGTGAAACTCACACCGGCCATTACCACCTAATGGATGATTGGACAACCACTATCGCACAATCTGACATTAATGACTATGACAGAGCCCCCACCAAAAAGATGATGAAGTGAAACTCACACCGGCCACTACCACCAAAAGGATGATAGGACAAACACTATCGCACAATCTGACTTTAATGACTATGACAGACCCTCCACCAAAAGGATGACGGAGCAAAAACCATGCCGGTCACTACCAACAAAAGGATGATAGGACAAACACTATAGCACAATCTGACATTAATGACTATGACAGACCCCCCATCAAAAGGATGACGGAGCGAAAGTCATATCGGCCACTACCACCAAAAGGATGTTAGGACAAACACTATCGCACAATCTGACATTAATGAATATGACAGACCACCCACCAAAAGGATGACGGAGTGAAACTCACACAGGCCACTACCACCAAAAGGATGATAGGACAAGCACTATCGCACAATCTGACATTAATGACTATGCCAGACCCTCCATCACAAGGGTAACGGAGCGAAACTCACACCGGCCAATACCACAAAAGGATGATAGGGTAAACACTATTGCACAATCTGACATTAATGACTAGGATAGACCCCCCACCAAAAGGATGACGGAGCGAAACTCACACCGGTCCCTACCACCTAAAGAATGATAGGACAAACACTATCGCACAATCAGACATTAACGACTATGAAAGACCCCCCCACCAAAAGGATGATGGAGTGAAACTCACACCGACCATTACCACCTAAAGGATGATTGGACAACTACTATCGTACAATCTGACATTAATGACTATGATAGACCCTCCACCAATAGGATGATAGAGCGAAACTCACACCGGTCACTACCACCAAAAGGATGAGAGGACAAACACTATCGCACAATTTGACATTTATGACTATGACAGACCCCCCACCAAAAGGATGATGGAGAGACACTCACACCGGCCACTACCACCAAAACGATGATATGACAAACACTATCGCACAATCTGACATTAATGACTATGACAGACCCTCCACCAAAAGGATGACGGAACAAAACTCACACCAGCCACTACCACCAAAAGGATGATAGGACAAACACTGTCGCACAATGTGACATTAATGACTATGACAGACCCTCCACCAAAAGGATGACAGAGCGAAACTCACACCGGCCACTACCACCAAAAGGATGAGAGGACAAACACTATCGCACAATTTGACATTAATGACTATGACAAACCCCCCACCAAATGGATGACGGAGCGACACTCACACCAGCCACTACCACCAAAACGATGATAGGACAAACACTATCGCATAATCTGATATTAATGACTATGACAGACCCTCCACCAAAAGGATGACGGAACGAAACTCACACCGGCCACTACCACCGAAACGATCAGAGGACAAGCACTATCGCACAATTTGACATTAAGGACTATGACAGACCGCCCACCAAAAGGATGACGTAGCGAAACTCACACCAGCCACTACCACCTAAAGAATGATAGGACAAACACTATCGCACAATCTGACATTAATGACTATGAAAGACCCCCCACCAAAAGGATGACGGATTAAAACTCACACCGGCCATTACCACCTAAAGGATGATTGGACAACCACTATCGCACTATCTGACATTGATGACTTTGACAGACCCCCCACCAAAAAGATGATGGACTGAAACTCACACCAGCCACTACCACCAAATGGATGATAGGACAAACACTATCGCACAATCTGACATTAATGACTATGACAGACCCTCCACCAAAAGGATGACGGAGCGAACCCACGCCGTCACTACCACCAAAAGGATGATAGGACAAACACTATCGCACAATCTGACATTAATGACTATGCCAGACCCTCCATCACAAGGATAACGGAGCGAAACTCACACCAGCCACTACCACCAAAAGGATGATAGGACAAACACTATCACACAATCTGACATTAATGACTATGACAGACCCCCCACCAAAAGGATGACGGAGCAAAACTCACACCGGCCACAACCACCTAAAGAATGATAGGACAAACACTATCGCATATTCTGACATTAATGACTATGAAAGACCCCCCACCAAAAGGATGACGGAGTGAAACTCACACCGGCCATTACCATCTAATGGATGATTGGACAACCACTATCGCACAATCTGACATTAATGACTATGACAGAGCCCCCACCAAAAAGATGATGAAGTGAAACTCACACCGGCCACTACCACCAAAAGGATGATAGGACAAACACTATAGCACAATCTGACTTTAATGACTATGACAGACCCTCCACCAAAAGGATGACGGAGCGAAAACCACGCCGGTCACTACCAACAAAAGGATGATAGGACAAACACTATCACACAATCTGACATTAATGACTATGACAGACCCCCCATCAAAAGGATGACGGAGCGAAAGTCATATCGGCCACTACCACCAAAAGGATGTTAGGACAAACACTATCGCACAATCTGACATTAATGAATATGACAGACCACCCACCAAAAGGATGACGGAGTGAAACTCACACAGGCCACTACCACCAAAAGGATGATAGGACAAACACTATCGCACAATCTGACATTAATGACTATGCCAGACCCTCCATCACAAGGATAACGGAGCGAAACTCACACCGGCCAATACCACAAAAGGATGATAGGGTAAACACTATTGCACAATCTGACATTAATGACTAGGATAGACCCCCCACCAAAAGGATGACGGAGCGAAACTCACACCGGTCCCTACCAATTAAAGAATGATAGGACAAACACTATCGCACAATCAGACATTAACGACTACGAAAGACCCCCCCACCAAAAGGATGATGGAGTGAAACTCACACCGACCATTACCACCTAAAGGATGATTGGACAACTACTATCGTACAATCTGACATTAATGACTATGATAGACCCTCCACCAATAGGATGATAGAGCGAAACTCACACCGGCCACTACCACCAAAAGGATGAGAGGACAAACACTATCGCACAATTTCACATTTATGACTATGACAGACCCCCCACCAAAAGGATGATGGAGCGGCCCTCACACCGGCCACTACCACCAAAACGATGATATGACAAACACTATCGCACAATCTGACATTAATGACTATGACAGACCCTCCACCAAAAGGATGACGGAACGAAACTCACACCAGCCACTACCACCAAAAGGATGATAGGACAAACACTGTCGCACAATGTGACATTAATGACTATGACAGACCCTCCACCAAAAGGATGACGGAGCGAAACTCACACCGGCCACTACCACCAAAAGGATGAGAGGACAAACACTATCGCACAATTTGACATTAATGACTATGACAAACCCCCCACCAAATGGATGACGGAGCGACACTCACACCGGCCACTACCACCAAAACGATGATAGGACAAACACTATCGCATAATCTGACATTAATGACTATGACAGACCCTCCACCAAAAGGATGACGGAGCGAAACTCACACCGGCCACTACCACCGAAACGATCAGAGGACAAGCACTATCGCACAATTTGACATTAATGACTATGACAGACCGCCCACCAAAAGGATGACGTAGCGAAACTCACACCAGCCACTACCACCTAAAGAATGATAGGACAAACACTATCGCACAATCTGACATTAATGACTATGAAAGACCCCCCACCAAAAGGATGACGGATTGAAACTCACACCGACCATTACCACCTAAAGGATGATTGGACAACCACTATCGCACAATCTGACATTGATGACTTTGACAGACCCCCCACCAAAAAGTTGATGGACTGAAACTCACACTAGCCACTACCACCAAAAGGATGATAGGACAAACACTATCGCACAATCTGACATTAATGACTATGACAGACCCTCCACCAAAAGGATGACGGAGCGAACCCACGCCGTCACTACCACCAAAAGGATGATAGGACAAACACTATCGCACAATCTGACATTAATGACTATGCCAGACCCTCCATCACAAGGATAACGGAGCGAAACTCACACCAGCCACTACCACCAAAAGGATGATAGGACAAACACTATCACACAATCTGACATTAATGACTATGAAAGACCGCCCACCAAAAGGATGACGAAGCAAAACTCACACCGGCCACTACCACCTAAAGATTGATAGGACAAACACTATCGCATATTCTGACATTAATGACTATGAAAGACCCCTCACCAAAAGGATGACGGAGTGAAACTCACACCGGCCATTACCACCTAATGGATGATTGGACAACCACTATCACACAATCTGACATTAATGACTATGACAGAGCCCCCACCAAAAAGATGATGAAGTGAAACTCACACCGGCCACTACCACCAAAAGGATGATAGGACAAACACTATCGCACAATCTGACTTTAATGACTATGACAGACCCTCCACCAAAAGGATGACGGAGCGAAAACCACGCCGGTCACTACCAACAAAAGGATGATAGGACAAACACTATCGCATAATCTGACATTAATGACTATGACAGACCCCCCATCAAAAGGATGACGGAGCGAAAGTCATATCAGCCACTACCACCAAAAGGATGTTAGGACAAACACTATCGCACAATCTGACATTAATGAATATGACAGACCACCCACCAAAAGGATGACGGAGTGAAACTCACACAGGCCACTACCACCAAAAGGATGATAGGACAAACACTATCGCACAATCTGACATTAATGACTATGCCAGACCCTCCATCACAAGGATAACAGAGCGAAACTCACACCGGCCAATACCACAAAAGGATGATAGGATAAACATTATCGCACAATCTGACATTAATGACTATGACAGACCCCCCACCAAAAGGATGAGGGAGCAAAACTCACACCGGTCACTTCCACCTAATGAAAGATAGGACAAACACTATCGCACAATCAGACATTAACGACTATGAAAGACCCCCCACCAAAAGGATGACGGAGTGAAATTCACACCGGCAATTACCACCTAAAGGATGATTCGACAACCACTATCGTACAATCTGGCATTAATGACTATGACGGATCCTCCACCAATTGGATGATGGAGCGAAACTCACACCGGCCACTACCACCAAAAGGTTAAGAGGAGAAACACTATCGCACAATTTGACATTAATGACTATGACAGACCCCCCACCAAAAGGATGATGGAGCGACACTCACATCGGCCACTACCACCAAAACGTTGATAGGACAAACATTATCGCACAATCTGACATTAATGACTATGACAGACCCTCCACCAAAAGGATGACGGAACGAAACTCACACCAGCCACTACCACCAAAAGGATGATAGGATAAACACTATCGCACAATGTGACATTAATGACTATGACAGACCCTCCACCTAAAGGATGACGGAGCGAAACTCACACCGGCCACTACCACCAAAAGGATGAGAGGACAAACACTATCGCACAATTTGACATTAATGACTATGACAGACCCCCCACCAAAAGGCTGATGGAGCGACAGTCACACCAGCCACTACCACCAAAAGGATGATAGGACAAACACTATCGCACAATCTAACATTAATGACTATGACAGACCCTCCACCAAAAGGATGATGGAACGAAACTCACACCAGCTACTACCACCAAAAGGATGATAGGACAAACACTATCGCACAATGTGACATTAATGACTATGATAGCCCCTCCACCAAAAGGATGACGGAGCGAAACTCACACCAGCCACTACCACCAAAAAGGTAAGAGGACAAACACTATCGCACAATTTGACATTAATGACTATGACAGACCCCCCCACCAAAAGGATGACGTAGCGACACTCACACAGGCCAGTACCAGCAAAACGATGATAGGACAAACACTATCGCACAATCTGACATTAATGACTATGACAGACCCCCCACTAAAAGGATGACAGAGCGAAACTCACTCCACCCACTACCACTCAAAGGATGATAGGACAAACACTATCGCACAATCTGACATTAATGACTATGAAAGACCCCCCACTAAAAGGATGACGGAGTGAAACACACACCGACCATTACCACCTATAGGAGGATTGGACAACCACTATCGCACAATCTGACATTAATGACTATGATAGACCTCCCACCAAAAGGATGATGGAGTGAAACTCACACCGACCACTACCACCAAAAGGATGATAAGACAAACACTATCGCACAATCTGACATTAATGACTATGATAGACCCCCCATCAAAAGGATGACGGAGCGAAGCGTATATCGGCCACTACCACCAAAAGGATGTTAGAACAAACACTATCGCACAATCTGACATTTATGAATATGACAGACCGCCCACCAAAAGGATGACGTAGCGACACTCACACCGGCCACTACCACCAATACGATGAGAGGACAAACACTATCGCACAATTTGACATTAATGACTATGACAGTCCCCCCACCAAAAGGATGATGGAGCGACACTCACACCGGCCACTACCACCAAAACGATGATAGGACAAACACTATCGCACAATCTGACATTAATGACTATGACAGACCCTCCACCAAAAGGATGACGGAACGAAACTCACACCAGCCACTACCACCAAAAGGATGATAGGACAAACACTATCGCACAATCTGACATTAATGACTTTGACAGACCCCCCACCAAAAGAATGACGGAGCGAAACTCACACCGGCCACTACCACCTAAAGAATGATAGGACAAACACTATCGCAAATTCGGACATTAATGACTATGAAAGACCCCCCACTAAAAGGATGACGGAGTGAAACTCACACCGGCCATTACCACCTAATGGATGATTGGACAACCACTATCGCACAATCTAACATTAATGACTATGACAGACCCCCCACCAAAAGGATGATGAAGTGAAACTCACACTAGCCACTACCACCAAAAGGATGATAGGACAAACACTATCGCACAATCTGACTTTAATGACTATGACAGACCCTCCACCAAAAGGATGACGGAGCGAAAACCACGTCGGCCACTACCAACAAAAGGATGATAGGACAAACACTATCGCACAATCTGACATTAATGACTTTGACAGACCCCCCATCAAAAGGATGACGGAGCGAAACTCATATCGGCCACTACCACCAAAAGGATGTTAGGACAAACACTATCTCACAATCTGACTTTAATGAATATGACAGACCACCCACCAAAAGGATGACGGAGCGAAACTCACACCGGCCACTACCACCAAAAGGATGATAGGACAAACACTATTGCACAATTTGACATTAGTGACTATGACAGACCCCCCATCAAAAGGATAACGGAGCGAAACTCACACCGGCCACCACCACAAAAGGATGATAGGATAAACACTATCGCACAATCTGACATTAATGACTATGACAGACCCCCCACCAAAAGGATGACGGAGCAAAACTCACACCGGCCATTACCACCTAAAGGATGATTCGACAACCACTATCGTACAATCTGGCATTAATGACTATGACAGACCCTCCACCAATTGGATGATGGAGCGAAACTCACACCGGCCACTACCACCAAAAGGATGATAGGACAAACACTATTGCAAAATTTGACATTAGTGACTATGACAGACCCCCCATCAAAAGGATAATGAAGCGAAACTCACACCGGCCAATACCACAAAAGGATGATAGGATAAACACTATCGCACAATCTGACATTAATGACTATGACAGACCCCCCACCAAAAGGATGAGGGAGCAAAACTCACACCGGTCACTACCACCTAATGAAAGATAGGAAAAACACTATCGCACAATCAGACATTAACGACTATGAAAGACCCCCCACCAAAAGGATGACGGAGTGAAACTCACACCGGCCATTACCACCTAAAGGATGATTCGACAACCACTATCGTACAATCTGGCATTAATGACTATGACGGACCCTCCACCAATTGGATGATGGAGCGAAACTCACACCGACCACTACCACCAAAAGGTTGAGAGGAGAAACACTATCGCACAATTTGACATTAATGACTATGACAGACCCCCCACCAAAAGGATGATGGAGCGACACTCACATCGGCCACTACCACCAAAACGATGATAGGACAAACATTATCGCACAATCTGACATTAATGACTATGACAGAGCCTCCACCAAAAGGATGACCGAACGAAACTCACACCAGCCACTACCACCAAAAGGATGATAGGATAAACACTATCGCACAATGTGACATTAATGACTATGACAAACCCTCCACCAAAAGGATGACGGAGCGAAACTCACACCGGCCACTACCACCAAAAGGATGACGGAGCGAAACTCACACCGGCCACTACCACCAAAAGGATAAGAGGACAAACACTATCGCACAATTTGACATTAATGACTATGACAGACCCCCCACCAAAAGGATGACGTAGCGACACTCACACAGGCCACTACCAGCAAAACGATGATAGGACAAACACTATCGCACAATCTGACATTAATGACTATGACAGACCCCCCACCAAAAGGATGACAGAGCGAAACTCACACCAGCCACTACCACTTAAAGGATGATAGGACAAACACTATCGCACAATCTGACATTAATGACTATGAAAGACCCCCCACCAAAAGGATCACGGAGTGAAACACACACCGACCATTACCACCTAAAGGAGGATTGGACAACCACTATCGCACAATCTGACATTAATGACTATGATAGACCCCCCACCAAAAGGATGATGGAGTGAAACTCACACCGACCACTACCACCAAAAGGATGATAGGACAAACACTATCGCACAATCTGACATTAATGACTATGATAGACCCCCCATCAAATGGATGACGGAGCGAAACGCATATCGGCCACTACCACCAAAAGGATGTTAGGACAAACACTATCGCGCAATCTGACATTTATGAATATGACAGACCATCCACCAAAAGGATGACGTAGCGACACTCACACCGGCCACTACCACCAAAACGATGAGAGGACAAACACTATCGCACAATTTGACATTAATAACTATGACAGTCCCCCCACCAAAAGGATGAATGAGCGACACTCACACTGGCCACTACCACCAAAATGATGATAGGACAAACACTATCGCACAATCTGACATTAATGACCATGACAGACCCTCCACCAAAAGGATGACGGAACGAAACTCACACCAGCCACTACCACCAAAAGGATGATACGACAAACACTATCGCACAATATGACATTAATGACTTTGACAGACCTCCCACCAAAAGGATGACAGAGCGAAACTCACACCGGCCACTACCATCTAAAGAATGATAGGACAAACACTATCGCACATTCGACATTAATGACTATGAAAGACCCCCCACCAAAAGGATGACGGAGTGAAACTCACACTGGCCATTACCACCTAAAGGATGATTGGACAACCACTATCGCACAATCTGACATTAATGACTATAACAGACCCCCCACCAAAAGGATGATGGAGTGAAACTCACACCGACCACTACCACCAAAAGGATGATAGGACAAACACTATCGCACAATCTGACATTAATGACTATGACAGACCCTCCTCCAAAAGGATGGCAGAGCGAAACTCACACCGGCCACTACCACCAAAAGGATGACAGGACAAACACTATCGCACAATCTGACATTAATGACTATGACAGACCCCCCACCAAAAGGATGACGGAGCAAAACTCACACCGGCCATTACCACCTAAAGGATGATTCTACAACCACTATCGTACAATCTGGCATTAATGACTATGACAGACCCTCCACCAATTGGATGATGGAGCGAAACTCACACCGGCCACTACCACCAAAAGGTTGAGAGGAGAAACACTATCGCAAAATTTGACATTAATGACTATGACAGACCCCCACCAAAAGGATGATGGAGCGACACTCACATCGGCCACTACCACCAAAACGATGATAGGACAAACATTATCGCACAATCTGACATTAATGACTATGATAGAGCCTCCACCAAAAGGATGACGGAACGAAACTCACACCAGCCACTACCACCAAAAGGATGATAGGATAAACACTATCGCACAATGTGACATGAATGACTATGACATACCTTCCACCAAAAGGATGACGGAGAGAAACTCACACCGGCCACTACCACCAAAAGGATGACGGAGCGAAACTCACACCGGCCACTACCACCAAAAGGATAAGAGGACAAACACTATCGCACAATTTGACATTAATGACTATGACAGACCCCCCACCAAAAGGATGACGTAGCGACACTCACACAGGCCACTACCAGCAAAACGATGATAGGACAAACACTATCGCACAATCTGACATTAATGACTATGACAGACCCCCCACCAAAAGGATGACAGAGCGAAACTCACACCGGCCACTACCACTTAAAGGATGATAGGACAAACAATATCGCACAATCTGACATTAATGACTATGAAAGACCCCCCACCAAAAGGATCACGGAGTGAAACACACACCGACCATTACCACCTAAAGGAGGATTGGACAACCACTATCGCACAATCTGACATTAATGACTATGATACACCCCCCACCAAAAGGATGATGGAGTGAAACTCACACCGACCACTACCACCAAAAGGATGATAGGACAAACACTATCGCACAATCTGACATTAATGACTATGATAGACCCCCCATCAGAAGGATGACAGAGCGAAACGCATATCGGCCACTACCACCAAAAGGATGTTAGGACAAACACTATCGCACAATCTGACATTTATGAATATGACAGACCACCCACCAAAAGGATGACGTAGCGACACTCACACCGAGCACTACCACCAAAACGATGAGAGGACAAACACTATCGCACAATTTGACATTGATGACTATGACAGTCCCCCTACCAAAAGGATGAATGAGCGACACTCACACCGGCCACTACCACCAAAATGATGATAGGACAAACACTATCGCATAATCTGACATTAATGACCATGACAGACCCTCCACCAAAAGGATGACGGAACGAAACTCACACCAGCCACTACCACCAAAAGGATGATAGGACAAACACTATCGCACAATATGACATTAATGACTTTGACAGACCTCCCACCAAAAGGATGACAGAGCGAAACTCACACCGGCCACTACCATCTAAAGAATGATAGGACAAACACTATCGCACATTCGACATTAATGACTATGAAAGACCCCCCACCAAAAGGATGACGGAGTGAAACTCACACTGGCCATTACCACCTAAAGGATGATTGGACAACCACTATCGCACAATCTGACATTAATGACTATAACAGACCCCCCACCAAAAGGATGATCGAGTGAAACTCACACCGGCCACTACCACCAAAAGGATGACAGGACAAACACTATCGCACAATCTGACATTAATGACTATGACAGACCGCCCACCAAAAGGATGACAGAGCAAAACTCACACCGGCCATTACCACCTAAAGGATGATTCGACAACCACTATCGTACAATCTGGCATTAATGACTATGACAGACCCTCCACCAATTGGATGATGGAGCGAAACTCACACCGGCCACTACCACCAAAAGGTTGAGAGGAGAAACACTATCGCAAAATTTGACATTAATGACTATGACAGACCCCCCACCAAAAGGATGATGGAGCGACACTCACATCGGCCACTACCACCAAAACGATGATAGGACAAACATTATCGCACAATCTGACATGAATGACTATGACAGAGCCTCCACCAAAAGGATGACCGAACGAAACTCACACCAGCCACTACCACCAAAAGGATGATAGGATAAACACTATCGCACAATGTGACATTAATGACTATGACAGACCCTCCACCAAAAGGATGACGGAGCGAAACTCACACCGGCCACTACCACCAAAAGGATGACGGAGCGAAACTCACACCGGCCACTACCACCAAAAGGATAAGAGGACAAACACTATCGCACAATTTGACATTAATGACTATGACAGACCCCCCACCAAAAGGATGACGTAGCGACACTCACACAGGCCACTACCAGCAAAACGATGATAGGACAAACACTATCGCACAATCTGACTTTAATGACTATGACAGACCCCCCACCAAAAGGATGACAGAGCGAAACTCACACCGGCCACTACCACTTAAAGGATGATAGGACAAACAATATCGCACAATCTGACATTAATGACTATGAAAGACCCCCCACCAAAAGGATCACGGAGTGAAACACACACCGACCATTACCACCTAAAGGAGGATTGGACAACCACTATCGCACAATCTGACATTAATGACTATGATAGACCCCCCATCAAAAGGATGAAGGAGCGAAACGCATATCGGCCACTACCACCAAAAGGATGTTAGGACAAACACTATCGCACAATCTGACATTTATGAATATGACAGACCACCCACCAAAAGGATGACGTAGCGACACTCACACCGGCCACTACCACCAAAACGATGAGAGGACAAACACTATCGCACAATTTGACATTAATGACTATGACTGCCCCCCCACCAAAAGGATGAATGAGCGAAACTCACACCGGCCACTACCACCAAAATGATGATAGGATAAACACTATCGCACAATCTGACATAAATGACCATGACAGACCCTCCACCAAAAGGATGACGGAACGAAACTCACACCAGCCACTACCACCAAAAGGATGATAGGACAAACACTATCGCACAATATGACATTAATGACTTTTACAGACCTCCCACCAAAAGGATGACAGAGCGAAACTCACACCGGCCACTACCATCTAAAGAATGATAGGGGAAACACTATCGCACATTCGACATTAATGACTATGAAAGACCCCCCACCAAAAGGATGACGGAGTGAAACTCACACTGGCCATTACCACCTAAAGGATGATTGGACAACCACTATCGCACAATCTGACATTAATGACTATAACAGACCCCCCACCAAAAGGATGATCGAGTGAAACTCACACCGGCCACTACCACCAAAAGGATGACAGGACAAACACTATCGCACAATCTGACATTAATGACTATGACAGACCGCCCACCAAAAGGATGACGGAGCAAAACTCACACCGGCCATTACCACCTAAAGGATGATTCGACAACCACTATCGTACAATCTGGCATTAATGACTATGACAGACCCTCCACCAATTGGATGATGGAGCGAAACTCACACCGGCCACTACCACCAAAAGGTTGAGAGGAGAAACACTATCGCAAAATTTGACATTAATGACTATGACAGACCCCCCACCAAAAGGATGATGGAGCGACACTCACATCGGCCACTACCACCAAAACGATGATAGGACAAACATTATCGCACAATCTGACATTAATGACTATGACAGAGCCTCCACCAAAAGGATGACCGAACGAAACTCACACCAGCTACTACCACCAAAAGGATGATAGGATAAACACTATCGCACAATGTGACATTAATGACTATGACAGACCCTCCACCAAAAGGATGACGGAGCGAAACTCACACCGGCCACTACCACCAAAAGGATGACGGAGCGAAACTCACACCGGCCACTACCACCAAAAGGATAAGAGGACAAACACTATCGCACAATTTGACATTAATGACTATGACAGACCCCCCACCAAAAGGATGACGTAGCGACACTCACACAGGCCACTACCAGCAAAACGATGATAGGACAAACACTATCGCACAATCTGACATTAATGACTATGACAGACCCCCCACCAAAAGGATGACAGAGCGAAACTCACACCGGCCACTACCACTTAAAGGATGATAGGACAAACAATATCGCACAATCTGACATTAATGACTATGAAAGACCCCCCACCAAAAGGATCACGGAGTGAAACACACACCGACCATTACCACCTAAAGGAGGATTGGACAACCACTATCGCACAATCTGACATTAATGACTATGATAGACCCCCCATCAAAAGGATGAAGGAGCGAAACGCATATCGGCCACTACCACCAAAAGGATGTTAGGACAAACACTATCGCACAATCTGACATTTATGAATATGACAGACCACCCACCAAAAGGATGACGTAGCGACACTCACACCGGCCACTACCACCAAAACGATGAGAGGACAAACACTATCGCACAATTTGACATT